>JAKLNT010000062.1:0-172314 GCA_022814375.1 Aspergillus quadricinctus | reverse complement strand
AGATTATAGTAGTTTATAATAAGCTTAAATTATAGTAAGCTAATTAATTCTAATTCCTATTCCTTAAGTATATTAATGATAGCCAGTAGCTCCTTATTATAGATCTTATAATTATATTCTACTAGTATATTCTTTTTTAAGATATAGGTAACTAGCCTTAATATATTATTATTATTATACTAGGATATAGTGGCTTCTATTACCTAGTTTAAAGTATCTATCTCTACTACTATCTTCCTATTAGGATTAAACTATATAAGAATTAGGGCTATAGTAAATATCTTCTTTAACTTCTTAAAGACTACTTTCTATTTATCTCCCTATATAAAGGGGGCTCCCTTATATATTAGTGCTATTAATAGTTATACTATATCTAAGAAGTTCTATATAAATTACTAGTAGAAGTTTATAAAACTAAGAAATAATTATATACTATATATAGAGGTAAGGGCCTGCTATTCTAGTATAGTCTTTATCTTATTAGGGTCTATCTATATATCCTTTCTAGCTTCTATAATAAATCCTAGATATTTTATACTCTTTACTTTAAACTTATATTTATTAATATCTAGCTATAACTCTATATTCCTTAGATATTCTAGTACCTAGTGGATATACTATTAGTATTATATTAATAATCTATTAGTAAAAATTAGCATATCATTAATATACACAGAGGTGAATTTATCTAGAAAGTCTTAAAGGATCTAGTTAATATATTACTAGAAGGTATTCAGCATATTAGCTATTCTAAAAGGGGTAACTAGCTATTTAAATAGGCTAAACTATATATAGAAAGCTATTAGCCATTCATCTCCTAAAGTAATATAAATCTTATAGAAGGTAGTAATTATATCTAGCTTAGTGAACTACTTTACTTTTAAGATATATTCTAAGATCTTATTAATTAGGGGTAGTAGGTAATAGTCCTTCTTTATAATTATATTTAGTATATAGTAGTTAATATAAAACTATAGTTTATCTTCTAATTTATAAATAAATAATACTAGTACTATAGCAGCTAAGCTACTAATATAAATAAAGCCTTTCTCTAATAGTTCTATTAGTATCTTATATAATACTAGAAGCTCCTCTTATAATATATTATATAATAGTCCCTAAAGGGGTTCTATTATTTTCCTTTTCTTATCTTTAACTAGCTTAATCTAGTAATTTATACCTAGATAATATAGTAGTAGCTTATTAGCCTTCTTATAATTAAATACTTCTAGAAACTTATAATAGTATACTAGTAGCTTTATAGCTAAATTAGTATACTTCTTAATCTATAAGACCTTCTTAATATCCTTAATACTAATAGTAAAGATTTATATAATCTTATTTTTTCTTTACTATTAATTATAAACTATAAACCCTTATATACTAATCTATTTTACTACTAACTTTAGCTTATTCTTAACACTCTCTACTATAAGACTATTTATAAATTATAATTATAGCCTTATTATATCTACTATTACTTTCTAGTCTACTATCTATAGGATTTCTAAGATTAAATTAGTTCTATTATCTAGCTTTAGTATTATATATATATAGACTATATACTAATAGTTCCCTCTAATATCTAGTAAGAAATAGGTAATTATTAAGATAATACTTTCTATTATACTAATATAGTTCTTAAGCTAAATTAGCTTAATCTTAATCTACTCTAGTTATAGCTTCTATATAAAGTATTTAGCTATAACTATATAAGATATATATCTAGTATTAGATAGAATTCTATAATTATATTTCTTATTAATGATTCTAGATATAATAAATTCTAAGGTATTAAATCTAATAATCTATTAAAATCTTCTATAATTAGTAAGTATATCTTCTTCTTTAGGATATAATTAATATTAGCTTTCTAATTATATTAACTATTTAATAGGCCCCTGTGAGAGTCTTTTTATAAAAATAACTAGTTTTTTAATTTACTATCTCTCTCTATAACTATCTCTTCTATATTACTATTATCTAGCTTAGGTCCTACTACTTAGAAAGTCTATAGCTATTTTATAATAATATAGTCTAGTAGAAGAATAGCATTAAGATATAGATATCTCTTAATTATATAGTCTATAACTCTGTAGTATAGATATCTGTCTTTAGTTTAGTAATAAGTTTATTTAGCTTTATTAACCTACTTTATATAATAGTATTAGCAGGCTAAGATTATAACTATTAGTTCCTAATCTATAGAGTTAGCTGTATTAGGCATTACTAATATTAGAGATGCTATAAAAGATATATAGCTAGTATAGCTATAGCTTATAGTAGCTATACCCCTTCTATACTAGTTAGATTAGCTTGCTTCTTTTATATATAGGGCTTCTACTCTACTAGCTATTTACTATATCTAATAATAGTATTCTATAAAGGTCTCTTCCTTCTTAATACTAGTTAGTACTCCTTTAATCTTATAGCTTAGAGTACTATCTAGATAGTTCTTCTTTATCTTATTAAACTAGAAATAGCCTCTAGCTTCTATTAACAGTTAATTTAGGTCTATAAGTAGCTTATTAAATAGGTAGTTCCCTTAGTATAATACTTATAGCTCTTATAAAGCCTTCTCAGCCCAGCCCTAGTCTCAGAATATAAGATTAAACTAATTATATATACTATTTAATATTACTTATATTATATTTAGATTATTTCTATACTAATTTATCTAAGGAGTAAGAGCTATAGCAGTACTACCCTTAAGCCTACTAAAAGTATACTATATACACCTATAATAAGAACTAATTATAATTTAGTTAAGTATTAGCTTTATCTATAGCTTAGAGTAAAAGGTCTAATATACAGCCTTATTAATACTATTATATATTTCTATATTAGATAGTACTAGCTTTGGTCTTCTTACTCTATTATCTACTAGGGTTACTATTAGTATAGGCACTGCTAGCTATAGTATTAAGGTAATTAAGATAGGTGCTAGTATAGAAGTTATAGCCTATCTCTCCTCTATTTAGGCTATGCAGGTGGCTATTATATCTATCTATTATACTATATATATATTTATACCTTCTAACTACTAGGCTAACTAAGTAAAGGCCTTATTCTGTGTATTATTCTGCTATATAGCCTATATCTATAATATACTAGGTTCTCCTATTATTATTATTTAAAATTTACTGTTATATGCTATTAAATCTATCTATTCTAGATAGCTACTTTGCAACCTTATTTATTCTATCTAGTTTATCTAGTCTGTCTTGTCCCTACTAATATACCTATATAGTATACTAACTAACTATAATAATGGCTTTAGCTGGTTCAGCTATCTTTTACTAGTTCTATCTAGCTATCTAGTTTATCTATTTCTTACTAATTCTATTTAACTAGCTATAGTAAGTGATTTCTAATATTATAGGCTAGAAGCCTTAAAATCTATAACCTAGATTTAGACAGTAAGAAATTACTAAGGAATCTAACTAGATTACAGTGGTTGAATATAATAAGGAGTATATAAATAGTAACTAAGATTATATAATTACTACTACCCTGGCTAGGGCTTTATGATTTCAGCCAGGGCCAAAGGAAGATTGCGAGTGCTTAGTAAGCTCAAGCACTCAGCGGGCCCTGCCCGCTACACTATTAGTAAAGATTAGCATATTATTAATATATATAAAGGCAAATTCATCTAGAAAGTCTTAGAGTATCTAATTAATATATTATTAGAAGGTACTCAGTATATTTACTAATCTAAAGGGGGTGATAAGCTATTTAAATAGTCTAAACTATATATAGAAAGCTATTAGCTACTTATCTTCTAGAGTAATATAAATCTTATAGAAGGCAGTAATCATATTAAGCTTTATAAATTACTTTATTTTAGAGATGTACTCTAAGATCTTATTAATTAAAAAAAGTAGGTAGCAGTCCTTCTTTATAATTATATTTAGTATATAGTAGTTGATATAGAATTATAGCCTACTTCTAGACTTATAGATAAATAGTACTAGTATTATAGTAGCTAAACTACTAATATAAATAAAGTCTTTCTCTAATAGTTCTATTAATATCTTTTATAGCACTAGAAGTTCTCTATATAATATACTATATAGTAGTCTCTATAGTAGCTCTATTAACTTTTCTTTCTTATCTTTAATTAATTTAATTTAGTAATCTATATCTAGATGGTATAGTAGCAGCTTATTAACTTTCTTATAGTTAAATATTTCTAAGAACTTATAGTAGTGCCTTAGCAGCTTTATAACTAGATTAGTATACTTCTTAATCTATAGAGCCTTCTTAATATCCTTAATACTAGTAATAAAAATCTATATAGTCTTATCTTTCCTTTACTACTAGTTATAAACTATAAACCCTTACACACTAATCTACTTTACTACTAGCTTAGACTTATTCTTAATACTCTCTATAGTAAAATTATTAGTAAATTATAATTAAGGCCCTATTACCTCTATAATAGCCTTCTAATTAGCTATTTATAGAATCTCTAAGATTAGATTAGTCCTATTACCTAACTCAGGCACTATATATATATATATAGTGTATTAGTAGTTCCCTCTAATATCTAATAAGAAGTAAGTAATTACTAAGATAATATTTTCTATTATACTAGTATAGTTCTTAAGTATAATTAGCTTAATCTTAATCTACTCTAGTTATAGCCTCTATATAAAGTACTTAGCTATAACTATATAAGATATATATCTAGTATTAGAGAGAATTCTATAATTATATTCCTTATTAATAATTCTAGATATAATAAATTTTAAGGCATTAAATTTAATAGCCTATTAAAACTTTCTATAATTAGTAAGTATATCTTCTTCTTTAAGATATAGTTAGTACTAGCTTTCTAGTTATATTAACTATTTAACTAGCCTCTATAAGAGTCTCTTTATAGAAGTAACTAGTTTTCTAATTTACTATCTTCCTCTATAGTAAGCTCTTCTATATTAGTATTATCTAGCTTAAATCCTACTACCCAGAAAGTATATAGCTATCTTATAATAGAGTAGTCTAATAGTAGGATAGTATTAAGATATAGGCATATCTTAATTATATAGTCTATAGCTCTATAGCACAGGCATCTACCCTTAATATAGTAATAAATATATTTAGCTTTATCTACCTACTTAGTATAGTAATACTAGTAAGCTAGGGTTATAATTATTAATTCCCAATCCATTAAATTAGTTATATTAGATATTGCTAGTACTAGGGTTACTAAGAGAGGTATATAACTTATATAATTATAGCTTATAGTAGCAGTACCTCTTATATATTAGTTAGAGTAGCTAGCTCCTTATATATATAGAGCTTCTATTTAACTAATAATCTATTATATCTAGTAGTAGTAGTTTATAAAGCTATCTTTCTTCTTAATACTAGTTAGTACTCCTTTAACTTTATAGCTTAAGATACTATCTAGATAATTCTTCTTTATCTTATTAGACTAGAAGTAGCCTTTAGCTTTTATTAATAATTAATTTAAGTCTATAAGTAATTTATTAAATAGATAGTTCTTTTAATATAGTGCTTATAGCTCTTATAAGGCCTTCTTAGCCTAGCCCTAGTCTTAGAATATAAGATTAAACTAATTATATATACTATTTAATATTACTTATATTATATTTAGATTATTTCTATACTAATCTATTTAGAGAGTAAAGGCTATAGTAGTACTACCCTTAAGCCTACTAAAGGTATACTATATATATCTATAGTAAGAATTAATTATAGCTTAGTTAAGTATTAGCTTTACTTATAGCTTAGACTAGAAGATCTAGTATATAGTCTTATTAATACTATTATATATCTCTATATTAGAAAGTATAGGCTTTGGTCTCCTTACTCTATTATTAACTAGTACTATTATTAGAGTAGATATCCCTAGTCTAAAAGAGATAGATAATATAGCTACTTTAGGAATAGAGGCTATAGTATTTATAGTAGTAATAATAATAATAGCCCTTACTTCTACTTTATTTATATAGGCCTTAAACTACTAAGCTATATTATTATATATATTCTCTATTTACTAGGTTAGCTAGATAAGGGCTTTATTTAATATATTATTTAATAGTGTCTACTGTGTATTAAGTTCTTCTATTATTATTAGTTAAAATTTATTATTTTATATTATTAAATCTATCTAATCTAGTTAGTTATTTTATAACCCTATCTATCTTATTTAGCTTATCTAACTTATCTTATCTCTATTAGTATATCTATATAGTATATTAGCTGACTATAATAATAGCTTTAGCTTAGTTTATTTATCTCTACTACTTTGATATATCTTACTATATTAGCTCTATCTTACTAGTTAGCTTTAAGGAGTGATTTTTAATATTATAGGCTAGAAGCCTTAAAATCTATAATCTAGATTTAGACAGTAAGAAATTACTAAGGAATCTAACTAGATTGTAGTAGATGAACATTATAAGGAATATATAAATAGTAGCTAAGATTATATAATATAGATAATTAGAATATTAAGTATAATAGAGGTTATATAACTGCTGATATCCCTTCTAGATAGGAGAATATTATTGCCTAAGGCAGATTATAAGTGCTTAGTAAGCTTGAGCACCCAGCGGGCCCTGCCCGCTACAATATAAGGCACTACCTTGGTGGAATGATTCAATATTCCTAGTATATAGTGATTCAAATCCCTACTATATGATGATTCGAATCCTTAGTATATAGCGATTCGATATCCCTACTATATGATAATTCGAATCCTTAGTATATAGCGATTCGAATCCTTAGTATAGGGTGATTCGAATCCTTAGTATATGGCGATTTGATATCCCTACTATATGATGATTCGAATCCTTAGTATATAGCGATTCGAATCCTTAGTATAGGGTGATTCGAATCCTTAGTATATGGCGATTTGATATCCCTACTATATGATGATTCAAATCCTTAGTATATGGCGATTTGAATCCTTAGTATATGACAATTTGAATCCTTAGTATATAACAATTCGAATCCTTAGTATATGGCGATTTGATATCCCTAGTATATGACAATTCGAATCCTTAGTATATGGCGATTCGAATCCTTAGTATATGGTGATTTGAATCCTTAGTATAGGGCAATTTAAATCCTTAGTATATGGCAATTCGATATCCCTACTATATGATGATTCAAATCCTTAGTATATGGCGATTCAATATCCCTACTATATAACAATTCAAATCCTTAGTATATGGTGATTTGATACCCTTAGTATAGTATATAGTATATAATATCATGTGGTGCATGTAGGGAGGGTGGGAGTGGTAAGATGTAATCACTGTAAAAATACTAAAAGTCCATATTGTACTTATAGTCCGCCGTACAATGCAAACCTTACCTTTTCAGGCAACTTCTCAGGCAACCATCCGGGACATTCAATCCCCGCTTTCTTTTCTTCCTGATAACTGACCACATTGTCAATTTGTCTGCCATCAGTTCATGATAGCACTGCGATCTGGAACCACAGCATGGGATCAAAGACCCCTGAAGGACACTGGCAGGCTCCTCATGGTATGACTTTTACCTTCTTACAAACAACAACAGTCAACAACTCTAATTGATCCTTACTATATAGCCTCCAACTCCAATGAGCTCAAGCCAGCCAATCCCGAGCCTCAAACTTCTCGAAATGGCTCGGGGTCGGCCGATTTGGATCGCGGAGTCATTGGTGATGAGGATGATGACGACGACGATGCCGAAGAAGAAAGGGTGAACACCCCCGCGTCCAATGTTGGTAAGCTCGATCAACCACTTCTCAAATCTCGGTCAAGTGAATCTCCAATGACGGTCTATCCATAACAGAAAAGAAAAAGAAACGCAAGAAGTCCAACAAGAAGAAGAAGAAGACCAACACGGGAACTCTCTCTGTGACTGAGCTCAAGCAAACCAACCCACCGCGTGTGCTGGTCTCGACTCTGTTCCCCTCAGGGTATCCTGTCGGAGAACTCGTCCCGTACGACTGTACGTCGCGCACGACCGACGAAGAGTCGCGTTACAACTCGCGCCTCTGGGACGATGACTTTCTCTCCGATTACCGCCAGGCTGCCGAAATCCATCGCCAGGTCCGCCAGTATGCGCAGAAAGAGCTTATCAAGCCGGGAGCCAGTCTTCTGTCGATTGCCGAGGGTATCGAAGATGGTGTTCGTGCGCTTTCCGGCCACCAGGGACTTGAACCTGGAGATTTCTTCAAAGCTGGCATGGGTTTCCCCACCGGCTTATGCTTGAATAACATTGCCGCTCATTGGACCCCAAATCCGCGTGAGAAAGACGTCATCCTGAAAAAGGACGATGTCCTCAAGGTAGACTTTGGTGTGCATGTGAATGGTCGCATTGTCGATTCGGCATTTACCGTCGCTTTTGACGACAAGTACGACAATCTCCTTACTGCAGTGAGGGAGGCAACGAATACCGGTATCAAGGTATGTCTGTTCTTTAGAATTTTGAGGCGAATACCGTGACACTAATGCGTACGCAGCATGCTGGTGTTGACGCAAGGATGAGTGACATTGGCGCCGCGATCCAGGAGGTGATGGAGAGCTACGAAGTCGAAATCGACGGAAAAGTCTTCCCTGTCAAGGCTGTCCGGAACATCACTGGCCACAATATACTCCGGTACCATATCCACGGCGGTAAACAAATTCCCTTCATCAAAAACAACAACCAACAGAAGATGGAAGAGGGAGAAGTATTTGCCATTGAGACTTTTGGAAGTACTGGCAAAGGATTCCTCGACGATGATGTAGGGGCACCACTCTTTCTCTGCCTTTCAGTCGTTCTATTTTCTCACACTGCAGCAGTTCGGAGTCTACGGCTACGGGAGGAACGAGCAAATGTCTGGAGCCAATCTGCGTCTTTCCTCCGCAAAGTCTCTCCTCAAAACCATCGACGCCAACTTTGGAAGCATCGTCTTTTCTCGCCGGTATCTCGAGCGTCTTGGGGTGAAGAACTATCATCTTGGGGTAAGCAACATAAGCTACTGAGACGACACTGTATACGGTTGTTGACTTTACTACACAGATGAAGAATCTGGTCGATAATGGCATTGTTGAAGCTTATGCGCCGCTTGTTGACGTGAAGGGTTCCTACACGGCCCAGTTCGAGCATACGATTCTCCTCCACAGCGGTGGGAAAGAAGTCATCAGTCGTGGGGATGACTACTGAGCTGCAATACGCTCCTCTAAGTATCTGGTTAACCTAGTTGCCGTCCAGTCCTTACATCCTCGTGTTTCTAGTTTTTGACTCTCATTAAGCGAAGCACAATTCGCTTCTCCGCAGTGTATTCGAATTGCAGTCTCTCGCTTCTCAGTATAACTCTGACAGTGGAAATGCGAAACTTATACTGCTCGAGCCGTGTACCCGTAGCGTAGCTCAAGAAACGATCTTATCAGTCTGTGAGTCTATTGATAGGACTATTGTGATGCTCTGAGGTTATCCAAACTCACCAATGCCCCGCACTGGATTGGCCCTGGCCTGATGATCAGCAACAAATCATGTATTTGGCTGCAAAAGTGACTTCCAAGTATGCCACATCCACTGCATCATAATGACAAGACTTTTTGATCTTCTGATCTTCTGATCGTGGATCGCCTCGCTTATCTTTGCTTTAGGAATTAGGAGGTACCAATACCATATCAACGTGGGGGCCACATGACTCCGCGTCATCCTTGTTTTCTTGACCTGCATTTCTCACTTTCCATGGTTCTTCCACTTTAATAGTCTCAATACTCCTTTTCTCGACATCTGCCAGTCAAACATCGATTGATCATTCAATTCAATCAATCAACATGAAGATTGAAACTCTTCGCGAGATATCCTCGCACAACCTGCGAACATTCCAAAATCACTATGTCTCCGAGATCTCCGGTTCTCTTGGCGATCTGGGCACCTTTCTCCCCATCGCCATCGCCCTGGCCGTCAACGGGACCGTCTCGCTGTCCAGCACTTTAATATTCTCCGGCATCTTCAACATCCTGACCGGTCTGTTCTTCGGCATCCCACTGCCCGTGCAGCCTATGAAGGCCATTGCCGCGGTCGCCATCGCCCGATCCTTCAGCAACGGGACCATCGCTGCCGCCGGGATCTTCGTAGGCGCATGCATCCTATTCTTCAGTGTGACGGGTCTCCTTCACTGGTTTGCCAATGTGATCCCCATCCCGGTCATCAAGGGGATCCAGGTCGGCGCGGGGTTGTCGCTGGTTATCGCCGCGGCGGGGAAGACCCTCGCACCGCTGGGGTGGATCCAGCCGTCGTGGGCGGATAATCGTCTGTGGGCCATTGCGGCGTTTATCTTTCTGTTATTCACAAACATCTATCGCAATGTGCCGTATGCGCTGATCGTGTTCGCCCTGGGATTGACGTTTGCGCTTGTTCAGTGTGCTTTGGCGGCCAGTCTGCCGTCGCTGGAGATCTGGCGTCCGTTCGTGGTGATTCCCGGGCTGTCGGAGTGGAAGGTTGGCGCGCTGGATGCGGGAGTCGGGCAGATCCCGCTGACGACGCTCAACTCGATTGTGGCGGTCGTGCATCTGGCGGGCGATCTTTTGCCACGGGTGAAGACGCCGTCCATCACGGCCGTCGGGTTGAGTGTGGCTGGTATGAATCTCGTTGGGTGCTGGTTCGGGGCGATGCCCGTCTGCCATGGCTCCGGTGGGTTAGCGGCGCAGTACCGATTTGGGGCCCGTTCTGGCTCGAGTGTCGTTTTTCTTGGGCTGTTGAAGCTGGTGATTGGCGTTTTCTTCGGGGAAACTCTTGTCGAGCTGCTGAAGCGGTTTCCTTCCGCGCTGCTCGGTGTTATGGTCATCGCTGCCGGTCTGGAGCTGGTTAGCGTAGGCGAGAGTCTCAACACCACTGGAGCCAGGGATATCGCCGGGTTCGGACAGGGACTGACAGGCGATGGCCAGCATGAAATTGGGCCCATGCTGAGTGATATCGAGCGGAAGAGGCGGTGGACCGTCATGATGGTTACCGTGGGCTTGCTAGTGGGGTTCAAGAATGATGCCATCGGCTTTGTGGCGGGCATGATTTGCCACTGGGTGTTTCAGTTGCCTTGGGCTTTTGAGCGAGCACGACAGAGATGGAGCGAGGGAAGAATCCGGGTATAGCTAGCCCTCAATCAACGGGGATGCTGCCTACGCTGCTACGACTTACGACACTGCACCACGACTTGCACGACAATCCATTCTGTACATCTATTCAACACGACTAAACTACAACAAATCCGCCATATTCACATCCGACTCCCTCCTCAACCTCGTCCCCTGATCCGTCTCAAACTCCCGAGTCGCCTTCTGCTCAGCCGAATACCCACTCTGACCATGCCCCCTTCCGCGGCCGCCGCCTCGATACCGCGGCACGCCATCCGCATCGTAATCGGCACGCTGCTCCTCATACGCCCCTGTGTACGCATTGTAAGTTCTCGCACCAGGCAAAGGGGTCCCGATATCGTAATCATACGCCGATCTCCCCACCGACGAACTCCACCACTCATCGCCGCGGATCCTCTCATTCAGCTCGTTCTCTCCCCCGGTCGCATGGATCCCATACTGCGTCCCCGCGTCGTAGGTCGTGGCCCCCGTGCCCAGCTCGTCGTCTAGATCCGTGATCCGCCGGATCCCGCCGGGGAGCGTCTCCGTCCCCGCCGTCAGCATCATCTGCTCCTGGCCGGTGCGGTCGTAGCGGCGCTCCTCGACGACGGCCGGCTGGCCTAGGTCTTGGTGCGCGGTGCGCACCACCGTGTTCCCGTTGGGGTCGGTGTGCGAGGTGGTCGTGTACCGGTGGCCGGTGGTGGTGTTGCCGTTGGTGGTATTGGTGGTGGAGCTGTAGTAGTAGGAGGAGCTGGTGTAGGAGTCGGTCATTTTGTTTGTTTGTTTGTCTCTTACAACAATGCCTTGCCTATGTATGTAAAGCCTGAACCTGAACCTGAACCTGAACCTGAACCCTATGTATATGATTTGGTCAGTATTTACAGCAGTACACAGAAATGTGTATTCGTTCATCTTTATATACTTCCCGTGGCGAGAGAATCCGCTGGCTTGACATCACATAGCATCATAACCATACCTTGTCCATGGCGACTCTCCGCCTCCACACTCGGTACCAGTACCAGTCTTGCTCATGTGGATCTAGAATCCTGATCGATGGCCACTATAGCTAAAACAGAGAGACCGTGGTTGTAAGGCCATGGTAGTATGGATAACTACATACATACTACGCAGGTATAGACACAGACAGGGCTATAGTGCCCGTCACGAGTAAAATGCCTAAAGCAGAGCAGATCCTAGTGTCTATTTCAGAATACTTATTTCAATACTTGTTTAAGTTCCAACTCAGTCAAAACTGGGTGAAATAACCTGAATTATCATGTACATTATTTAGCTCTATCTCTCGAGTGCGCTTCACAGGAGTCAGCGAGTCAGCCAGCACTAACCAGAGAGATAAATTCTAGATGCAGAGAGCAAGCATATTCGACGTAGACATGGACTCCTAATACTGCTTCAAGATAACAAGAAAATCTATTCGAGATAACTTTTAATGTAACTGCGGGATATCAAGTGTAACAATCGCTGAAGAACTCCACAATCAAGCACAAGCATCAAGCATAAGGACGGAAACGCTCAAGGACAGTAAGTCGAGGAACAAGCAGTGGCACCCTAAGCCAATGCCACACCTTTCCTGGCCAACATATGCTGACGAGAAGAGGATAGAACTAACCGGCCGAGGAGTACTCCTGCCCACGAAGTGAGCGAGGTAGAGGATTGCCAGAAGGCCGAGAACGCTAGGGCAGTATTGCGAACAACCGCACCAGCATATTCGGCAACAGTAGAATTCTGGATCACCTCTGCTTGGCTTCCAGGTAGACTCCACGTCCGACTGTTGAGCCAGAAATTTTCTTTGCCCTTTACGTGCTTGTTTGCCTGGGTGCTTTGGCTCTCGGCGACCTTTCCAACGTCGTGCTGGGAAGTAGGCCTGTATCTGAACGGCCTGAGTACACTGGACGACTCGCGGAGTAGGCCAGGAGTGAAATGAACAGCACGAACAGCTCCATCTTGCCGGCCACGGAATCCAGCAGTCGGAGTTTGAGTGTTCTGTGTTACCAGCGGACCAGGCACCGACGAAGTGTGGTCGACTGTACGCCAAGGTCTTGCCTCCTTGGGCGACATATGCGCGTGCGCGGTGTTTTGCCGTCCGGCAGAGCTCTGGGCCAAACGCTCGGAGCGTTGGATATTCACTGGAGATTTCACCGAAATAATTGCGCGCCCACCAGAATTTTGAACGATACGCTCCATGACTGAAGCATTTGATGTGGGCGTCCATGAAACAGCAGCGTTTGCCTGCCCAGCCGAATTGTGAGCGGAACGCCTCGAGGGTTGAACGTTCGTCGAAACGGTTGGCGGGATCACGGTGTTTACACGTCCAGCAGCATTGTGAACAGAACGTTCCACGTGTTGTACATTCGCCTTTACCGTTGGCGAAATCACAGTGCTTGGTTGAACAGATCCAGGCACCGATTTGACCGCACGGCTCCTGTCCAAAATTGCGGGTGGTAGGGTCGGTAGGGTACTGGTGCTGAGGCGCTTGGTTGCAGTAACGTTCTGGCCGGTGTTTCTGACATCCAGTCGGGCCTTGGTGGATTGGGCTAGCGCCGCAACGGCAGAGTCGTTCAGAACACGAGAAGCAGACTTGTCGAGGCAGTTGCACTGTACACCATTAGCATGATATGATCTGGGCCGATAATGTTGGACCTACCCGCTTATGCTGTTTTCGATGTTTTTCGCAGGCCCCATGTTTCCGGACCTTGATGTAGTTTTCTTTCTGGGCTTGGGATCGAGGCTTTTGCTTTTTGGGCAGATTGGTGGTCGTATTCATATTCAAATCGAGGACCAACTCTACTCCACCGCTGACGGGGCTCGGTCTTGAAGAGGGTGGGGTAGATGACTTGGCGAAGGGTTCAGAGGGTGATGTGCTGGATGGGCTTCCACGAGACTGCGCCTCAGATGCGCTTCCTGCAGAGTCTGGCCAGCAAGGAGAGGAGAAGCTACCGCACGAGTCTGAAGACAGATTGAGATCAGCTGTTGCAGCATCTTGCAAACGCTGCAGGTGCAAAGCAATGGAAGCCTCGAGACGCTTTTCCTTTTTCGAGAAGCAACGCGGGTCAGCCGCTGCCTGAGACTCGATCAGTTGTCGGTACATCGACGGTGAGTAGAAGTTTTCTGCCATATTTGAGGCGTCGAATGATGACCATGTGTCGTCAAATGCCGAGACAGGGCACCCCGCTTCCGGAAACGATGGTGGTGGAGGAACAGTCTCAGAGAAGCCAGCCATGTCCAATGGCATTTCTGTGCTTCCTATTAAAGGGTCCTCGAAGGTAACGAGGTCAGAGAAGGCTGATTGGGGCCATTGAGCGGCTTCCGAGTCCCAGTTCAGCGCGTCCGCGTCACTGTACACCAACTCCAAGTCTTTTGGAGAGATCGAGTCCAGCGATGGTGGATTGCTCTCCAGATAACCTGGTGCAAACTCGAAGGAGTTGTTGAAGTCAACCCACTCCTCGGCGCGAGCAGGATGCTCCATATGATACAGCGATTGGTTTGCAGACATTGCTTCGATTGCACTAAAGAATGACCTTGAAGACAAAAGGGATGCCGAATGACGATGCGAAGATTGATTGATATCAGAGAGGGGAGGCCGTCCGTCTTCGAGATAAGATCTCGGCTATTTACGGTTTGCGAGAGTCAAGGAATGTACTTGTACTTTGAGGATTTAGCTCGCCAAAAGGCAGAAGGTCGTGCAACCTAGGTCAACAGGCGTACGCTGAGGAGAGGATCTGAAGGATGAAGGATGAAGGATGAAGATGAAAAGAAAGAGATGCCTGAAGAAGAGGGAGGTCGTTTCAACAAGAGCCAAATACGAGGAAGCTGACGGTTACCCTTCACAGCCTCAGTCACCAACTTAAGGCACCCGCCTTTCCTCTTTTAGGTCCCCGCCTGTTGCGCGCCCTAAACCCCTTTGGGACCCCGACGGCTTTCCCCACCTTCTTGTTTCTATCATCTGATTGGCTGATTGAGGAATTTCATGCAGCTCCCGCAGTTTCACTGACTCATCATGTGACTCATAAGGGTACAAGACTACCTACAAGGTAGATAGGTATCTAGCTGCAGCTTCGGCCTGTTGGCTGGTTGCTGATTTTGAAGCACATGCATAGGTAGAGTAATGGGATATACTACCAAGCCGACATCTATATCGCTACTTTTTGAATACTCTGACCCTGCAATATCCTCAAATGGTGATAATAGGTAGCAACCTCACAATGACTGCCAAGAAATATATACATGATGCCACAACATATACTGAACATCACAGACAATACATTCTTCCGACTTCAATTCAATAGACACATAAACACGCAATTGCAGATAATACCATCAACCCGCGATTGATTCCCACAAAAGCTGCCCGGCTCTTCTTCGCCTCAGCTGTCGCAACCTTGCCTGCAGCCGACGATACAGGAGTAGGAGTAGGAGAACTGTAACTGCCCCTCTCCGAGTCAAACTGCAAGCACGCCGTCGGCAGGGGATACGAAGTTGAAGCCAGTACGGTTTGCACAGCGGCTGCTTCCGTGAAGACGCCTGGGACATCCACTTCGAATCTCGCCAGCGCTCCCAGATTGATGTCCACGGTGGGAACAATATTTGTGAAGTTCCCAAGGACATTGTCCAATACTGATCTAAGCTTGCCATCGCCATTTGAGACGGTTTCGCACTTTTCATTGACATTGCTAAGCTGAGTCACATTGACAGAAACGTTGGGTAGTTCGAAAAAGGCCCCGATTCCTCCCTGGACGCTTCCTACTGCCGTGTTGATGCCGAGGAGGACCTGAGGTTTGAAGCCGATACTGGCTACAAGGGAAACAAGAGCGGCTTTTGCTTGGAATGGCAAGGCATGGACGGTTGTCTTGTCACTGAGCAGCGTTAGTTGACGAATTGGCGAAATGGTAAGGTAGCTTACAAGCCTGTGATTGAAGAGTTGGAAATCTCGTTCATATTCAGCTCCACTCTGGAATTAGCAGGGACCTGAGGGCAAGTCAGTGAAAAGACGAAAGGAAATGACTGAGGTGAACTAACGGAGAGGTTGAAGCCATATGAAAAAGCAATACTTTCGGCGAGGCTCAAACTCATGTCAAACTCCGCCACTATCATCGGGCCAAACACGAGGACTCCGGGAATCTACTACACATCAGTGATGGGCTATTGGAGTCTGCACTGACGGAAAACGTACCTCGAAAGGGACGAGGGGAATAGCAGGAAGCTGAGCCGAAAAGGAGACAAGATTCTGACTCGCAGCAAGATCGAACTCAAGTTCGACCTGCGCGAAGAGGCCGTTTGCAATTACCTCAACGCTGCCATGCTCAAAGAAAGCGATGGTGTTGTTGACGGAGTCCATGAACCCATCAGATCCAGAAATCTCGAATGAGCCCCTGGTCAAGTCGATGCTGCCTTCCAAGGAGCAATTCTTGCAAGACACGGAGATTCCTGATGGTCTGCGAAATGAGCTTCTCCATTCGCCTTGGATCCGGACGAATTACGGCTGAATGCACTTACAGAAGCATGTCCACCGCAGGAAGGTCGGGGGGAAAGATTTTTTGATCCACGTAATGCTCATTGAGCTCCTTCGTCAAAGTCGAGGCGAGCCCCGACGTTGCGGTAGGCGCAGGAAAAGTGACTGTCGGAGTCTCGGCGGACCCTCCCATTGTTTTTGTTGTTTCTGCTGGTTCGGACTGCGACTGCTGCTGTCTCTTCAGAGACGTATTCGAACGTCTCCGGATTTCAGATGGTTGTCTGCGTGAAAAAGAGACTCGAGTCGTGTGGAATGCGTCTTGCCAGGTACAGTCGGATTTACCTAGTGACAGCACCTTGCGGGTCAGGTCAATTGCGACCTTGGTGACTCTGTACACGGTTAATGATACTCACTTGTGTACAGATTCGAGTACTGACCGATGTGCTGATCTTGCTCCATCTGGATTACACCCACTATGTGAGGTGACAAGGATGAACCCATCGAACTGCTCGAGTTCGCGTTGAACTGAGCGGAATTGCTCAATTGATCCGAATGATATGTCAATCCGTGATTCCTTGCAGATCACATCTTCAATCGAGTCATCCAACTCCTCTAATGCCAGAATGGGTGACTGCGACTTGACATCTAAGGTGGCCACAAAGACCGATTGGAGACCCTGATCACCGTGAAGGAAATCAAAACTTGCTTCGCTCCTGAAAATATTGGATGCAGGCTCTGCTCTGGATTCAAGCTTTGACGGAGAAACTGCAGCAGAGAGACGTCTTGCCTTGGGGAAGTTGATCGGCGGAGCCTCTCTGGAGAGGGATCTTACTGTCGCAGCGTTGACATTGCTCAAAACAGTGAGAGCGATGATAAAGAAGACCAGTACACCCATGATTGATGAAGTAGAGTGCCTCGTACAGGATGGGAGAGCTTTCGCTTCAATAGCATCCTCGCACCCATTTATGTGTTACACCACTACTTCCAACAGCCAGCCTAGCCATGATGCATCGTTCGGGTGAGACAGAGTTAGCCGGTCACAGAAAAACCAACCGCCAAAACGGCAAGATGCATCTCACAGCCCTCTTGATTAACCGCACTAGGAATCTCCGCATGTTTATGAGGACAGGAACTTTTCCTGCTTTAGTATGGTCTCCTGAAGCTGGTGCTGCAAGGTGCTGTGCCGCAAGGCTGAAACGTGCTGGCTGTAGCGAGACTGCCATCCCAGGGGTTTTAATACTACTGTACAGCCTCCTCCACATCTGTACTATCCAGGATGACCGATAGATTAGGATGTTCTCAATATATCAACCAATCTGAAAACATAGCACAGAGTTCGGTGTATGCCTGCTGGTCAATTAGCCCTATTGATGGAGTCATCCAATAAGTTTCGAGCGTTCGGCCGGAACTGCTTAAGTTGATTAAACAATTCAAAGAGGGATGGATCTTCATGGACCAGACGCCGCTATGGACAAACGAGAGCGATCCTCTTGGCTCAGGAGCTGGCGGATCCAACATATTCCAGAAAATACTGAGCTTACATTGCTGGAGCGAGCTTTTCCGACCTGTAACCAGTCATTCGTATCCTTCTGGCTCGTCTCTGGATGTACAGTAAACTCTAGCTGACAGGAAGAATAACATCTTGGTTAAGATAGAAGAAACCATGGGTCGATCGGCGGGGTTGGCGTCGATATATCGATTGAGATTTGAGCGTTTGTATCTGCGGATTATGCTTCAGAGTACCAGAGGTATTTGCCATTTAACCGGGCTCATTGACAGGCATGGAATGAGGGGAATGTTATCAAGAATGGGGCCTAAGCAGAAATAATGAGGAGAGACTATCAGCTGGGTTTCGCATGGGAGCTGTCACTTCAAATACTCCGCGAATAAATGGCATAAGATTGATTGACTTTGATGACTTGAAGGTGCTAATGCACTCCCCGGATTTTATATGAGGGATCAGACCCCCCGCTGAAACACCTCACGGTTCTGTTTCTTTTGTATGATATAAGTCTATGACACTTCTTCATCTTTTGTCCTTCCTTTTCCCCTCATTTCTCGTCTATATTCTCTCCTTGACTGCCTATTCAACTGGCAGACGAATTTTCCACCCATCAATAATATTCGACGGTATCCTTCCTCGCTTCCTCTGCTCTAACCTGTCAACTCAGGAGGACAGCTCGGTTGTCTCCACTCCACTTTCACCCTGAACAGGCTGAACTCCGGTCGTGGCCTCGTGCCTCGTGGGGGACTATCACTTCGGTTGCTATTATTATTACCGCCGATTTTCGACTTTTATTGGCGTCCCCATAATTCTAGACGAGTTTTAGTCGGTTCCAGACCAAAAGGGGAGCAAAACTAGCTGGAAGGGAAAAAAGCTGGACAGTCAGCAGGACGGACCGCTGGGACCGCCCGGAGAAATCGATCACGTCACGTTGTCCCGTCCTTCCCTCCCGACCAACAATGGCAGCTGCCTTTGACGACGAAGACCTTTCTGTCTCCCTCCCTTCCTTCGACTCTGATTGCCAACGTGAACGTACCATTGGGGCCGGTCCTCCCCCCAACGCCTCGAATTATCCTGCCATGGCAATGCCTCCGCCCTCGCGCCCGACCGGGATGGCTGCCGACCCCACCATGCAGTCACCGGCGACGATGAGGGACATGCAGCGTCTCGATCAGTACCAGACGGTCAAGATTCTGGGCGAAGGCTCGTTCGGAAAGGTGAAGCTGGCGATTCATCAACCTAGCGGCCGCCAAGTCGCTCTGAAGATCATCTCCCGCCGCAAATTGCTGTCCAGAGACATGGTTGGTCGTGTGGAGCGGGAGATTCAGTATCTGCAGTTGCTACGGCATCCTCATATTATCAAACTGTATGCTCACGTCTCAGTTTTCTTTGGATTGACGGATACAATTGGACTGATCCTTTGATTGGCAGGTACACCGTGATTGCTACCAAAACCGACATCATCATGGTCCTCGAGTACGCTGAACGAGAATTGTTCGATTACTTGGTCAAAAGAGGCAGATGCAACGATGCAGAAGCCCGCAAATTCTTCCAGCAGATCATTTGTGCCGTCGAATACTGCCATCGCCACAAAATCGTGCATCGGGATTTGAAGCCGGAGAACCTGCTTATTGACAAGGATAAGAATGTCAAGATTGCGGATTTTGGACTGAGCAACATCATGACCGACGGGAATTTCCTCAAGACCAGCTGCGGCAGTCCTAACTATGCTGCTCCCGAGGTCATATCCGGAAAGCTCTATGCTGGACCCGAGGTCGACGTATGGAGCTGCGGCGTGATTCTCTACGTTTTGTTGGTGGGACGGCTCCCATTCGACGACGACTATATTCCGGCCCTGTTCAAGAAGATTGCCGCGGGCAACTTCCACATGCCCCCTTATATCTCGTCTGGAGCGGCTCGCCTGATCAGATCGATGCTCCAAGTCCACCCCGTCCACCGAATCACTATTCCCGAGATCCGCCAGGACCCTTGGTTTCTGCAAGACCTACCCAAATATCTCCAACCCCCTCCGGAAGAATTCATTGCTACTGGAGTGGATCCGAACAAAGCTATCGACCCTAAGAAGATTGCCCCGGGGAAGCCCCTCTCTGCGCAGCACAAGATTCATCAGATCGCCATCTCCAAGTTGGAACGGAGCATGGGATATGCGCGGGAAGATATCGAAGATGCACTCAAGAGCTCCGAGCCCAGTGCTATCAAGGATGCTTTTTTCATAATCGCGGAAAACGAAATGATGCAGACCAATTGTGAGTGACAATACTATCGTCCTGACTGCAATGTCGAGCTAACAGCCGCAGCTCCCACAGATGACAACCTGATGGGTGGCCCTGTCGCACCTTCATCACCCCCGAACCGAACTCCTTTGACTAAACCTGCAGTGGGCCGGCCCGCTGCACCCCGTCCTCAAGGGTCCCCTCATTATGATTCACATCGCCAGCCTTCGCAAGTACCACAACAGGATGATTCGGATGATTTTGAAAGTTCCCGAATCAGCCACGTTCGCATCTTGCCGACCAGCTTGCCCTATGTTCATGACCAACTAATGGAACAACGGGAGCGGGAGCGGGAGCAGCGGGAGCGTGACGCGGACCGATTACGAGAAGAAAGTGCCCGGGCCAGTCTCGACGACGATCTTTGCGGAGCACGTTCCCCCGAGGAGCAGGAAGCAACCGCCCGAGCTCTGAAACCCCACTCCCGTAGTATCATAGATCTGAATAAACTGCGCCTGGAACCTCCAGAGACTCGTAGTGCTCCCCAGCAGCCCAAGAAAACCCGCAAGTGGCAGTTTGGTATTCGGTCTCGCAATCAACCCTATGAGGCTATGCTCTATCTATACAAAGCCATTGCAGCACAGGGCGGCGTCTGGGAGATCCAGCCCTCCGAGACAGGTTTGTTTCAGTCCAAGTTCCCGGTTCACGTTCTTCAACTAATCACAGTTCACAGAAGGCACAACCCCCATTGGAGTTGAAAGGCGACTAGGAGAAAGACCTCTGCAATCAAAATATCCCGATCTTCCGGCTGACTACTACATCCCGAAGGACTCCTGGTTCATCCGGGCCCGTCTGTTGAAGCAAGGCGTCACCGCCCCGGGTCGCTCAGCTAGTGTGCAGAGCAGCAAGAGTGACTTGGAAGAGCTTCGCCGTCGATTCAACATCTCCGGACTGTCGCACTCCGCCGAAGAGAAGAATCCTCTTACGATGGACAATACGACTAACTCCGGCCCGTCATCCGCAACCCAGTCACACCTGCAGGGACGTATCTTGCATGGGGTGTGGGTGTTTGTGGATATCCAGCTGTACCAGCTGGAGGAAAACAACTACATGGTCGACTTCAAGTGTGACGGATACCAGAACGTGATCCGCGCGGAGGGAGATACCGACTGGCATCCCATCAGCAAACGTTACTTCAACAAGGAGAAGGAGGTTACGAGCCCCTATCCTTTCCTCGACGTGGCGTCGGACTTGGTGGCTCAACTGGCTGTCGCCAGCTAATTGCATTGTTTTGGGGTTGACGGCTGGCGTATATGGAGTTCTTGATTATGATTTGGTGCATGGCGAGAATGGCGTCTTATGATTTACGGCCTTACTTTCTGTATCTTATTCTAATATATTGGCATATGCACCTTGTTTGGGCACTGGCAGCTAAATGGCTATTCACTCTTAGACATACGCAAAATGAGTTAATCATCTTATCCTTGCATAGTAGCACAGCACATGTTCTTGATACTGTTGAGGATACATTGTAGCAATTTGATGCCATTGAATGTAGGTCTTCCCGACCAATCATATCACAATACTAGTCTATCCTCATAAACTCGAATCTCCATGTCAGATCGCAGCACACTACGGAACGAGATCGAAGACACAACTGCCGCACCTTGAGTCACAAACTCAGACGCAGACGCACAGAACCAACCACTGTATCGACAACGGATAGAGGGGCATATCAGACCATCGCCACGATGGAAACTGGTCGATTACCAGATGCCGATAATCGAGATTATCGCAATGAGTGAAGGTGCTATGGGTATTTTCCCTGTTAGATGCGTGGCCGTGCGCGTGTGGAGGAATGCGGAGATGGAGGAGTCGAGTCGAGTCGGGGTCGGACTCGGGGATAATTTCCCAGCTGAGCTACTGAGTCAGAGAATCTGATCCCTTATGGAGGGATGTGGGAGGAGACACTATCTGGACACTGGACCCTGGAGGCGAGGCAGGCGGAAAAGCAGTTTGCCGCTCTCCACAGTGGACTGTGGGGGAGGTGGGGAGTCTCATGGGGATCCGCTCCATCGCAAGGGCTCACAAAGCTACCAGTACCTGGCGAGAGGATGTTGGTAGATAAAGGTCTGAGCTGCTGGTGGTCTGAGAGGTGTGTTTGTCTCGAAGTGTCTTCGCCACCATGTCGTCCGAACAGCTGGCTCGGTTGCAGAATCCCACAGGCGAATATCGCCAGTATCTCCCCGATCTCAGTCTCAAGCGCTTCCAGGTGATGCGCGGTCAGGATGCGCATGAGTACGTGCATGATTTCAAGACGCTGCGCCATCCGCCCTGGCTGCATGCGCTGTATATGCACTGGTTGGATTTGCTGCAGGAGCCTTTCAAGGGCGTCACGACAGGTGGTATGCAGCCTTGTAGTAGAGTTGATTGAGTATAGTCTGTTGACGACCGTAGGAAATGTCCGCCCCGGTCTATTCACGTTACAGGACGAAGGCGTCCCTATCGCGGAGATTGTCACCGCAACAGAGTCCCTACTCTCCATCCTTGACGACAAGCAGCGCCAGTCCCTCAGCTACCACATCGACTCGCCCGAATGGCGCACATGGTCCAACCCGGAATTCCTCCTCAGCGACAAGGGCCTGCGTCTCGACGAAGTCACCACCCCCATCCGCAACGCCATCATGCGCATCCTCGAGGCGACGCTCTCCCCAGAAGGCTACGACAAGGCCGTCAAAGCAATGCGCATCAACCACTTCCTCGGCGAGCTGGTCGAGGTCCCTCGCGTCATGAACGAGTTCTCCTACAACTTCGTCCTCTTCGGCCGCCCCTCCCCCGACAGGCCGTGGGGCTGGTCCTTCTACGGCCACCACCTCTGTCTCAACATCTTCCTGTACAAATCCCAAATCGTCGCCTCCCCCTGGTTCACCGGCGCCGAGCCCAACGAGATCGACTCCGGCCCTCACGCAGGCACCCGCATCATGCATGTCGAGGAGCAACTCGGCCTCCAGCTCATGCAGTCCCTCTCTCCCTCTCTCCAGTCCCAAGCCCGCATCTTCACCCACATGCACGATCCCGCTATGCCCCCAGGCCGCTGGAACAAGGACGACCAGCGCCACCTCTGCGGCGCATACCGCGACAACCGCGTCGTCCCCTACGAGGGTATACTCGCTACCTCCCTCACCAACCCCCAGAAACACCTCCTCTACGCCATCCTGGAGCAGTACCTCCTGTACCTGCCCGCGCGGTCGCGAGCGCTCAAACTCGCCCAGGTGCGCCAGCACGAAAGCGAAACATACTTCTGCTGGATTGGCGGGTTCGGCGACGAGGATCCCTTCTACTATCGTATCCAGAGCCCGGTTGTTCTGGTGGAGTTCGACCACCACTCTGGTGTTTTCCTGGGGAATGAGGAGCCGAAGAAATTTCATATCCATACGCTGTTGCGGACGCCTAATGCGGGGGATTATGGGATGGCGCTGAGGCCGTTGATTCCTGCTGTGGAGGGGATTAATGGGAGGGAGATTGTGTGGGAGGAATCGGTGTTGTAGTTTGAGACTCCGGCGGTCTGTCTATAGTAGACGAAGTATGCCGTGTGCCATGTTCATGATCATGAGTTGCATAGAGCTGGTTGTATATACTGAGGACGGTCAACCAATCCGCGCTAATAGTATTTATATGCAATCGCATTTCCACAGAACGCAAAGGGAAGAAGGTCTGATTCTCCCAATCGACTATCTGAAACTAGAAATATAGATAGGAAAAGCAAAACCAGAAGCAAGCAAAGCAAAATGTTGCTCCCCGAATTGAGATGAATTGGCAAGCTTTCCCATTCTTGATAGACCTTCGTATGTTGACTTCGAACTTGCATACAAATTCTTAGCGATTTCAAAACAGACATAGCAAATCAGATGCAAATCAGTGGGTTGAACGGTTGAACCCAAAGAGCATAATCTCACAATCTGATTGGTTGAATCAGAATTACAGAGAGCTCCATAAATCCTTTATCAAAATCAGTAATCTGGCTGACAGACCTCCTTTTATCCTAACAGTCGACCAGAGATGGCCACATCCAGGAGTATATAGAACCTGCTTGACAACATCAGACTTTCAGTGACTTTATCACTGCACAAAATACCAGCGATTACCGAACTTCTGACAGCACTGCGGATTTGACCTATGGGCCCCTCTTGCCCTTGAGACGCACGGAATCGATCGCTTGATATCACTCTTTGATTAGCTTTTCTCGTGGGGTTGAGCCCTATCTCTTGTTTTATACGCCATTGAATTGAATTGCCCGATCCGGAAGAAGTAAGGTTATATCGAAGCAGCCGTCACCCGCCCAAACATGGATTACGCAGAACTGCTGCCGACGATTTCCGCCCCGAATGGCCCCTTCTTGATTAACCCGCTGGACGATTGGTCCGATTGGAAATGGTATATCACCGGACTTGCGCGGTGCCTTTGTGTATATGAAATACTCGTCGGAAAAGAGCCCTACCCGGTCGAACCGACTTTCCCGATCTACCCTGGAGGCGCTCTGGCCGATGGGAAAGTTCGCGATGCTGCTGGCAATGAACGGGGGAGACCGACCGCTGAGCAATTGGCAACATACGAGCTAGAATGGGAGGTGTACGAGGTAGAAGCTGAACAATATCAACGCAATATAGCGGCGCTAGGGACTATCTGGACCGCGATTTTTCAGACAGTCGCTCGCCAGCACCTGGCACGGTTTCTCGAAAAATCCGATTTCGTGGTTGAAATCTATCGGAAGTTGAAAGAGAACCTGGAACCCTCGTTGGAAGAACGGAGGGCGCGTGTTGAGGAGAGATACAGAAAGCTCCTGCTTGGACCTTGGGTCTAGCAAGCGTGAAGGTTTTCATCCCTTCTGCACTGCAAAATGTGGCTGAGCCTCGCAGTGGCCCTGCATGGTTGACGCGTAGTCTGCAAGCTGCTGGTATGGAATTGGTCAATTCTCAAGAAATGAGATTGAGAATGGGACGCTGGTGTTCTCCAAGCATAATGAGTTGGAAGAAGCCCTTAGTAGTGAGATGTTGATGCCTCTATGCACTCTGAGTGCTGACAAGCTTTCACTTCATCACCTCATAACACTCTTGTCTGCCTTCCACTTCTCTGAATGTCTTTGGCATCAATGCATTAATTCTGGAATCATGAATACAAATCTAGAATACTCAGCGGCCCTTTACCCCGCGGTTGTGCCAAGGACTGGGAAATCCCCCTCATAAGGAGAGTCAGAATTTCCGAGCAGCTCGTAAGCCTCCGCAGTCATCAGTCATCTCTACCGTACGGAATAACAGTCGGCAATTAGCGACCAGCTGATGGGCTGATGGAGACGCTTAGTGGCTGCTTGATGGAACTGTTTTAAAGTATTAGCGAGCTGCTTCTCTCGTATGTCCAAGTCTCTTCCACCACTTCAGCAAGATCTTCAACGCAAACACAATGGTGAGAGTTAATTGCAATTCACATAATATAATCATTAACTGAACCAAATAGGTCTCTGAAGAAGCTCATCTCCGCATTATCATTGCCGGTGCTGGTCTTGGTGGTCTAGCCGCGGCAGTCTCATGCGCACTCTCCGGACATACAGTAGAAGTAGTCGAGCAAGCAAAGGAACTCGTCGAGGTCAGTGGTGTACAGAAGATCTCACAACGCCGTCTAATCAAACTAGGTTGGAGCAGGTCTTCAGATAACCCCCAACGCCTCCCGACTTCTCAAGTACTGGCAACTTCCCAACTCCGTATGGCAAGCCGCAGCCGAGCCCACGGCGCTCACTGTCCATCGCTATACCGGCCAGATCCTGGCCAACGAACCGTCCTTTCACAAGAATATCCGCGCAAAGTATGACGCCCCATTCATTGACCTGCACAGAGTGGACCTACAGCAAGCCTTGTATGCCCGTGCGAAGGAGCTCGGTGTCACATTCCATCTCAACGAGAGAGTCGACTCGATAGACTTTGATACAACAACGGTCAGAACCCTGGCTGGCAATGAGTATACCGGCGACTTGATCATTGCTGCCGATGGGCTCTGGTCCCGCTGCCGCGAGTGTTTCCTAGGGAAGAAAGATGCGCCGCTCCCCACAGGCGATCTGGCCTACAGAATTGTGCTAACTGCGGACCAAATCTCGGATCCGGAGCTGAGGGCATGGGTTGAGAACCCGGAGTGCCACTTCTGGATCGGTCCCGGTGCGCATGCGGTGGCCTACTCGCTCCGCAATGGACGGATGTTCAACATTGTGCTGCTTGTGCCGGATAATCTGCCCCCGGGAGTCTCCAGACAGTCTGGCTCTGTGGAAGAAATGCAGAAACTCTTTGAAGGCTGGGATCCAGTGTAGGTTTGCCTTTTGCCTCTTTTTTGTTCTGGGCCATACTGACAACGCCAGTCTGAATCGCTTCCTGGGCTATGTCGACAGCGTGGACAAGTGGAAGCTGATGCATCGTGAGTATATCCGCAATAAACAATTGCAGCATGACTCAACTTTATCTTACAGACGCTGAGATGGAAAGCTGGGTAAACGACAAGTCAAACTTGGTCTTCCTGTACGCTTCCCCTCGTCTTTCAGATATTCATATCTAACCCACACAGCGGTGACGCCTGCCATCCCATGCTCCCCTACCTCGCACAAGGCGCCAACTCGTCTCTCGAAGACGGCGCAGTTTTGGGCCAATTACTCGGCCACATGAAGACCAAATCGCACCTACCCCAGATCCTCCGCCTGTACGAAAGTCTGCGGAAATCCCGCGGCGAGGCCATTGTCAAGGAGACTTTCAAGCAGGTCAGTCTGCAATCTCATTCCTCTGCAACAGCATTGACATTCCCTCAGAGACATGATTTCCACATGCCCAATGGCGAAGAGCAGGAAAAGAGAGACGAGGTCTTCTTGTCTCAACTTGGAAAGGAGATCAAGGGCGCATTTCCCAGTAGATGGTGAGTACCATACTTTCCCACAGGCAATTAGTCGCTTACATGATGCCAGGACGTGCCCTGAGGTACAGCCTTGGCTTTATGGCTACGATGCAATCAAAGAAGTCGAGAGTGCGGTTACGCAGCACCCAGAATTGTTCGCCGGGATGTCTGCATCTGCAAATCTGTAGTCCGTTTCTTCTTACATAGATGTTGTATATCAGACTGGCGTGATACTATTACTTTCGTCGAGCCGCTTTGCGAGTGCATATATCTGATTCTTCTCATGTGAGTGGCTGTTCTAGGTGATATATGTATTATATCTAACTTATTACTCCGCAGTGTAGATTGGTGCAGTAGGCCAAGTGCTAGTCCTGACTTGCGATCAGCCACTAGGTTACATGGGGTGATCCTCTGCGATCCTTCAAGCTTTGGCTCATCTGTTGTCATGGCTTAAGAAGTTAAGCGTATAAGCGAGGCTTGGCTACAGGTTATTCCCATCCTGCCAGAACACGAGGGATGGATGCTGCATGCTACTACGTATTCTGACAACCTAGTCATACTTCGGAAGAGTGTGCCGTCTCGATCGACAGGGACTCAGGGTTCGCTGATCCTACCCTATCTTTAGGTCTGACGGCGGAGCAGAAACTTGAAAGTTCTGGAAAGAACAGTCACTCCGTACTTGTGTACAGCGTCCCCTTCCTACCAGGATCACATCACCATAGCCACCAACAACCTCAAAGAAATCAACAAAACGAGCACAATGTCTTACGATGCCTACGCCCAAGCACGAATGAATCATCACGTCTCCTCCAAGCCTCGGAAAGCAAAGGGGCCCCAATCGCCCCATCGCCTTGCGTCCAGAGTACATCACCGACTCGAAAACAACCCTCGTCCTCAGTCCCCAAGGCGACGCGCACTCGGTGACGGCGTACAAAGTCAAAGACGAAGATGGACGGACTCTCTTCACCGCTAGCGGGTGGAAATACAATAATGGCTCATGCCGCGAGTTCCGCGATGCCTCTGGCTTGCCTCTCTTCGAGCTCCACAGAAAGATCTCCCTCAAAAGCGCATGGTACATTACGCTGCCGAGAGGTGATCGTGAAGCTCCATTAGCGACAGGCGCTCCGCGACTCGCGCCTGCGTTTGGAAACTTCAGTATCTCATTGCGGAATGCGGCTGCGGCGGAAACAAAGTCGGCAGCTGACAAGGAGCTGACGCTCATTGTTGAGCGGCATGGGCGCGTTCTGCAAAGCTTCGATGTTGTCGATGGGGACAGAAAGGTAGCGGAAGTGTGCGAGAGTATACGTCACAATGATAAATTGGCACTGAAGGGTCATCGGCCTGCCCTGGATGTGATTATGACTCCTGGGGTGGATATGTGGTTGGTAGGTTCTTAACCCTAAACTGCTACATGCGCTGACTTTATCAGGTTGCGGTTATTGCCGTCATTGCCTCGGACAGCGTCTATGGTTCAGAATCCAGTTGAGCATCGGTTGGTTCCTGTGGATCAGTTCCGGTCATGTATAGGCGATATATATATTGGGATCGTACATGGGCGCTCTTTCTCCTTTTTCTCCTGATGGTGAGGCCTAGTTGATCCTCGCAGTGCAGTATCGCCGTGCAAGCACAACGATCCTGAGGGGGAATTATTCCGTATAGATTGATTCCAATCAATCTGATGTTCAGCTTGTATATAAAACCCTCAAGTTTCTTCAGATGGGAATACCCTCTGAATCACAACACTCGATCATGATCTGTGCCATGCAACCACAGGAACATTCTCCAGGATGACCGACGACCTTAAGCAGGCAGAGACACGATCTAATCGGCAAGCTTGAACAACAAGGCTGACTCAACAGCTCTGTGACAAGTCTTCGGCGGAGTCACTCAGGCTGCGAGGCTGGGAGGAATCGCAGAGTTTTGCGTGTTACTGCTTGGCGATGAAATAATGTGCAGTAGGCGACGTCCAACAATGCTCCTTCAGCAAATCAAAACCCGCGACAGATTACTGTGAAACAAGTTTGTCCGGACTAACAGGGATCTACAGCCTAGTCATACCTCGGAAGTAGTACTACTGGATGGGGGCCATGGGGCTATCTAACTTATTAGTTATTACTCCGCAGTGTATCTTGGCTTTACTCCCTATAGTCTATACAGTAAGAGGATAGCACTAGTAGTCCATGCAACCATCCTTATAAGATCTGCGATACTGCCATCATTGCTTCTATTCGACACGTTAGAATGCTTCTACCGCGGAGGTTTCTGAGGCTCAGTGTGCTTTCGCTTCTCACCTCATATACATGCCGTGTTCCTTGGCTTTACCTGTTTATATACTTCAGCAGTATATTTCGCCCGCATACGATGTTGGCGTGATCCAACATCAATCTTCTTCGCAGAAGACAAAGCTTACGAACCTGCCTATTCAGCCCTTCGCGCTGAGCAAGCCAACACCCTCTTGGAACATCTCTTGGAACACAATAATAGCAATAGCCTTCCCCACCACTTTCAGTCCAAGGCGTCAGTCCATCCCACGATGTGTGTGGGAATTGCCTCGGTTGCACGGGAGGGCGTAAGCTATCTTCAGAGCGCAGTGGGATCGGTACTAGAGGGTCTCTCCGCGACAGAGAGAGAAGCTCTGTACCTTATTGTTTTTATCGCACATACAAATCCAGCTGAGCATCCGGCGTACTTGCAGCCGTGGCTCCATGCGCTCGCCGATAGGGTCCTTCTCTATGACCCTGACGCTCTAGATATCGACCACGTCCGTGGCCTTGAAACCCCCGAGGAAAAGAGCGGTGCCCACGAGAAGGGTCTACTCGACTACACGTATCTCCTTAAGGCGTGCGGATCCATCAATACATCATACACTGTTATGCTTGAGGACGATGTCATTGCTCTTGATGGGTGGTATCACCGGACTAAACATGCGCTGGCGGCCATCGAACAACAGACCCTCAAGGAGGGAGCGGACTGTAAGTTGCATTGCTGATAAGAAATCAGATGAATTTAGGTCTGACTAATGTGCCACTGATAGGGCTACACCTTCGGCTTTTTTACACCGAAAAGTTTCTGGGCTGGAACTCAGAAGAATGGCCTATTTACCTCTTCTCTTCTCTCCTCGCTATATTTGTAGTCGTGGCCATAACCACGGCTATTCGTCGCTGTTGCCCAGCTACGACTACATACCTGCCAAATGAAACAATAGCTCTCCTCTCCGTTGTCATTACCCCTCTGTTGATTATTCTCTTCTTCGCTGCAGGACGGGCAATGCAGGACGGGCAACGATGCTCCCCATACCCGCCGGAGTGCATATGATGCCCAATTTCGGCTGCTGCTCCCAGGGCTTAGTCTTTCCGCAAGCCCGCATCAATGATCTGGTGTCTTGGTATGAGTCCAAACGTGCCGGGTACGTCGACATGCTCACGGAGGATTACGCGGATCAGAATGGAGAGACCCGTTGGGCGTTGACTCCTTGTGTGCTGCAGCATGTTGGGAGCAAGAGTTCCAAGACAAATTCTCCTAGTAGACATAAAAACCAACGCACGGCTTCTGAAACAATCTGGAACTTCAGGTTTGAGGAACATGATGTGGAGAGCTTACGCCGGGAGCATGAACTGCAGAAAGAAGCAGAGGAAGGATTGCATGTATGATAGCAATAGATGCGGTTATAATCAGTTCCCATTCTAGTTGGAACAATGCCGCAGGATGTTTCACAGTGTGACAGTAATCTGTGACAAGGACCTGTGAAAGACTTCAAGCCGTTCACATCACAGCTTAAATATTTTGAGGATGAATTAGCTAACTTGCTGATAGCAAAACAATGTCTCATCTATAATAGCTAATAAGTTGGAAGCTATTGTTATGAGGAATATAATCTTATCATTGCTTCTAATGTGTAAATTATTTACTTTATAATTTATGAGGAGATCCTACTAATTATTATGCAGAATTTACATATAACCTCTGTTCTACTAGATTTACTGAAAGCATAGGGCTGGCTCTACTTGTAGGAGCTCTCACTAGGTAAGTTATTGTAATCTAAGCTCAGTAGAAGATCACCCGCTCACAGTTATACTAAGAATCCCATCATCTCGCTCTAATATTGGTTGCAGAACATTCGTAATCTCAGGATGAAATGACAGCAAATGCCTCTAGTATACTTCCCTTCTGATCTCCTACTATTTGATACACACCTCTTTGCACCTGATCTTGTAGAGAGGCGGGCGTGAACCATCCCGAAGCAATACTGTCGGCGAACACGTTCGCTAGACGAACAATGCTGCCCAGTGTCCATTCATCGGAGGCTGGTAGAGATAACGGCTGGATGATGCCGGTTCCCTGTTGAACCGCCATGAATTCTTTATTCGTGGGGATCAAATAGAACACGAAAAAAAAGGTCTTCAGCCATAAATCGATCGACAGGGCCAATGAAAGCTTTCATGTCTACTCGTCCTGCACGCAAGAGAGCAGAGTCCAGACGATCAATGTTGTTGGTAGTCATGATTAGAACACGACCTCCTTGCGCAGCCACGCCGTCAATAACATTCAAGCAGGCGGAGAGAGAGATCCTCCCAGGTGCTGACCCGGTATTGTAGGTCTTAGCGTCTTCATCCCCGTCGATTGCGTCCTGGCTCGGCTGGGAAGAGATATCACCACCGCGTTTTGATATACCGGCCTCATCGATATCTTCCAGGAGAACAATGCAACGCTCAGGAAGTTTTTGGAATACGATGAAGTGGTTGCTCTCATCAAGACCTGGCGAGCCTAGAGAGATCATGTAGATGAAATTCAGGAAAAAAAACAGTTCCATGCGACTCCAATATGTTGGGAGGGCAAAGAGGCAGAAAAGAATGAACGACACAAAGATGCGTAGGTAGAACGGAACACGAGCATGGAAAATAAAGGAACCAAGGAGGAAAGGAAATTAAAGCCAGGAACCAGGGCCTCCATTACAGGCAGTATCATGGGAGGTAGTACACCGGTGAAATTGAAATCAGAAGCCATATGGAACTCGGAATCGACCAGGGAGTCTGTGTAGATAGTAACGTGCACTTGTTCTCCAGGGAAGGGACTGCGAATTTATACTTTTCGGTGTAGAAACTGAGGACAGGTCAGCTTCATGGCCCCATACAACAGGCTCTTACATACGAAGCAGGATCCTTTGAGAAGCAGCATCAAGCATTACAGGCATTTCTTGATTTCAAGCAACTGAGTATCTGTCCTGCCTATACCTTTTGATTACGTGCCTGGCATAGTCACTCTCCATGTGGGTGGTGTGGGAGTGTGGCCGATCCCAGGTTGCGAGAATACCTTCTTTGAAAAATGAAATGGAGTAATAAACATAAGGAAATAGGCCTATGCACAGTAGCAACATCCATATAAACGTTAAAAGAAGGGCAGACATTCTCTTGAGTCCCTGCTGGACAAATTTGGCCCTTTATAGATCTCTATGGCATAATCGAGGAGAAGATCGAGAGCAACATTGATAAAACAAGGTTAGATAGAGAGGCACTAATCCTTCTCGGACAATCTTCAAACAGCCTTTTGGGCTTTGGAAGAGGGGCATATACCAATGTTTTCTTGATAAACTGATTCGCAAATTCAGTCTACCATAAGAACAGCCGCCAGGTGCACATGCGCGCTCTGCATCAATTTTGCTTCGGACTAGAGGTTATGCATGTCCAAACTAGTGCTGTAGTTGCAAAGGTTGACACGCACTTCGACAAATGTCCTCCTAACTTAAGACTTTTCAGCCGACCCTGAACCAGATCGTAACCCCACAAGACTCTTCCGGTCTTTCCCACGCATAGAACAGCGCGTTTTAACTGCCCTTCCTTGCTTCTAGCGTAAGAATCGTCGCTTAGATTGGATCGTGCTTCTTTTGTAAAGCGTCTCCCCATGACTGCTTTGCCGTGTGATAGATTCATCGAACACCATGGTCCGAGGCAATCTTGATGAGTTGACGTGCTATGGGGACGTAAAGCCGATACTTGTCTTCGGTTTCGACAGCTTAATCTACCCAAGCTAGCTGCGGTCGAAATTATATCGGAAAAAGTCACCGTAAGCTTTTTCAGGGCAATTAGTTCCACACAAGTGCTATAGAGTGTCAGCTAGTGTAAAGGATGCAGCTCTGAATTCTCTTAGCTACTAGTAAATAATGTCTGGCTTTGTTGCTCGTTCTCAATTGTTGATGGATTCAAATGAACAGGCTCCGTATTGTTCCTAAATCCTACTTGAGCGGGGACTCAGGTCGCGGGGGTTCTCCGCTCAAGTGGGAAGGAGTTGTCACAGAAATGGGGATAATCCCTGGCAATCTTGCTCGCACGTTCTATGGCCTTGTCGGACTTTATGGCAGGAAACTTTTCATCCTCGCTTCTATACGAAACATCAACCTGTCGTCGACTTGCATGGGCTACCAGTAGTCTGTAGAACGCGGCACGATGGCGTTCCTATACAAGAGGAAACACTACAGTCCGTCTGATGATAGATTCTGTATGTTCAGTAGTCAGTACTTTGACAACTATAAGTACATCTCTCCCACCTGGACTCATCGTGACTTGTAACCCACCGACACGAAGTCACTGTCCGATCTACAAGCCTCTGCTCTTTCTCTGGGAATCCACACCTCGCTCATGTATCTGTTCCTCCTCATGATTATGTATGTAGAACAGATGTTGGGGTAAGGTACTGATGCCGCTCAAGTATAAAAACCAAGGTGGGGATCGAGTGGCCAACAGTTACACTGAATATATATCTATGATAGGTCTTGATTGGACGGCTTTCTATTATGATGGCAGTGGGCATTTCACGCGAGACATAAATAGCGACTCCTCGTCTTCCTCTCCCTCTTTTTCTAACACCTAATTAAAGCCCCTTCTCTTCATCGCCCGGCGCATTTCTATTTATCACCATGGCCGGAAAAGCGTCGGATGAAGGCTGCGTCGCATGTGGATGGACTAATGACAAGCAATCGCGATGTTGTTATTCCAGCCACGTCAAACTTATCTACGGCGCACATGACCGGGGCGTATGGTCGATCGGCACTGATCTGATTCTCAAAGAGCGCCCTGACGAGGGTCCGAAGAATGAAGCGAAAACACTGCAGCTCCTTGCTTCTTACACCAATATTCCAGCACCTGAGCTTGTCTGTGACTGGGTCGATCGAAACAGCCGTTACTTCGTGCTACAAAAGCGAATGGACGGTGAGACACTTGAGGACGTCTGGCCCATACTATCGCACAACCAGAAGGTCGCTATCGCAGACCGGGTGGCTGGCATCTGCAAGCATCTACAGTCCATTACGTCGTCGAGTATACAAAGTGTTGATCGGAGCGCCTGCTCTCCGGCGTTGCTTTTTTTCGATTTCGAACCTCGTGGACCTTTTCACTCTGACCTTGAACTTTGGGATGCCATAAGCCTCACCCTTCACAATCCACCCGAAAGATCATTTCCTCGGCAAGCGTTGGACAACTTAAAGAAGCGCTTCCCTAAATGCGCACCTTATGTCCTCACACATTGCGACCTCAATATAGGAAATATCATGGTCAAAAATGGGCAGCTGGTTGGCATCCTTGATTGGGAATATGCAGCATACTATCCTATATGGTATGAATATGTCTCAGCAACTTGGGGTTTTACCGAGGCAGATGCTGAATGGAGGAGGTTGTTACGACAGCGTCTTGATATACATGAAGATGCAAAAAATTTCTGGATGGACCTGTATCATTTGCGAAATTATCCTGATTTGGACGAGAAAGGCCAGGAAGTCCTGGAAAAATTGTCTGCGGAGTCATGATGGGTATTCTTTTCTTAGATACCAAAAGCTCGCCAAAAACACATATATAAGCTGAAAGCAAAAATCAAGGCAAATTTTTGTGTGGCTTGCTTGCAACCATATAATATTCTTTTCCATCAGGTCTTCCCTGAGATGGAGGGAGCACCTCCCATGTCGCACGCAGCGCTGGTTACTCGGCATGTAATTGTTTTATCCTCCCTCTGTGACGAGGATTCTTATTTCTTACCAACAATGATATCGCTCAAAATATACGAAAGGAGCGAGAACCCAACCCGTGGCGTTTCCACTGGTCGGATTCATGTCCTTCCCCCCACGGGCCCCTTCGAGTTGTTTTCCTCCATGGTCAATAAATTAAAGCTGGGAAAGGAGGAAGGACAAATATCTGGTTCAGTACAGACAGAGATGGACAAAGAATGTCTGCACGCCAAGATCACAAAGCGCCGTTCTTCCAAGTGGCCTCCTCCGTTTATGTTCAAGCACACCACCACTCAGTCAAGGTGAGAAAAAGAAAAAGCGGCAGTCGAGGGCTCGAGGCTGGCACCACTGAACATTCGAACGAATGATAACGTCTGGCACGAAGATGCTCGTTCTCGAGGGCCTCTCTGGGAGTTGTGGGATATCCTCTCTACTATGGCGAGTACCAAGCTGGAGTAAACTGAGCTATCCTGAACTCCCAGTCCTCTTGGAACTATTGCTGCAGATGCCGAAATATGATAGGGTTCGCAGAGCGGCAGAAGATTCGAGTGCATAACCAAGCAGGAGGAGGTAAGAATAAGATATTAGATTGCGCTTAAATATTTAGCCAGAGGCTCTTGGCATTTCCATGGTGAAGAAGTGAGTTAAAAAAATATGATGTAGTGAACCCTGACAACCATAACAACTAACTCACTTTGACATAGTTTTAAAAGCAAGATCCTGTCTACACTATTCTCTGAGCAGATGTGCTGGTTATTTTCAGAAGCTATAGGGAACATCCTTTCAGACATCGGGCCGTCGGGACCTCAACGAGCACATTGCTCACACAAAAGCAGAGAATAGAAATTCAAGAGGCCGGTGTCGAACATCTGGACCAACAACCGGCGAAGATGTTGTGGAATGCAGAGGCCCAGCGGGTCATGTTTATTGATTTCGGTCGTGCAGCTATCAACGAGAAACGGAAAGTGTTCGCCACCAGCTACATTCCTACCTAGACCCAAGAGGTTAAGTTAAGGCAGCGTCATACAGGCCAGCGCGTTACTGTTTGAAAGTCCTCAAGACAGGTTTTGCCTCTACGGAATACGAGAGTAAGTATCTGCAAGATACGGCATCCACAATGTCCTCGTTATCATATTCCTGGTATGCTCATCAAGTCCGGCGGCAGTATTCATTTCATCCCACGCTTCGGCCATGCAAGATATTCTGTCCAAACGTCAACCCCCTGTCGAGACTTGTACCCGTTCGACCATGGCAACTTTTACCTCTCATACGGTCTGACTTATTTAGAGACACTCGATGCTTGTTCACTCAAGATTTGCGTCAAACATTCCAGGATTTATTAGGCAATCCCTCTGGTCAACCCACTCAATTGCCTTCTGACCGTCCAGCCAAACGCTACAGGGCCTCAGTCGACGATTAAGACAAGTAAAAGGCCGCTGTCAAGGTCCTACCTGACTGCAGTAATACTCAGCAGGTAACAGCTCAGCACCGGCGGACCTTTAACCGCCTCCGCCAAACCGATTGCCGCACGCAATTAAGCTGACATCGGAGAGATTATGGAGCTGACGGGGTGTCCACCCTGGTGGGCGACTGCCGAAAAGTGTAGCTACTATATCCCCTAACACAAAGGAACCAGGCTGTAATGAGAACGGTGGAGGGTCAAAGAGGGAAGCTCTTGCGGATTTTGAGCAGGCTGGAAGCAGCTATCGAGGTTGAAACCACATGCCGCCCACACTTTATATATCCCCGCTGGACATTTATTTAGCACACTAGGAGTTCAACCAGTGCAACCAAAGCATGGATCACTGCTGAGACTCACCTTTCTGCTTAGGCATGTTCGCAGTTCACACTGGCAATGGCGCGCTAAAATCCATTAACTTTAGGAACAGCACCTTCAAGAGGATATGTGGTTGTATATTTATATGGGACGCAGCAAGACACTTTCATATATAATTAAATGTTAAAAATGGATGTCTGAGGCATGATCACCATAGGATCTGCAGTGTGCAACCCTATATGCTTTCATCTGCCTAGAATAAGTCTAGTACAACTGTGTGCTTTCTGGAGGTAAACAAAGTATAGATAATACTTAGTACATGCTTCATAGATCTATCCTACACTTTACACAGACAGGCTTGGAATATAGCCATCTATGCATCCAGGCTTCAAGCTCTAGCTAGATCAATTATCTCCCACATATGCAAATGCAAAAAGGACAATCTTAGTCAAAACTTGTTTAATGCACTTTAATAGGTAATATTAAAGGATGCGTGATTGGATTCTGCTCTGAGCCTGGGGCCTTTCCTCAGAATAATACAAACCCATGGCCTTCCACCAGAATGCATATATTTTGAAGGTTTATGCCATACAATCAAAGATCTATTCAGTTTGGAATAGCTGTATACTTCGTCATCCCTGCTTTCTGTCAGTTCAGGTTATTGTAGCATATATCATAGCTCTGCTATGCTATCGGATATACTTCAGTTTCTATGGGACACCAGGCTTAGCAAGACCAGCTCTTTCACTGGTTTCTATAATCTTCTGGTGGACTTTATCGTTCGAGGGCACAAGACACGTCTGCCTTTCTCATGGATTGATCGATTCATGTCGGTATGTGTGATCATCAATCTGCCGAATCCACGCTCAGATGGCTGAGTGACAACGTTCAATTCAATCAATGTACTCTGTAGAGTCCTTCATAATATGACTAACTAAGGGTTACCACTGCAGTGTGATATCACGCTCCAGCGAGAGCAAAACTATATGGAAGAGTTTGGGAAAAGAAACCATGATAGTGGTGCATGTCTCCAGTTGCTTGCTGTTTGATCAAGTATGAAGCTTTTTTGATATAGCTTCCTGCATCTGCGACAGTATAATTGCAAGAAATAGTATACTGGGCAATAGACAAGTAATATAATCGCATTAGCAAGCCAGACAAGAGCACATACCCTAGATTTGTCACTATATCCGGTGAGGTCGACGAATCTGTTGACGGATCCTGTGAGGGAAGCACCGGATCTGCGATAGTGAGCTGCAGAATCGGGATTCGAGATGCCAGATACCAGCAGGACCTGACGTCCTACTAACCGTGAAGATGATGAAACTCATCTAGGGTTGCGCCGCCCCAGTGGACAAGACGACTCAGCCAAGGCCGCACAAGGGCTGTTTCGGGACAATGGTCGACTTGCATTAGCTGTAACGTTTATTGTATAGTAATGCTTGGGACTTACTCGTGTAGTTTAGACGGATTCACGGAGTAGACTGGTTGACCCAATCGGGCCAATCCTTCTGATCCTTCTATATGCACTGTGGCCTTCTTTCGCCGATGCTACCAAGCCATCCGCAAACATGGCTCGATGAGCATCACCATGTTTGAATACAGGTGCATTGTCTTTCGTTATCGTTCCTTTTGGTTCTACCTCAGCATGTCGGCTTATTCATGCCAAATGCATGACCAACTGCAGCGATCCTATGTACCCTCCTCGGCAAGTACACCAACAAGTGCTCCATGGACCATGGATATGCAAAAAGATAGCTGAGAGCAACGGCAGTCAACTAATGCTGGAATTATTAAGGTAACCAACTTGCATTCAAGACTTGTAGAGTTGGCAGTGCTAATATTCATTTACTATAGCCGACTACATTGGTACAAACTACAACAAGATGTTGGATCGAGGACTTTCTTTGATCCTTTCTGAATTCACCATTACCGAACGGCTTCTTCGTTCGAACTTTTATACCTTTATGGGATACTTCATCACCGGGGTAATAGCAAGGGTCCTGGTTCATCCTCTACCACCAGCCAGATTCTTGCACCACGTGTGTCTCAGCATCTTCGGCAGCCTCGTTTACTCCTACGTTTTCGAGCTCGCCAACCAAACCACCTCCGTCCCCGAAGACAGAGTGAACAAACCCCACAGACCAATCCCAGCCGGCCTGCTCACCAAAAGACAAGCCTATATCCGGTGGATCATCAGCTGGACCCTGAGCCCAGCCCTAATGCACCTCTTCTGGAGTGACCGGGCAGCGGTATACTTCACCATCTGGGAATCATGGGTTACGTTCGTCTACGTCTGGCCCAGATACAACCACTGGGTTTTCCGCCACGCCTTCGTAGCAGGCGCAGTTGTTCTAGCGTCCCGGATCCATAATGAAATGGCCTCGGCGCTCACGCCCGAGTGGGATATCCCCACCTGGCCGGATCTCGTCTTCGGGGCTTGGATCTTCTGCACCATCCACCTGCAAGAGTTCCACGATGTGGACGGTGATCGAGTCGCCAAACGGAGGACACTCGCCCTGGAGCTCACGGCTAAAGGGCGGAAGAGACTTCGGCTGGCGACGTCGGTTTTCTTGGTGGTGTCGAGCTCGGTGATCTCGCTGTGGACGTGGAGTCTCTGCCGTCTTGCGCGTAGCTACGTGCCGATGTTCACAGCAGGCGTTCATCAGTGTTTAGCCTGTCTGGTGGCTGTTCAGATACTCAGGTCTGAGTCTAGGGAGATGGACAAGGCGTTGTATTTTGGTTCTTATCACTCTGCGGGGTTTACCTTGGTGATACATCTTGCGCAGCTGTATTGCAATCTTGACAAACCAGGCCTGCTTTCACTGGGGATATATCAGTGATATTATGTTCTGCTGAGGATGACCTCATTCTACTCCCATCTATCTTTGGACTTAGATCAGTGAAATCGTCACACTATAATCTAGAGGAGTCGGTGCAATCTGTTTTACCAACAGGGTTGAGAATGGGTCCTATATCAAGACAACGTATATCAGTGGGTGCTTGACTCATCTTCTCAACTGCTCAATATACCTATAATCATATTAAAGACAGGACTGCTGGCAATTCAAGGCAGGCACATGAAACACACACAGTTATGGGATAATGACAGCAATTCCCCAAACCTGGATGAATACTAAGATAAATGACAGTTCAGTATACAGCACTCACAGCAGTGACAGCCTTCGCGGAGGGTATGTAGTTACCATGAATCATATCATTCATATGCCCTCCATAGACTCGCTAAGAAGAAAGACCTGTCTGCGTTTATAGGAAATATATACAAAGAATATCCCAGAATCCTTCCACATCGAGTGACTATGAAGTCTGCATCAATGCCTTTTTATCTTCATTTGAATCCCGCAACTCCTTTCGCCGAGGATCCCAGCGTCACTATGCATGGTGTAGCTCCGGCGCAGATCTTCTGATGTACCTTGAAAGTCATGGCGGAGTCGTATGTTGATATCATACACCCCGTGGCGTATTCGCACTTGTTCCAACCCTCCCACCTGCGGGGCCAGCGTCGCCATCTCCGAAGCGCTTCCACGGTCGAGCTGCTGCTAGATCATTCCGCGATGACACCGAAGTCGACGAGCTTCGGCTTAGTGACGCGGGCGAGGAGAGTGTGGATGATTCAGCCGATGAGCTAGTATTCCTGGCAGTAAGCGCAGCCGCCGCTGGGTTGCAATGCGCACAGATGAAGATGCCAAAGCCGCGTCCACTGCAACTGGCGCATACAGCTCCTCTGCCGGATGTCAGAATTGACGCAAGATGTCTTCTGAAAGGTATGAAGAGCGTACCTTGGTGCGTTACCTGCGCAGTCCCGACAAGTTAAGACGGTACGGCCTCCTATGCAAGCTGTGTGCTCCGGGTCCAGGTGCAACGACGACATAGCTCGATATGACATCTGCTGTCTCAATTACGGCAGTACGACAATGATTGTATGCTCTGGACGTTGCGGCGAGAAATCAAAGGTTAGAGGCAGACTGTAGGCACAAGTGCATATCCTGAAGCCAGCGATCCGTAGGCCTGGCTAACATCTGTTGGCAGCATGATAGCCTTGTTCAACTGAGGAAATGCGTTGCTTTATTAGTCTCACCTTAATACAGCTTCTATAATTTGCTCAGGTGGTGTGATTAGATTAGATGAGCGAAAAGAAAGTTGGCCTTGCAGGCCGAACAGGGCCCCTCCCTGTCCAGTCCAAACGGCAATTTCTCCGTCTGCCGTAAGCAGAAGACGATATTGTCACTGGCTACGCGACTACGCTGACTAGAGTTTCGAGTCTATCCACCCCGTTCAGATCCTTGCCGGTGGCGAATCAACGTCTGTTGTCGAAGTCGGAGACACGGCGGACTCAAATGGAGATCGGCTGCGCTGACAGGGATCAGGAACCATCGAAGCGACGCCCAAGCGGCCCAACGGTCCAGGGAATTCGAAGACACGCGTTCAAAATCGCTGATCAAGTCAGAATCTCCGAAAAGTGGAAACTTGACGACGACTGCGTCCATAGAGCTGGATCCAAGTCGCAAGTATTGAGATGGCATTGAAAAGTTGACCGGAGATCTTGCTCCGAGCCTCGCTCATGACATGCTGCATGAAGCTAGGTCCAGGTAGGAAGGGAACGAGCGCTGAATCATGCAATCAGAGTGAAGGAAAGAAGGGGGGGAAAAAAGAAAAGTATGAAGTATAGGAAATACCGGAAGCCCCATTTCAAGGAACAAAGGCGAAAAGCATGGCAGCCACCAGGAGCTGTGTTACTCGAGTCGCGAATGATATCGGATGGGCACAGGAATTTCGAATCGCTGACCGCTCCAACGAAGCAAGAGAGGCCTCGCTGACAACCACGGATAGGTGCAGGGCAACGTGCCAGCATGATATCATTCCCGTGTATCAAATATAGATCACACAGAACGCTCTTCTAGAAGGTGTACAGATGAGAAGAAGTAACATCAAGTTAGTATCGTGTGCCTGTCAGCAATGCTGATACGGTATTTCTAATGCCAACAAGGCACGTTTCTATTCTGAGCAAAGACACGATCGATTTCTGTACGGCTTGAGTGCCATTCGTTCCTCTCATTCATAGCCCACTAGCGGACCGCCTAATGCAAGCTCATCAGGCTGTTCCTATGACCGAGGATGCAATAATTTAACGGACCTGTCGGCTTCAAATTGAGCACAGCGACTCAAATGCCACTCTTAGCGAGAGCGTAGCTTCTGCGGCGCATCGCCTTTGCGTTGCATGGTCGGATCAAAGCTACTGCAAGGCCAGTAGAATTATGTTGGCCTGGAAAAGACACGCTAGAGGAGGCCGTTTGATAGGTCGACAGCTGGTTATGACCTGGCTTCATTAACCTGAATCGCTTGCCGCAAAATGTCAGGGATAGGGTTGGTTGAACTTGGTTCAGGCTCCGTTATAGTCGATCCGACAGACCGGATCTTCGGACTAGTCAAGTGAGTGGATTCATGAGAAAGGCGACTGTATCTCTCATAAGGTCTCGTGATCACTCTCAGCAATGCATCTCTGAGATCTCACCTGTTAATGCGGATATGTGGTCTCATGCAGGTATCCGCCCGATATACGAGAGGGAAACCGCATAGCGAGTCTAACGATTTTACCAGCCGCATGATGGCAGAGGGCCGTGTACAGACTTGGAGTCTTTGTGCCAAGGAAAGCCTTCTCTGCCTCATTTCAGATGCATGGCACCTTACCTGCAGATCGAGTGATCACATGTCATTGAGGTCGTAAGGCATAAGATGAAACATGGTCGCCCAGAAGCCCTTCTCCCAACAAATGAGAGATGCATTTGCAGTTGAGGTGAGGTTGCAGCTAATTGGCTCGCTAGCCTGGCACAGGTTCCTGGTCCCTGTAAAAGACAACTCAGACGAACCTTGAGCGCTCACCGGTTATTCCCAGGATCTGATATGTCGTCTTCATAGTACCGAAAAGTTACAGCCGTCCATGTTGGAAAGTCCAGAGTGTCAAGAATTATTAGACAACGGAAAACAATGACGAAGACGGCTCGAGAGCGTTTGCAGCGAGGAGTTTTGCCCAATCGAACAGGCCGATCCGAGACGTGGCTTGGGGATGGGACAATGGACTGGCATAGTACCTATTCATGGTGGGGCTTAGTCGAATATGCAAGCATCCGTTGTAAATCCCGCATTGATGAGGGTCTTACTCTTACCTTGGCTTCGTGTGTCATTCCTACTGCCATCGGAACCTTGCTCGAAATCTCCAGTCGAAGACTGCTCCCATGAATGATGTGGCTGATGCAGGAAATCTCCCCTCACCAATGGCCCACTTTTCATGTTTTTACCTCTTTGGAGAATATCTCCGTGGCGTACTGATGGCTGAGCGATAGGGCCTACCATGTGTACCGTGGGGTCTGTTTCTTTACCTTGGCGCTGGTGAGATGAAGTGTGTTGATGTTGCACAAGAGGCAATCGCCGAACAGATTGCGATCAGCTGACGTCTGCCCTCAATATCAGGCAGCCAAGTTTTGATAACATCGTTGTATATGTTATAGCCAATCCATGTCCTTAGAGGGACCAGTATCGGGCTTATACATGTATTAGGATCATGACCAGCAGCTCCGAGAACCGGAGGAATCCAATGCTCTCAGCCTTCGATACCAGACACGATGCACTGTCAGCCGGCGTTGGGCGTCACAGGTGACATAAAATCCTGAGCAAGAATGTGACTGCTTCAGCAGTATGGTCGTCATGGGAGCTGCACAAAGTATGCCTGGACCTATGCAGTAAGCTGCCAGTGCGGAGGATGTATCATAAACATATCTCATTGTAAGATTCTTCGTTAAGGACAAATAAAAACACGCCCGCACCAGCTGAGTGATCCCGCAAATTCTCGACAAATCCTCAGTAGAGCAACAAGGTTCCCAAAAGCCAAGCCATCCGAGGGTAGAAAAAAGAAAAACGCCGTGGAACGATCAAAATCCCCAGAAACCAAACGACCGACTTCGTTGAAAGAAATGCCAGGGTAAATAAATTCAGGCTGGCAGGAGGGGGAAAAGGAAAGACGCAAACATATGGAGGAAAGGAGATGTGGAGAGAGGCAAGCGAAAGGCCGGCTGCACTCCCCGTTAAGCGCTTTAAGCGAAGTAGTCAGTGGGAAGCGAGGCTAGTAGAGCGACTGTACCCAAGCCACCGACCATTGCGCCGAGAAGAGCACTAGCAACATGACTTCCAAAGCTTCCAGCGCCCGAAACCCTTTGTTTCTTCGATGGTCGTTCACTTTCAGGAGCAGCAGCTTTGGGAGCATCATCGGGATTCTGGGTTTTGGCAACGGTGTGAAGCCCCGTAAGATGCGACAGCGAGGCGTCCAGATCAACTGGTGGAACTTGTGGCTGAGCGTCTTGAGAGAATGAGTCAAAATCACAAATATCGATGGAAGTAACATGAGGGAAGCGCCTCGCAATGTCATGGTCAAGCTCCTCCGAGTCCGATGCCATCTCAGAAGCCTTCCTCTTCCGTGATGGGTTGGCGCCACATGTTGCTGCCCACGCTGAAGTGTCAACAATGTCGGCGATAGAAAGGCGTGTGTTGGAGTCCCGTGTGGCTCCTGAACCGGCCATGGATGAGATTAAATGAGGCTTTGTCTGCAGATCTACACGACTGTTGTCTTCGCGAGACTGGACTTCGATAGGCCGTTGTTCTTGACTTGACTGATCAGTGTTCATGGTAGCAACGGTATCGAAAGCTGCATGTGCCTGACTGTTGACGAAGGGTCCATCAGTATAAGGAGCATCCGATGTCCGATGATCTTGCGATATAGAACTGTCATTATTTTCACGTTCGGTTAGAGGAGGATCGATAGGATGATAGCCAACGTGTGGCCAACATTCTTCCGCGCCTGATGGCGACGTGGTGTGATGGAAACAGGCAAGTGAATGGTCGAGTGATCTTCCACTGGAGTGTGAAGCCGGATCGGAGGTTCCGACAGGCTGTGGGATGCGCGACCAGCCGAACTTGAGGGGAGTCGACTCGGTCGAGTCTTCATTCGCTGTGGATTTCCAGCTGTTCAGGATTGGAGCATCGGGCTGGAGACCAACTTGTTTGTTGCTGGTAACCTCTATCGAGCAAGACGGATCGTTTTGAGAGGGTATCCATCTGTTCTCCTCCTGCGACTCGACTCCCTTACTCACGGCCACCGCCACTAGTGATTCATAGACCATGGAAGTCGAAGGAACGTTGGATGCCACAGCATCGGCTTCCCTAATGAATCCATCGGTGTCAACACCCAGAGACGAGTGTGAAACCAGATCATCGTCAGAGTCCTCTTGTTCGTCGCTTTCTTCCCAGAGACTCGATCCACTGGCCGAAGCCCCTCGACTGTAACCAGTATGTGCAGGCTCAGAATCAGGAGCATAGTCAATGTCGCCCATATCGTCTGCCATACCGGCGTATGAGCCTTCGTAAGCGTCCTCCACAGACGGTGGAGTCATCCGCGGGGTTACAAGAGGGTGATCGATGTTCTCTTCTTCGAGATCAATCGGACTTTGCTGTGATCTGATCACATGGCTTTGAAGATCACTTGCGGGTGCAGAGGATTTGTTTTCCATCAGTTCCACAGAAGCATCCTTTTTCGGAGGCGAAGTCATCGGCGTCGAGTTCCCAGCAGATTGGTGATGATCAGAGTCTGAACATATGTCTGCATCGTCTGGCACGTAAGATCCAGTCGATGCAGAGTCCATCGGGGCCTCATCGACAATCTCAATTACCTCGTCGTCGTCGTCAGGAACGCAGAAAGTATTTGTCTTTAGGTTATCCTCTGCTTTTCTGGTATACGAAGCCCCCTCACTGCAAGTTTACCGTGTTAGTAAACGACCCTGGGAGAGAAAGTAAAACAACGCAAGCCACTTACTCAAGGTCAAACCACTGGCACTCGCAACGAACTCTCATGGGTGGATACGTATCTAGAGAAAGCAGGTGCGTCAGCGAATTTCAGACATGAGATCTTTATAGAGGTAGAAGGCATACCCTCGCCACGTATAACCTCAGTACCAAATATCACAACATCACCACTATGGATTGGGACATCCTTGTCGGCCGGTATCTTTTTACAATTGACCCAAGTACCATGCATGGAGCCATTGTCCCGTATGTAGACCTCCTGTGCTCAATTACGTTAGTGGACAATGTTACATACGAGTTGACTCTTCATCAACGGGTTGCGGTTGCCTTGACATCACATACCTTCTTTTCAAAGCATACCCTCAACTGCGCATGATCCCGGGACATAACCCTTGATTCGAACAATGCATTATGGTGAGCGGGGACCAGACCCTTTGCTTCCCGCTTGGAAGCCCGGCCAATCTGCACGAAGTCGGTATCGGGAGCGAACGTCAGGGAGCGGAACGGCAGGACATCTGGCTGGAAGAGCGGATACAGAGTAACAACAGCTAGCAACACAAGGACAAGTAAGTCAAGTGCTTTCCTTCAGTACAAGATCTCGGTGGGTTACATACCCTGCTTGTCAGGCATGATGAAGGTTTGGCCAGTCGACTCGTGAACCTCGAGCCTTGAGTGACTGTGTAAAGGAGCAAGTGTTGCTATCACCCACAACTAACCAAGACAACGTCTTCACCGTTCAAAGCACGATATTCGATAAGTTTGACAGGCCCCAGCTGGAAAAGTGTTGAACAGACGTAAGCCCTTGTCGTTTGATGAAAGTATTTCGATACGTCGTCGTTGTGATAAGGCAACCAAGTCTATGACGGAAAGATAGGGAGGGGTAAGAGGAGGAGGACGTGAGGTAAAGAGACGGTCGGTGTCAGGCAGAGAAACGTGGACAAGCAACACTAGTCACGTACGATCCCGTGGGTAGAGGACGTGGACTCAGGATGGCTGCCTGGAAATTCGATCTAGGCTGTCGATACCCAAGAGAGAGAGACTCATAGATGCTCGAATAGTCACGGTGGTACAGTAGGCCGAACCAACAATACCCGGCTCGATAAGGAAGGAGTTGTGGAGAATAGATAAAGAAGTGTTAAGGTATCTTATTCAGCAGCTGACTGGGGATACCTGAAACAACACACAACGCAGAGTTGAGGGGATTCAGAATTCTCTTTTAGTGTGTCATCATATTTTAGGAATGATAATGATGATGTACGAGTAAAGAGAGTGAACCACAGTTCCTTCTGAGATGGTGACGCTGATGCTGGTGATACGCAATGACTACCTACCTTGATACTCCGTACAGAGGTGGGGTTTCCCGTGGTCCACCCCCGTCAGGTGATAAGGATTAGCCTACGGAGTAAGGAGTCAGGCCGACGATAAGGATGGCTGCGGGGAAACCCTCACCAATACTATATCCGTGAAGGAGGGAAAGTGTCCCCAAGGTAGATAGCATAACTGGAAAAAGGCAACCAACATACTGTGTTTCCTACTACCACCCGCTTACTACTATGGTACAAGTGAAATCCTTTCCATCGCCGTCTTCCCTTGTCAGAAACGAAGCTCCAGGCGTCGGACATACTCAAACATTCCGGCCGCAATGCTGATTCCTCCATAGTTGAAGGCCGGCACATTTCACAAACAGGCAGACGACCAAAACATACAAGAAACAGAAAAGGAGCACATATGATGGGTGAAGAATCAGAGAAGTGATCTTTTAAGATAAAGAGGAGAAACACATATAACGAAACGCAAACATATGGTGTAGGTACAGACTCATGAGGAAGGAGACCAGTCACCATCTGAACATATCAGAGTGAGCCAAGGAAACGGTCCATTATAAAGGCGTAGGTATTGCTGGCATGGTTGTGCTGTCAATTGGAAGGCTGCGACGGTGAAGAGAAGGATAGGGGGGAAGGAAACGGTTAGTTTCGCAAGAGTCCTCGGGCAAAAAATGGTCTATGTAGAATGTGCGAAAGAGTTCATGGTGCGTGGCTCGTTGAAGTGGCTCAGTGACTCTTTACAGACCAGGCGGTCCGCCCAAGCCAGCACCCATGGTCTGCAGACGCGCTGCCAGCTGGGGGTATCTCTCCTGGACTTCCAATTGTGTCCGAGTGGCCTCGGCATATGAAATGGCGTTGACGATCTCCGCCTCCGTACGAGCCAGCTCTGCGGCCCGTTCGAAGTACTTGAGCGCCTGCGAGACCTTACCCTGTTGAAGGAGGAGCTGGGCCATGGTTCCCACAGCAATATCACACTCAGGGTCGACTAAAACGCAAGTCAGTGAATTCTCAACACTTACGGAATGCCATGATAAGGACTTACTGATGAGAGCCTTCTGGCAAAGGTTCTCGGCCTCCTGGAAGTCATGCTTCCACTGGAACAGCGCAAGGGCCTTGTTGATCAGGGGCAGGACATTGATCCCCATTGGCTTGCTCTGCTTCTCCATCTCCACAGCCTTGTCGAACTTCTCAATAGCCTCGGAGAAATTCTGCTGGTCCAAAAGAAGCTCACCATAGTAGTTGTAGACATCCGGTACGTCCTCGAAATTCTTCACGGACCGGCGGAATGTAGCCATGGCTGAGGCAACAGAGCCCATCTTGTACTGTGTCACACCCAATTGAATATGAGAGAAGATAAAGCTGCGGTCGAGGTCGATCGACTTCTGATAGTCCTTGGCGGCTTCGGCGAATTCTCCAAGAATGAAGTGGAGCTGGGCGCGGTGGTAGTAGATATCGGGATCGTCCTTGTTGTGGGTGATGGCGAGTTCAAAGTCGTCGGCTGCGGCGTCCTTGTTGCCTAGAAACGGTCAGAAACGCCTGGGTGATGCTCACAGCAACGACGGGATAGACTTACCAAGCTCGAGATGTAAGCTGGCGCGCTTGATATAGCTCTGCACCAATGACGGCTGCAATTCAATACTCTTGTTAAGATCAGCCAGGGCCGACTGAGCATTGCCCTCGAGGTAGGTGAAGGTGGCTCTCATGTTGAGGGCCAACGCTTCGAATTCACCCAGATCACCGAGTTCCAAGGCCTTCTCGAAAGCAGCAGCGGCTTCCTCGTAGCCGTCTCCGGTCTTCTTAGTCATCGCGATCAGACCCTTGCGCAGCTGACCTTTGCCGGACTCCTCACTGAGATCTGCGGACTCTTCAAGGCCTTCGGGAAGAGACTGGGGACGGAAGCTCTGGAGGTAATTGGAAACGAAGGTAGGGCTAGGGAGTTTGCGACCCTTGGCCTCCAAGATAGCCTTGGCTTTTTTCTCTGCAACCTTCTTTAGAAGTCTTTCCAGCGCGTTGCGGCTGACATCATTGGAGAATCCGTCGATGATGCAGCTGGCAGTGAAGTCGAGAAGGGCCTCGCTGTACTTCTCGAGATGTTCGTACGCAATAGCTCTTCTGTTCAACGCCTTGACGTACTCGCTGTCCATTGCCAGTGCAGCGCTGGTATCCTCAACGACCTTTTCCCACTCCGAAAGGACATTGTAGCAGGCAGCGCGGTTCGAGTAAAAGACTGGGTCGGGTTTACAAATGATCGCCCTTCCGTAGAGGTCGATGGCCCTGTTGTAATCCTTGGAGCCATAAGCCTTGTTCCCAGCGGCCTTGAGCTTGGCGGCATAAGCTTTCCGGGTCTTTAAGATCAATTGTGAGCATTCGAGCAGCGGACGGTCGGAGAAGCAGCAGGGATAGGATCAGCAACTCACCTCATCCGACAACTGATCAACAGTTGCCTCATCGACCTCGGGCAGCTCTTCTGAAACCTCCTCGACCTTCTTGGGAGCTTGTTCTAGAGCGTTATCAGCTCGATACTGTGTTTAGAGGGTGCGCAAAGCGCTGTCGGACTTGGCATACCCTCTTGAACGGTGGCGGTCTTTGCTTTCTTTTCCTCCTCCGCCTTCTTCTTCTCCTTTCGACGCTGGTTCTTGCTCTTCTTCTTTTCTGCGGGCGCCGGCGTTGGGGCGGTGCGGCCGGAGTCGGAGAGGTAGTATACGACACCTGCGCTGGTCACGACCACGGCAACACCAGCAATGGTATAGACCAGCGCCTTATTTTCGGACACCCATTTCGAGATGCGATCCCAGACTGACGCGGAAGACGAAGCAGGGAGGGAAGCTGTGTCAACAACGACGTTCTTGACTGGCTGGGGTAATGGCGATTCGCTCGACATGATGACCCGGCAAAGAGGAACCTGAATCCTAGTAAACTCTGTACAGCGCAGAGAACGGGAGTGAGCAACCTCAAAATGAAAAATTATGGAGAAAGCATGAACTGGGGATAGGAATTGCAATTAAATAATAACATACCGGTCCTGGATGAAGGGTAGGGTGCGTGTCAGCAAAACGCTGCTCTTTTTTAAGGGAGAATGATGGGAGAGATGATGCGGCCCTGAAAAAGTTATGCCGTTTCGATGTTCCCAGTTCCGGCGTACTGCAGCGCCCATCCGAGCTCTCGAGGCTCAGGCCAATCACACTCTCTGATTTACTCTGCTCCACCATATATCATCATCGGCTGAGAAAATGGGTCTCTAATGAACGAAAATAATTTAGATATGAGAAGGCACAGTGTTGATATGCTAGTGAATTGGCCCTATCACCACTAGCGAGTTTCTGGTTGACTGTCACAACATTTTCTGTCTTCATTCATCCCTACCACGTGCGCAGTATACCATTGAGCATAAGGTCCATGATTCACTCGCGCTGCGTCCATTTCGTTCTTAGCTGATGCAATGGCTACAATTACACCATCGCAAGCCTCAGAGTCCTTCCAGATAATTTCCTCTCTTCGTTACGAACCCGCGCTTCCTGATGTGCTCAGAACACAACCCGCCGATGCCTACCCGGATCCCCTGCGATCACCTTACTACCTTCTCCCCTATCATCGAGAACGACTTCTAAAAGCTGCGGAATGTTTCGGATGGAGCAAAGCAGCTAGGTTCCTGCAGCAAGATGTCGAGTCGTTCGCCAAACACCTCGACAGCTTCATACCTGACCGGACGAAACCCTGGCGTCTGCGCATTGTCATTGACAGAGATGGCGCATGCACCGTCGAAGTCAACGCAGCCGCGCCAATTGATCCGCTGAGCCTTCTCCTGCCTTCCGGGATGAATCAGACGTCCACGCCCTGGCGTGTCACTGTAGACTCTCAAAGAACCGTGCCGTCGCCCTTCACAACGCATAAGACTACATCCCGAGACAATTACACCGCTGCGCGACTTCGAGCCAAGATCACCTCGCCACAAGATCCGGCTGAAGTGCTAATTGTGAATCCTTACGGGGAAATTATGGAGGGGAGCATAACGACTCCGTATTTCAGACGACGGAGGTCCACATCAACGCAAGTGAAGATGGACCAAGAGGATGCCGAGCCGGCTTGGGTCACGCCGCCTCTCTCCAGTGGAGGTAATGCGGGTACAACAAGGCGATATGCTTTGGCTCAAGGGTTCTGCTCCGAACAGGCGATCACTGTCGCCGAGCTGATCGACGGCGAAGAGTGTTGGCTCAGTAATGGCGTGAGAGGATTTTTCCGCGGCAGGATCCTGCTGAAAGAGCCTAACGCATGAGAGACGGATGCTGATCAAATTGCCGTTGATCTCAAGATTGCCCATGTTCAACAAGGCAACTTGGCTAACATTACGTTTGTGCGCATTAAATCGACCAAGGATGAAATGGTGAGACGGTCAATGTTCATTCATATCTATCATCGCTTCATACCATTTGCCGGGCCACTCTTGTATTCAAGGTGGACCTGTACGACCCCACGACCAGAATTCCGGAAGCAGTCGCTGTGACGAAACTGCCAAGCGCACGCTGAAGCAGGGCTATTTATTCAAAGTGGGGAATCTCTATTATTTCTTCTCAACAACGATGGGGTTGGGGTTGCCTTTCCACTCGAGGGGCCGGGGCCGCATGAACTCAGCAACTACCTCGTCGGTGACCTTGGCCCTGCGTTCCTGGAAGGCCTGAACGTAAGCCTGTAGCTCCGCAATACATTTTTGCTTGACCTCGCCGGTGAGCATCTCTCCCTTCTCATAAGCCACACGGATTCGCTCCAGTTCCTCGTCATCCTCCAGGAAGAAGGTGAGGTACTGGAATGGGACGTCATCCTTGGTGTTGGCACCCAGTTGGCGCTGAAGCTCAGCGGTATCCTGCCCTCCAGAGAAGGCGTACTTGTTGATTTTGTTCTTGATTCGATTGGGAGCATCATTCATGTAGATGGCGGATGTGTCGACGCTCGCGGACATTTTTGAGCCAGGTCCTTGAAGAGCGGGAAGGAAGATGGCATGGATCAATGAGGGCTTCTTGTACTTCATCTTCTCGGCGTGTTCACGGCACTGACGGAAGTACGGGTCCTGGTCGATCGCACAGGGAATCAGGCAAGGGATCGACGAGACCTTCTTCCTGTCGGTGCCGAAGATATGAGGGAAGCTAGTCGCAAATGCAGTGGCTGATTGAGTGGCGCAGAAGTGGAATTCTCCGACGTTGTTGCTGTCGTTGAAGCCAAAAGTTCCTCGGACGGAGTTTATTGTGATCCTCTTCGCCATTCTGCAGATGTTTTCATAGAATGCGCCACCAACGTAATCGAAGTCGCTGAAAATAAATGTCTTCTTCATATCGAAACCGACTGCAATGATGTCCATCGCATTTGCTTTCGTATATCTCTTAGCATCCTCGATCTCGATCTTTTGCGAATGCATGTATTTCTATAACCTGGTTAGACGCAGAGGTAGAACTCGTCGTAGACATAAAACTCGCCTCGTCATCAGTAAGCATAATAACCAAAGGACAATCGAAGACATCCTGCAACCACCTGGTAAAGTCATCCTGGTCAATTCGTTTTCAGAGCATCAATTGAAAAAAGGGCGACCTACTTGGTGAACTCAAAGGGAATTGTGTGTCCGACGTGCATGCTGTCGCTGCTAGGTCCCCGCCCAGTGTAGAGGTAGAACGGTTGTCCCTTCTCATAACGATCAAGAATCAAGTTCAAGTCACGGTGGCTGAACACAATGCCTCTGCGCATGAATCGATGAGGGCGACGTCCAGTTACTCTCTCAAAGCGCTCGAGCAGTTCTTTGGAAATACGAGTCGCTCCGAATTCTCGAACCAGTTTATCATAATCGACCGGAAGAAGCTTGCCCGACTCGTCGACACCACCGGACACATCGAAAGGAGTCACAACCTGGGCGACTGCCTTGGACGCGGGGGCCTTCTCGGCCAGGCTCAGCGTGGTGAGAGCCGGGGGTTGTCCAGGTTCGTCCGCCATGTTTCAGTGAGGGTTTTGGTAACAGCGAGAGAAATATATGGAACGGATGACCGAGAAGGCAACCAATGCGCTACGGCCGGTCAGTCTGAGTCGGCGAAGATGGTAACGATCTTAGACAACTGTTCAACAATTTCTCCTGCCCCTCCAAACCGTTTGGTGGATGACTCAGGCCGGCTGGCAGAATTCGGGCGGTGTGATTGGCCATATCCTGCCCATCTGGATAAATCAATCACGTGGTTTCTTGGCATCCCCGCGTTACAAATCGGGCTAGCGCCAGAGCTTCGGAAGCTGACAGAAATTCTTCCAACAGTTCCGACCACTGAGAAAGGTCAAGGATCAGACGAGCACCCATCTCCCTCAGACAGTCGATTCCTCCATCGCCACATAAGCTCCAGCATCATCATCTCAATTCTACGACTTTCTATATGCATCAGCAACCATGAAATTCTTCGAGAATGTCTTTACGTACGACTATTCCTTCCCTGCCGTCTCGCTTGCCTACTTTCTCCGCTACCCGAATCCATATTCTCGCCATGTTCTGACCACCGATGTGATCGACCGTTATGTGGATCCGAAGACGGAGCGACTTCATACAGTCCGTCTTCACTTGAAGAAGTCAAAGGTCCCGGCGGGTATCCTGAAATTACTTCCGAAAGGAATTGGGGGCTCGGACAATTCTGGCCAGAGTTATATACTTGAAACTACCGTCGTCGACATTAAGGAGGGATGGATGGAAACTGAGTCGCGGAACATGGAATGGACGGGTATTCTGAGTGTTGTTGAGAAACAACTCTACACGCGCCAACCAATTGAGGGTTCGCTCGAAAGCCTGCAGGGGCTTTCAATAGATGCTCAGAGAAACGAACAGACCCGGGTGAAAACCACAGTCACCTTCCTCTCTCGGTTGGGACAAGGAAAGTTCCTTGGGAAAAAGAAGACTATCCCCACTGCCGACCAGGCCATTGAGTTTGATGAAGAGACACCTAAGAAGGGTTTCTTCTCGTCGCTGTCCACTGCAGGAATTCAGAGAACCATTGAGCTCATCGGCGTGAGTCGAACTCGAGATGCAGTGCTCAAAAGCAAGGAAGGCATGAACGTTGTCCTGGAGCGGTTGCGCAATGGTGGTATAGTCGGTGTCCTTGAGGGGATGCGGCAGGATCGGGAGGCATCTTTCGGACCCGATGGTCCCTGGAAACGTGTCTGGCTTAGAGGGAATAACCTCAAAGAACGAGCCTTTACGGACGACGACGACAACTGATTGACACCTATATAAGGTTATAGCCACAGGCCGACTTTCTTTTATTGCAGCATTCGAGCGTGGGGTTTCGGCGTTTGGGACTTGTCGAATTTCGGAAACTCTCCTATGTGTCTGACATGATTTATTGTCATCTTCATCTCAATATCTTGTCATCCAACTGAAACTTTTCGTACAAAGAAAAGTGATGGACGAAACATCAATGTATATTAGCTAGCCATATGGCAAATTGGTGACCTTATTGTTGTATAGGCACCTGTTGTACAATACACATGCATCTCACTGTCTAAATTTTTTTGTTATCATTCACATACATCACTATTCAAAGATTCAAGCCCTCAGACCAGAAAACTAAAGAGCCTTAGACTGTTCTTCAAACCGTTGCTGTAGTTAGATAGTTTAGTTATTCATTATGACTTAGTCATCCTCTCACAAACTTTGGTGGAGACTCGCTTCATTCATAGATCTCGCCCTCCCTTCATTGATCAGATCATCAGACATCGTCCATCATTGTACCCCATCACATCTGACATTTCCGTTGGCAGCGTGTGGTTTTCATTTGAGGATGATTTATTCAGCCAAGTAAAGCGTTTGCAGGAGTGAGGTACCCCTTGCCTGTCAAACGCGGGTCACCTACATCAGACCTTCTTTTTACATTGACATTGGGAACCCCCATATATGAAGCCAATGTGACTTTGATAGAGAGGCTTCATCAAGTTCTTTAGATCACCACTTCAAGAAAGCACTCTATTCTCCTTCACCTGTCGAATGACTGCCGTTATGTCACACAGTCCCTCAGAGCCATCAGCTTTATCACTACCAAGAATGTCTATGCAATCTCTACCATTTCGAAATCAAGCTACGGGTGGCTATCTCGATGAGCAAAGTAACGATGCTACCACCCAAAATCCAGAGCCAGCGCTAGATCCTACAGACCTGAAGCATCTTGGCGAGAACCTCACGATACTCCCAGTGCCATCAGTGAACGACGACCTCGAAACAACTGCCAAGAAGATGAGAGCATTAGCCAAAGTGGTCAGCGATGGGAACAGCCTAGCACTGTTCACAGGCTTGCAGATGGCCTCTGAGCACTCGAGGGATCCAGAGAGCATAGCCGTATCACAGATGACACCAGACGAGCGATTTATGTACGAGGCATGGCAGGAGGCCAGAAAGCATCGCAAAAGGAAGAACCCCGACGACCAGGACAGTGAAGAGACATCTAATCGTGGTCGAAAGGTCCCAGCTGTCGACATCGACTGGGTCAAAAACGTAGCTCCAGTGCCTGATGGCGCTCAGAGTTTGAAGAAGTTCACCGAGCGCGCAGCAGCAATGGACATCGTCTGGGACCACCAGGGTGCAACGCCGGAGAACGCAGCGTGGCTTACTTTTAATCTGCCAGCTATTCTGCCGCTTGTCAAGGCCGTCTGCAGGGTCCGCACTGCCGAGAAACACCGCCAGAATAATCGGGATCCCAGCATGCGCGGGTTGACGGACATGGAGGCAGCCGAGGTTGAAACAGTGCGGAAAATCGTGTCTCTTGCGGAGAGAAACAGGACCCGAGAGCTGGAAAAGATCCGGAAGCTGACCAGATCAATTACGGAGTCAGCTGCGGTGATCAAAGCCCGGATCAAAGCTCTTGAAGATAAAATGAACTGCTGATCCCAGGAGATCCTGCATCGAAGCCATCATTATGGAGTTTGCCGGGAAAGTTACTGGCGGGGGCTGAGCGTATGCTTCTGATATAATTCTGCTGCCAGGATTGTCCTCCAATTCTGATGAGGTAAATTTGCTTCTTTTCATTCATCTTTGATCTCTATCCCAAGCAGGCCGGCAAAACTCTGCTGCCTAAAGTCAATTTGACTACTACATACTTTGTATTTCTTAGAAAGGAAAAAGCGACAAAGGAATGCCGCACCGACACCGTGCCAATAGTTCACAATAGAAAGACCTTCAACTCTGCCCTGCTTCTTGATTGGTAGCGGCGCTCTCGGATAAGTACCTCCGCCATGAGCTTCAAGGTTCCACTGCCAGAATCCCAAACAGAACCAAATTTTTCACACCAACCCATTTGAACCCGACGTGCTCAACAGTCCAACGCTCGAACGGGTCATTTCCGGTGAACCCTTGAATTCAATTGTCTGCTAGACTAGAATAGGGAAAAGTGGCTGACTGGCTGTTCTTGGCTAACAGCCATATTGTTGTTGGTGCCACTAGTGGATAGTTGTAGCGCCAATTTAGCCTGTGACTGTGAGCCTATGACGCAGTAGAGAGATGACTTCATGGCTATTTTGTCTAACACAGTGCTCTTCACTACATTCCACACAACAAACGTGAGATTGGCTTGCCTATTAATGGGGTTGGAGTGTTCGAGGTTGCCGATGCAGGATACCACTATCAGTGTATAACTAAGATATGTCTTCTCATCAGGCTACCTAAAAGGTAAAAGGAGAAACAGGCTGTCAGAAACAGTGGAACTCAAGTGTCAATCATTGTTTGGGTCAGAATAGGGTATGCTCATCTTGGCATCTTTGGTTCTGTTCCCATGGGAGAACATTTGACATACAGGCTCCGAATTGGGTATCCTTCCTATCAAGTTGCCGGTCTTCAACATTTGCGATCATAATGATTTGTGGTTCGATATACCGTACACTGCCTGACTGGAATCGTCGAGGTTGGATCATTGGTTGGGAAATAATATGGAGTATCAACAGTCTTCTTCGGGACTTTTCTTCAAGTCCAAAGAGAACAGTGGTTATATGATTGCCCTGGCAACTTCAGTTTTGACTAGTTTCTGGGTGAATTCGACCTTCATGTGTTTGCAACAAAATATATCCTGATAGTGTGCTTGACTGGCGGGTGATAGTACCTGTCAACGCTTACCTACGGCTACCTTATAGCTGATTCGGCAGATACGGTAATTTACTAAGGTAGGTAAGGTAGTGATCAAGGGCTCATCCATTGACGAGGTAACACCCGCAGTTATCTAGATAGATACCAGAGAAACAATCTGCGGCTTCATGCATACAGACCAATAACCGGTCAATTGATTTAGGACAACGGATCCAGGCTACATGACTGGTTTGTTTTTATCAAATATCAGCCATATTAAGTCAAATATATGGAGTACAGGAGCATCGACATCTCTGTTCAGCGCTTGATGACTGGCAGGAGATCTGTACAGTGTAGATACGGAGTTACACCGTCGATTCCCTCATGGAAAACAACTTAGTAGCGGTGGTGGCTGGCAGTGGGGACCCTAGGATTCAAATATGTGCAGACTCTGCTCCTTGAGTGGACCACTCCTGCACCATGTCTGAGATCATCCAATGGAGCTGCCACATTTGGCCAAAGATATGCGGGGGCAAGTTGGCAACCCCCGTTAGCGTGGCTGGCAAAGCAGGACCAAGACCAAGACCAAGAATGCCCCCCCGAAACCAGGGAGAAAAGAGGCAGTAGGCACCTCTTCGGGCTTTCTTGAGCGCTGCGGCCAATCCCGGGCTCCACAAGCCCTGTTTTATGCGGAATTGCGGATTATTATTATTGATTGTGAGAGATTCAAATTTCTAGGAAATGATCTGTTTGAATCACTGACCGTCTGAGAAGGTCAGCAGGGTCATTCATCATCATCATCATCATCATCATCGGCCACTATCTGTCTCCTATCTACGGAGGACAATTGCCTATGATTTCTGATTTCCGCTGACCTGGGAGACCGCCTTATTACAAGACTTGAAGCTTTCTACCCATAATAATCTTACTCATCTTACTACTGTCCCATCCGCACATTTGTGTCCTTGTCAGGCCATCACTCCTGTAATATCAAACAAACCTTTCCCTCATCTCCGTCAATCCCACCGTTGCTTGGCCACCCACTCGTTCAATTCCTTGGCCTCTGGTCGGTGAACAAAGTGGTCTGCGAGAGCACCAATAGTCGACGTTTGCTTACACGAGAACAGGAGTTTAGACACATTTGCACAACGGACGGTCTACGCCTGTGTCGTCTAAGCGCGGAGGGGACTCTCACTAGCATCTTTCTAGTTTCTGCAATCCTTTTCTGGTTTTGCCCCATAGTGGTATCGTTGATTTGTTGCGGGTTTAGCATGCTTTAAAGGGTCTTTCAGTCTTTCTATTATTTATCACCTCCACCTGGCCTTATTATTTTCGCATTTATCCCTCTCCGCTCCTTGTTCCGTCTATCCCTTTGACCACCTCTCCGACCGACCGGCTTCGTCCACAACAATAACATCACCAACACGGTAATGAGCATGCCAGTTGTCTCTGGCCGCTGCTCCATCTGTCTCATTTAGATACCAAAACATATCGATCGCTCTCCTGAAACCGCTTTGTCCCGACGGTCGTGGAAACATCAATGTCTATCCAACTTGGATCAGGGTCGGTCTTTCGACCTGGCTGGATGCTATTGATATTGGTGCTGGCTGCGTTGCCGTCAACCATCGCCCAGTTTTGCACCTTCTGGGACGGTGGCTGCGTCGATCCTCTGGCTCAGACAGCCGTCAATTTCGATTTTCCTCCTCTGTTCCTCGACGACATCACCCTATATTATGGATTTGACGCGAATCCCTCGGGCAAAGGGCAAGAGCCTATGGTCAAGGCTAGTTTCTGGCTTTCATACGATCCTCAGCGCATCGACAGCGCCGCCATTACTGCGAATCGGACCTCCGAGATTGCATTCCGGGTAGGCAATTTGACAGGTACACCTTCTGGGCCTAGTAACGGCTGCGAGGGTGTTTGGGGCCCAGATTGCACACGCGACCTGAAGGAGTTGCTCAAAGGGGCCATGTATGAACTCTCGACGAAGGGAGACTATACCTACCCTCTTCAAACGGTCATCAATCAAATGCTCGTCAATCCACCTTTCCTGGAAAATTGCCCACCGTCCTTTTTCGATGTGCAATCATTCCCTGTGCAGCGTAAGTGCCTCTCGACTCCGATTTTGTCTGTCTGCGTTGGTCATTAGCTGACACTTAATAGCATTCGCTCAAGAGACCGAGCCTGATAAGACTGCGACGATCCAGACGCCAGGGTTCGGCGGAAGCCCGTGGAAGACGTGGTTCATCGATAATATGACGTCCAGTCTACAAGCCCAGCAGGTAGCGGTTGCGATTCTCAGCAGAGCCCCGTCTTCGAGCGCCTATTTGCTGCACGGAAAGGATGACATTACGGTTGAGCTTGTTTGCATCCAGGCACCTTCTTCTGGGAGTTCGTCTAGCAAAGACGGCTGATGAAGGTCTCAGCTGAAAGGATCAGTGACTGCTCCGAATTCATATCGGGACACGTCTATACTGCAACACTGAAGATCGATCCATTGATACTATCCTCCATGGTTCAGCCGAAACTGAGCCCTTCTACTGGGCTCTACCGACGCTCATTACTCGCCGTACCCGGATTCTGTCAAACAATATAGCTCAATGCCGCGGTCATCAAGGTGCATTCGTGACATACCATGATCGTCACTTCAGAGAGTGAGACGTTGGAGAGTCATCCCTCGGAAGTACAGCCGAACCAGATCTTATGCGTAAAGGTCATCAATGCCACTGCCGAACGGCATAATTCTGCTGGGGTGTTGCTCATTAGCATTGGTCCAGGTGAACTGGAACCTTACATAGGCCAGTCCTGAACATCTCGACACTGAAACTCTGATACTTGGCCTACCTGTCTAGCCGACAGGGTCGTTCTTTGTTACGACCTGTGTGGGCTTTGACAAAGACCTCGCGTGTACTGAGCGCCAGCAGGCCAACATGCCTCAATGGATGAACAGAAACACGCCCTGTCATATAATGACGAGGAGGCACGACACATGTTACAAAAGTACTCAAAGCATCATTACCATATAATACAATCAACAGTTATCCGGCACATTCCGGTATCTTGAAAATCGACCATATAATCAACAATCCTCATAACAGTGACCTCGGCCAATGCTCTGCACCATTCGGCTACCGACTACAGTGTCGGCCAGTCCATCTCAATCGGCTTCAAATCACCAGGTCCGCGGAAATCCTCTACAATCTCCGCCTGCTCGCTTATGAGCTTCCGATCCGTTTGAACCCCAATCTTCGCCAGACCCCTCCACCACGCCAAGTCCTCCGCATTCCGCTTGTCCCCATGCGCAGCGTCGGCATTCTCCCAGTGGCCCTTGGAGAATCCCATCATCGTTGTGATGCGCTTCCTGGGAATATCATATACAAGCGAGCAGATGGTCCCCGTCTCTTCCAGCCAGTTACACTGCCATAGCTCCCCGGGTCGGATGCATTGGTACGTGGCTGTCTGGAAGTTCTTACGACCGGCCATGGGCCCGCCGTGGATGGCATAGACGACCCGGTCCTCGTTATAGAACCAAATTTCATAGCGCCATTTTTCGGGATTGCCGTGGTCGTCCTGCGCGGCATAGTCGTATATTAGATGACGGTCGCGGATGTCGGTGTCGAAGGTTGAGTCTTTGAGGGAGGGAACAACGGGCATTTCCATTGCTTAACAGATTCAATAGGCTAAAGCAATACAAAGATATCTTCTACTGAACGCGTATACAATTTTCGGTCGGTTTGTAGAGAATCTACATCTCAGGGAGCAAACTGTAATGTATATATCCCAAGCCCACACTTATCGTGGCTACCTGTCGTCGGCGGTAGTACTCCGTATTGGGCAAGGCATTGCCCCCGGTACTTTACTTCTGTTGACTGAGGCTGGAGCGACTCTTCCCTCAGCTTTTGGGCTTCTCGCGTGGTGATCCGGCTTGATTGATATCCGGGTCATGGTATTGCTGAGCAGGGCCCGAGTATCTCGGGATGAAGATCATTCTTAAGCTTGCTATGCGATTGAGGCTGGTTTTTGTGTTGACTGAGTGCGTATGGCAGTATGTATCGCGATTGGCACACGACATTGCTGTCGTTGGAGATTGATGGATGAACTGTGTAGGATCTGGGGACGGAGACTTGACTGCATGTCTGGTGTAGGAATGCATCTGTTGCATGGATCCTTTTTCTACTCGGAATACTCCATACATAACCCGGTATATATATACAGAGTGGAGCATGAAGCGTCGAAGGACTTCATGGCGTCGTTCGCAACGTTGATCGTGTAACAAAATTCTTTGCTAATGGATATCTAGGGATAGGTAGATTATATCGGAATGAGTCCCCATGATCCTAATTTGCCTCTCTGTCAAACTGTCTCACTGTGTGATACATATATATATGTATGCCGCCCATTGAATTGGACGATCAGTCCCACGTGCATCACCAACTGGTCCCATCCGACGTCGCATCGTGAGAGGGAAATTGATCATGAATTCTTGGTAGAGCTTAATTGAGCCACAGGCTGATACAGAACGGGAAATTGATCCATGAAGGCTGTCTAAAGCTGACCATTTTCTTGGAATCATTTCTTCGTGTCCTTTATAACCCTGTCAAGTCGTTACTGACTGCAATGAAGTGGCAGGCAATCCTAGCCACCCTCCCGGCAATTCCGAGTCAAGGGTCTACCACTTCATCTCTCCCTGGCGCATCTTCTTATGTTGCGCCGGCCGGATTTCCTACATCTGCGTTTTCGTAAGTCTGAATGAGCCTAGCATGTGAAGTAGCTGACTTGCATCACCGTACAGCTCCTACTATTACCTTCCAGCAGAGCCCACTCAGGAGCCCCAGCCAGTGATTCAGGATCCTGTGCTTAATACTACTTTCCCATATAATCTGACCAATCCGAACACTATACCAACAGAGAACGACGACCCAGTGGTCTTCCCAACTCCTTCGAGGAAGCTCTCTGACAGTCAACAGCGTGAACTAATCAAAGCTGTGGTGGCTAATGTGACCAGCATCATCAATGGCAATGCTACCCACGGTAGCTGCAACAAATGTAAGGCAGCGTTGGCCGCAGCCAAACCTGCAGCATTGTATGCACCGACCCTAGTGCCCGACACGATGATATCGCTCTGCAAGCAGTTCAGTTTCAAGTCAAATGCCACCTGCGAGGAGGACTATGCTGCGTCGGTCTTCGGCGCCGTCTGGACGCAAGTTCTGGCCTACGCTGATGTCGAGGGTCTTGATGGCAACTATATTTGCCATGCATTGAGCAAGTCCTTCTGCGGTCAGCCAGCGACGAGTCCACTGGACACCGCTGGTCTTTTTCCCAAGCCCAAGCCAGCAAATCCTCGCGTTCCTAAGGCGAGCGGGAAGCGGGTCAAGGTGCTGCATCTCTCAGACTTTCACCTGGATCCGCGGTACTCGGTCAGCTCCGAGGGCAATTGTTCGTCCGGATTGTGCTGCCGCAACAACAATTTCAATTCTGCTTCGAGGGACCAGGTCCTCCTCCCTGCCCCGGCGTACGGGACTTTCAAGTGTGACACGCCGTATGATCTTGGCCTGGCTGCCCTTCAGGCGATTGGGCCATTGACTGGGACCGGAAAGGGAAGGGACCGGGATTCTCTGGCTTGGACTCTTTACACTGGCGATCTTGTGTCGCATGATCCAGTCCAGGAAATGTCTCGCGAATATGTCGAGTACACCGAGACTAGCATCTATGGCATGCTCAAAACATACCTGACCGGACCTGTCTTTGCTGCGCTGGGTAATCACGATACCAGCCCGGAGAACATCAATGCTCCTTACAATCTTCCAGGGCCTCTGGGCGAACAACAGAGTTGGAACTACGAGCATGTCGCCGGACTCTGGAAACATGAAGGATGGATCGATGAGGGGACTGCCGCGGAGGCGCGCACTCATTACGGTGGATACTCTGTCAAGACTCACTACGGCCTGCGCATTATTGCGTTCAATACTGGTAAAGTACCTGATACTGGTCGATTATGCTAGGCACTGACTCCATCAGATTTCTGGTACGCGAATAACTACTTCAACTTCATCAACTCCACCAACCCCGACAACTCTGGCGTCTTTTCCTGGATGATTGACGAGCTTCAAAAGGCCGAAGATGCCGGCGAGCGTGTCTGGATCGTCGGCCATGTTCTCAGCGGGTGGGATGGCTCCAATCCCCTGCCTGATCCCACCAATCTGTTCTATCAGATTGTGGACCGGTACTCGCCGCATGTCATCGCCAACATCTTCTTCGGCCATACCCACGAGGACCAGTTCATGATCTACTATGCCAACAATGGCACATTGCAGAACGCGGACACAGCCCTGACAACCGGCTGGATCATGCCCAGCATCACCCCATTGACGAACCTGAACAGCGGGTTCAGGATGTACGAAGTCGATACTGGTGACTTCAACATCTACGAGGCCTACACATTCTTCAGCAACGTTTCGGATTACCCGTCACTCAAAGCAGCTGGGCCCACGTTCCAGTTTGAATACTCAACCCGTGACACGTACGGTCCCGCAGCAGGCTGGGAAAAGGACGACCCCTTGAATGCTACCTTTTGGCATCGGGTGACGGAGGCTATGGAGAGAGATATTGACCTGGTGAGCTTGCACAATACCTATCAGGGTAAGATGAGCGTCAAGTCCCCCAACTGCACCAATGTGGAGTGTCAGGAAGCGAAGATCTGCTACATGAGGAGCGGTAGTGTTGCATTGGGAAGCCAATGTCCTCAGGGGTGAGTTGCACTCTCAACTGTAAGATCTGGATGCTAATCGTTCCAGATACGGCTCGGTCCAAAGTTCTTTTTCTTAGCGGTTCTTCCTATAGTACATGTACATACTGTGGGATATTCCTGTATACTAAGAACAAATAGACGCTGCATCATCTATGCATGAACATCGGAGAGGTTTGCTTCTAGGCTGACATCGGCTTGATGCTCATGGTTCCCTTCGGCAGCATGCATTGCCTCTTTGTTTCCCGGCGTTGTTCAACATCTCTTTGTTTCTCGGCGTTGTCCAACGGCCCCTTGCCTCTCGGCGTTGTCCATCGTCTCTTTGCTTCAGTGATATTCATCGTCTCCCATTGACGGACCCGCATAGTGCATGTAGAAAGGCTCGGCGTACAACCTCAAGCCAACCCACTTCACACGCCTATCCATAATTCTGTATAGATTCACCAGAAGTATCATTTCTTGCAGTTGATTCACCTGATTAGACTGACTCATAAGCTGTTGGCAGACATATAAAGACCCCCTACCTCCCCAGGTCAGACTCTCTTCCCTTCTCATCTCATCACTCACACTGCAACCTTGAGATTTCATCTTCTCCTACCCGGGTCGATGGGCTAGCATTGAGCCCTATTCTCTTATTGTATCCTTCTTTATCTTTCTTAAAGTGCTGCGTCTGGAAGTTCAAACCAAATTTGATGTCTGCCTCGTTCAGAACCTACTATCAACCTCTCCGGGCCATGCGAAGATTCCGCTGATGGATCTTGCGCTTCTGCCTCTTCTAAAACCATTATCGGCTTTGGAAAGCCCCCCATGCAGCAGGGTGCCCAGTGTCCCGCGCATCAGACAGCCGGGTCTGGTGCCAGCGTTGGGTGGCTCGCCGGCGGAGATTCTGCTGATGCCGGTTGCTGGTTATCGGACCCGTTTACTGCGGACCGGCTACACTGCCGAGGAACCTGCAAAGATTCTACCGATGAATCGTGGGCTCCGGCCTTTGAACCTTGCCGTCGAAGCGGTGGAAGATGGCGTCCAAGATGTCGAAGAATGGCGTGCTTCCGGTATTTTGCTGACAACGGCGAATGTTGAAACCCACGCGGAGATTCTACTGATGAATCGTGGGCTCCGGCCCCGGGCCTTCTCGATGTCGTCTCTCTGATTCAGAGGTTCATCCAGACCTCACAAGATGAGACACAGATCTCGTCTCATATCAGGTATAGTAAGTCTGATTCTATCGTGGTTGCAAAGACGGAGCTGACGCGAGTAGATTACGCTTACCAGCTCGCCTATTTCTCAGACATATGGCTGGTATGGCACCAGTTCAGTTGTTTCAAGCTTCTGCTTCTCGGCCTTGGCATGGGCCACAAGCCTATGGACCGCATTGGGCGTTTTTATGCCGGTCCCTCATCGATCCTGCTCTTAGGGGCCCGGAAGGTAGTATCGCACGACCAGAAGCTGGCGATTGTTAACGCCGGCCCAATAGCTGGCCATTATGAACACTCTCTGAAGCTGGGCGTCAGATTTTGAAGCAAGCAAAAATTCCGCATCAGCAGTCGTTGGCCTGGTATGTCACCAGTTCAGTTGGCTTCTTCAAGCTTCTGCTTCTGGGCCTGCAACGCGATAGACTGAGACACATATGTAAGTCCAGACTCCAGGCAAGGCCCGCATCTCTGTACCGGGATATAACTGACCTTTCTTAGCAGCGACCCTGGGGGTGGGTATGCCGCCTATGGACCGCATTCGGCATCTTTATGCCGGTCCCTCATCGATCCGGCCTCACCAGGCCCAAGGTGGCCTCGCATGGCCAGAAGCTGGCCATAGTGAACTCTTTTTTGAAGCTAGGGGCCAGATTCAAAAGCAGAAATTCCGCATCAGCAGCCGTGGCCTGGTATGTCGCCGCTTCAATTGGCTTCCTCAAGCTTCTGCTTCTTGGCCTCGGGATGGGGCTCATGCCTGTGGACCGCATTTGGCATCTTATGCCGGTCACTCAGCGATCCGGCCTTACCAGGGCCAAGGTGGTCTCGCATGGCCAGAAGCTGGCCATTGTTAACGCAGGCCCGAAAGCTGGCCCCTGTCAACGCTTTCTTGAAGCTGGAGGCCGGATTCAGAAGCAGAAATTCCGCATCAGCAGGCGGTGGCCTGGGACGAAAGCACGCATGACGCCTGACGCAAGAAGCCCAGCAACATTCCAATGCATCGGATGTCAAATTTATCTGCGCGACTACTTCTTCAGCTGGACACGTACAAGTCCAACAGGCGCCGGACAAGTTGTGTCCAATGGCCCTGCGCATGTCAATTCGGAGAACCGGGGTGGGGCATCCTAGAACCATGATCAAATATCATAAGATGTCCTGGAGGAAATGAAATGTGCTGGAGTCAATTACCCCAACCGTCATGGAAGAAGTGGAATGTCCTGGAGGTGATATGCATTACCATATCGTTTGTGGTAGACTATTTTTACGCATGGACCGGTCCGGGACGAATATTCTTGGATGATCAAAGTCCACGCGAACAATTTCATGCGCATGTCCATTCGGAGGACCGGGGTGAAACGCCCTGGAGGCATAATCGATTACAATCGGATGTCCTGGGGTAATGATCCATTGATTACCACAGCGTTGGTGGAAGTCCTTAGGGCTCACCTTGAGCTTGTTTTCCTCTGGGTGCCCGAGACAAAGCAGCGACTGCACCCGTGATGCCCGCAGCAGGTGGTATGAACAGTCGGCACGCACAACCAGCCAAGTATTACTTGGCACCATCGCCATGCTCTACGTTCTGGCCGTGATGCAAGGTATGGCCCTCCAAGACGAAGTCGAAGACGACTCTTCCGAGAAGTTCAAGATGGCATTATCTCCTCAATGGATCAAAGAGTCGGATTGCACGATGAGCTGGGCACTATCCTCTGCCACTGGCGTTCAACGTGAAGCACAGCTTCGACGCAAATGGAGTTGCGATACCGTAACTCCCGGATTTACCTGGGAGTTCATTCTCAAGGATTGTGTGCGTTTCGTCGCTCTGGCAGACCCGGCTCCTTTACTCGCTGAGGTTCAGGCACCCCTGAACCTAAGGCATCATGGTGAACATGGAGAATAGTGCCGCCCCGATTGAGTCGACTCGACTGAAGTCGGTCTCGTACTATATCTGGATGAGAGCAATGGTGGAACTCCTTAGAGCCCTTCTCGCGTTTGTCTTGTGAGCCTCCCGTCTTCCTGAATTGGCGCGTTCTAACCGAGCTGTCTGCTGCAGCTGCCTTCTTCTTCTGTGCTGGCGCTGTGGTTCGCTTCTTCTTTCTTTCTTTCCCTCCCCGCATGGCGGCGCTGCTTATGTGGGTTGCTCGCATGACGCCTAAAGACATCATCGATACAATATTGGGCATATCTTCTGCTTCTATGCAGGGCTGAGGTTGCTGTGGTTCACTTGCCCCCAGACATGACCTTCTATGCATGGCGGCGCTGCTTATGCCCGCCGAACGCCTGAAGACGTTTCCGATACAATATTGGGCGTGCATTTTGCTTTTATGCCGGACGCTGTGCTTCGCTTCCTTCTCTCTTCTTCTCCGCATAGCGGCGCTGCCTATGCCGGTCGTACGCCACAGGAACAACTTCTCAGTGACGGGTTGGACTTCCCTAGAAGACCCGTCCTGGACAAGAGCTTGTCGTTTCCAACGAAAGAAAAGACGAAACAAATCAGGCAGAGGCCCCTCGGAGCGCTCGTCGTGCCAGGGTGTGTGCGAAGGTGGATTGCTCATGGGTACGACTGGATAATGCACTATGGCACTTGGATGTTTACATTCAAGATAGTTTGATACTATTCTGTACTTCAACTGTGGATTGGATTTCTTCTACATAGGGCTCAAGATAGTTTGATACTATTCTGTGCTTCAATTGTGACTTGGGTTTATGCTAAACAGCATCAAGATAGTTTGATACTATTCTATACCCTCTTATAGTACTCTCCTTCCACTCATTTCAAGTACCCGTAGCCCACCTGCTATAATGCCTCCCACCACGACACTGCCAGAGACAAGGACCACAGACAAGAGTATGGCCTCAAACAGGAAGACGGACACGTGCCTCGCCTTCTGGCCTGCCTGAGCTTTCCCGCCAGCCTTGTATGCCTCCCTGCCAACTTTCCTGCCCTCTTGAGGCACATACTGAAACTGGAAGCTAGTACGGGACTTTCTGCGCACAAGGCCTTGGTATAGAATCGATCGGTAACACTATACGGTTAGCAACTCATCATCAAGCCAACGCGACGAACACCAACTCACATTGATAACCAAGGCATCAAGACCAGGAATAAGCCGCTGCATCCAAGCCATAGATGCTACCAGCATACAATGCCCCGTGAAAGCAAGGTAATGCAATACCCCCGGCCTCCCAAGCCCAACCTCATCGCAGACCTCGTCGCCATTTATCCACCGACTCCCAGCTTCGATGAAGCCCTTGGACACATGGAACGGGGCCGGCAGGTTGCAGACACACTGCACAAAGTTATAAGCCACGACGCGCGAGGTCTCCGTTATGCGTAGCTCATGGAGGTAGCAGCTCTCCATCGTCAACTTGGCCTTTTCGGACGTCTCGAAGTAGGCCGTTGGCGTGCCGAGCAGGTAGCCCATATACCGGAAGAGAGCGATATAGTCGTCGATCTCTTGCTGGGAAGGCTTGATCCAAAACTTGGGCAGTTGGAGCCACATGTGGTTGCAGCAGAAGGTGGTGATGGAGTGGATGGAGTCGCCGGTGTTGATTGGGATCCCGTGCTGACTGACGTCGTAGTATTCGGGCTTGCGCTCGCACAGCTTGAGGATCCGTTGGCGGACGGCGGAATGGAGGAGTCGGACGCGGATTGTTGCGATGTGCCCGTCGCCGCCGGGCTGGATGGCGGCGAGGCTATGGGTGACTTGGACGAGCCACTGGAAGGTCTCGAGGAGTCGGCCGAGGAGCATGCGGGTGGAGAATCCGCCGGTTCGGACGAGGACTTCGACGACTCCTGAGGCGGCCTTGGAAGGACTGTCAGTCTGCTGACAAGGTATGAACATGCCAACCGAGAAGAAAACTTACCGAATTCTCCGCCATAAACCCCTGCAACGCAAAGCCGACGATATTTGCAATAGCATACCGGTAGAAGAACCTCTGGCCTCGCTCGAGCTGTTCCCAATCTACCCAGTCAGGAACGGTATGGACCTCGTTCCAGAACTGGGTCAGCGTCTCGTCTTTGCTGTGGTGATCTCGAAGAAGAACGTAGAGGTCATTTGGGGGAGGAGAAGTGCCTTTCGCTTTGCTTTCTTCGAGCAGAGCAGCTCGAATCGCTTGGATCCGCTCCAGGGCCGCTGCACCAAGGGTATCATACTCATGGCGCAGGGGCTTGAGCGTCTCCTTGGGGAGGTGGCTATCAGTCCACTTGAACGAATAGCCCCATTTGCTTATCGTTTCCCCAACACATGGGGAAGGGTTGAAAAAAGAGGAAGTAGAAGACATACTGCTATTGTGCTCTGATTCTTTGTGACTAGGCTATCAACAGTTCCAGCTACGACATTATATAGGCCTCTTTCATCTGCGTCCCCTTTCCAGCTTCGAGAAAGCATTGTCTGCGATGATCAGATCACAGGCTAGAGAATCCTCTCCAAACTCTCATGGCGAGGCCATCACGCTGGAGTAGCCGAGGCATTGCATACGCGGCCATGGCGTTGATCGAGACAAAGAAATCAAGAACTATCGAGTCTCGGGTCAAGTCGCTGTCTCCTGCGTTGGAAAGTGGCAAGCGACCAGCGAAGTATCGCCAGAGACGGCTGCTGGAATTTGGAATCAGAGGTAGAGACCTATAACGTAGCGAATTCGGTACTTCTGTCTTGGATTGTCCCTATCATGCTTCCCACCATAAGCCTAGGCTAGAGACTCGGCAATTGAGCGAGGCCATGATGATGCCGAGCAGCATGAGGTTGAACGAATGAGGCCGGTAATTCCAACCGATAGAGTCCATTTCAAGCGGCTTGCATTCGCGGCAGTCGCCAACAGGAGAAAGAACCCGTTCTCCTTCTGTCTCCTTCTGTCTCAGTCCAGGTTCACGATCTTCGGCGATTCGGGTTCAGTTCCCCGTCGACGATCTCCGATGACCATCGCAGTCGAGGATGAGAGAGACAAAGAAAAGAGACTTCAAGGCGGCTTTAGTGTATCGATCTGTCAGGATTTAGTCAGTATACTCGCTGGGAGAAGGGAATCTCGGATATTGGATGCTACCTATCCGCGAGCTCGAACATACGACCTCGGTAACCTTCCAACCTATAGATAGTCCATATCAAGGACCTTGCATTCGCCAAACACGGCATAGAACCGGTTTTCATTCGGGTTCAGTTCCCCGTTGACGATCTTCGGGGACCATCGCAGTCGAGGATGAGTCTCGATGAGTCTCGATGAGAGAGACAAAGAAAAGAGACTTCACCGTGGCTTTAGTGTACCGGTCTGCCGGGATTGAGTCAGTATACTGTTGAGAGTAGGGGGTCTGGATGTTGGGGCTACCTATCCAGGGGAACACTGTTCAGATAAACAGCTCTGCGACAGATTCGTGTAGCCATTGGCATCTTGAAGCTGACTGCTGTGTCTATCATCTTGATCCAGATGAGATGATAGATCGGATATAGAACCCAGTCATTGGAGACGCGCGGGAATCGTGTGTAAGCGAAGAGTTCAGGCAATGATCTACGGCATAGATAGCGGCTCAATAGTTGCGTTGTAATGATGTGCCAGATGTGGTTCTCCCAGTCCCCAGTGGCTCCCCACAGTGGAGAACAATATCAAGGCCATCTTCTTTGTCCCTGAATCCACATGCCGCGGCACTCTGAACATCGAATTCGCACATTGAGATAGCATGTTGAGAAGCACGATATCAAATTTGCGGCTGTGATTGATTCACGAACCAAGTGAGACGGGGCGAACTCTAACAAATTTGTCAGCGGCAAGAATGAAGGAAATCGTATTTCGCAACTAGACTCCGAACTTTGGGTCCGATGACAGAACCTATCAGAAGTACCTTGGCTCCTTGAGTATGGGTTATGGCATGCCAGATTTGCTACGTACTATTGTTCTTGGGGAGGTTCATCGTCGCTTTTACAGTCCACTAGGTCTGATCGACATGGGAGACTCTGGGTATAAGACCTTGTTCGCTCGTTGCGATGGCTTTCCATCTTGAAGATAAGAATCACATTGATTCTACGAGTCCAACAAACAGCCATTCTCTATATCAACTATAATCATCAACCAAAATGACGGACATTCTGGTGCACGAGAACCCAGTCCGACTGGGAGAGAAGCGGACAACGACGCAGGATACACATATCCCCGTCCACCTCCCCCAATTATTCGTGCTGTTCCTGTCCGAGAATCCGGTGGTCAACCCGCACTACGAAGAGGTGAGGAAGGAATCCGAAGAATGGCTGGCCAAGTCAGTAACCTAGCCCAAGATGAACGACCGACCCAGCCTACTAAACCGTCTGTTTGTCCAGTGAATGCTCCTTCGATGAGAGATCAAGGCGGATCCTGAACAAAACTGATTTCTCATACTTCTGCTCCATCGCGGCGCCGGATGCTGGTCCGGAGGAATTGCGCACGGTGTGTGATTGGGGGAACTGGGTGTTTCCATTCGACGACAGTAGGTCCTTCCATTGTTGTGCTGGTGGTCCGAGTATTGAGATATCTCTGCAGTGTTCGATAACGGAGGCCTGAAGGACGATCCTGCTCGGGCTCAGCAGCTCATCGACAGTTTACTTGCCGGGATGCAGGACGAGGGTGCTCACCCGTCTGAGGCGGAAAGCTCTCTGGTTCGAGTTCACAACACGGTATGGCAGCGCATAGCTCAGGTATGGCCCTTCTCCGTTACTTTCTATTCGGTCATTCTCGCTAACGACACTCAGGCTTCTCCTGTTGGTATGCATAACCCTGAACCGTCCTCGTACATTACTCATGCAGCCTATACAGGAGTCAGACGCAGATTCGCCGCTTCGATGGGAGATTACTGCAAGGGCAGCATAGAGCAAGTCCGTACTTGCTCAATGGGCCGATACCCGTCTCTGGACGAGATGCTGGCGTTGCGTAGGCAGTCTGCGGGTGTTGCGCCGCTTTTCGCTTTGGTCGAGTACGTCCAAGCCCATGATTAAGGTACATCTACTCATACCATCAGATACGCACACAAGCTGGACATCCCGGACCACGTCTTCGAGTGCAGGAGTATCAAGGAGATAGAACGTATTGGAGTTGACCTTGTTCTTCTGTAAGTCTCCCATTCTGATCTCGTCAGTTGGTAAATGCTAATTGAACAGACAAAACGATATACTCTCCTACTGCAAGGAAGAGGTAACCCTAATCCATCGTCACTGACCGTTATGAATGATACTGATGTGCAACAGAAAGAAGGAGTAACACACAACGTCGTCGCCATATGCCGTCACTCCGGCATGCCTGCTCAAATGGCATTCAACCATATAGGCAATATGCTCGTCGATCGGTACAAGGACTGGTATCTTGCACTGGCAGAGCTTCCGAGCTGGGGTGAGCATGTCGATGCTCAAGTGCAGCAGTATATCCGTGGAGTGCAGAATGTCGTGATGGCTAATTTGAACTGGAGGTATGTGTCAAGACTGGTCGTATAGTATATGGCTGACGACGATTGTAGCTTTCGATCAGGACGATACTTTGGAGATGCAAAGGATATCGTGAGAAAGTCAATGATTGTGACGGTCAAGCCGCAAAGTCCAGATGTTTGATGGTGGGTTGATATGTCGATGTCTATGTTTTATCATCCTTGTTGATATGAAATGATTTTTTTATACTCCCAAATAGTACATTAAACCAAAGTATTAAGCATCCGAGTACGTATAAAGTACAAATGAACTAATATGAAAAGAAACCAAACTCCAATCATCCAGCCCTCCCCGCCATCCATCCAGACGTATCCTTCCCATATTCCATCCCATGACTGCTATAATGGTGAACCCAGATTATCATTAAGTACCAGATAGTTTTTTTTCCCTTGTCAACCCCTTGTCAACCCCAGCCTTTTTCACCTGCATGAGATCGTCGCAATGCAGAACCTCTCATCACCGACAGTGTCGTCACAGTCGTATGAGCTTTGGCAGAGAGACGTCTGCTACCGAAGACTACTGACCGGTTAGAGCATTGTCGCCATGCACCACATACAGTCCCACTGACAATTAGACCTGAGCCATGCTAGGGCGTGCAGCACGAGGAGCACGACCGGTCCGGCCGCGCATGCCGCCAGTAGCGCTACGAGCCTGCAGGATAGAGATGACCGTCGAAGCCATGTATCCAGCCCAAGCGAACCACAGGAAGGCAACAGAGGCCTGAGCCTCACGGCATCGCTTCTGGCGGTTGTGTGCGCCGTTGGTGATTTCGTTGTGGAGTGTGTAATGCTACGCTTGTTAGTCGCTGCAAATGCAAACCAGGAAGGGCATGGGCATGGATGTCGCAACGTACCTTGTCGGAGCAGGAGTGGCATTCCAGCCGAGCAGCCAGTGCGATTGCACAGGACAGGAAGAAGATGTTGTTCAAGAGGTCCAGCGTGATCATGATGATGGGGTGGACTGCCCAGTTAAGGTTGATCGAGGCCGGGACGAGGTAGAACAGCGATACAATCGAGAATGTGGCAGTGAACATGCTGTAGTTGACCGTGGCGGGGTTGCCTGCGAACGCCATGGCGATGATGTTACCAATCAAGGCCATGACGAGCACGGAGAAGACGAACTATACATTGCTCGCTTGTTAGCTATTCGTCCGGTTTCTCTCTTGAAAGACGTTATCACTGTAGATGAAAGTCGACACGTACCTCCCATACTCTCAGGCCGATCTGGATTCCTGTGAGGGCCATTTTGACTAGTTGTTGAGCTGGTTGCTGTTATATCTCGTTCTTTTGGAGAGTTTGTGGTCCCGATTGTATAGCTGCGGTAGCTAGTATACAGGGTAAGTCACCACAACGCGAAGGAGTAGGTTCGAACACGAAGTCGGACGAGTGCCACGACAAGGAAATTAAGATGGCAAAGCGTAGATCTGATGCACCGCTTGATTCTAGGGATGAAGGATATTTTATTCTGTGCGGAATGTCCGGAGGCCGACAATGACGATATGCTGCCGAAATGGAAAATCTGCTACGTCATGCATGGGAGCGCGATCATGAAATCACCACCTCAGTACAGGTTGAGCCACCGTATGGATCAATCAGATTAATCTTCTGCCTTAGTCATGATGTAGACTTTATCATCGAAGGAACGAGGTGTGGTCAGGTCAGAGAACTTGATCGTCATTAGCAGCAAGGGAGCTACAGCAGCTGTTGGGCGTCAGTGCATATGCACCTGGAGCTTGTACTGGGATTATTCTAGCATATCATCAACTACTGTGCTGCTCCGTACGTAGTATCTGATGACTGCGGATCGTTGGAGCTCAAAAGCATCCCTCTCTTCCGCCTGAAGCCGATATGAAATGATGATTCCGTCACCATATGCTCTGCAACATTTTGAAGTCAATTCCCAGAGCTTATACCCTATGCGCAGTGATCCATGGGACAGATGGACCGGTCGAGCCACTCACGGTTCTAACTGCAGTGGGCTCTGATATCCACATAGCCTTATAAGGTAGGTCGAGTTCCTTAATGATGTATGATCCACTGGTCGAGACTCGAACTGTTGTCGGCTCTTCACGGTTGATGCATGTAGTAACCAAGTACAGATCCAGAATCCTGATCTAGCAAGTCAAACTCTGCCCATGGTCCGTTCGAAGAAAATTCTTCTAGGATTGAAAGAGATGAGAATATTCACAGATATCATCCGACGGGGGACGATAAGACAAAAGGTATCAAGCGAAGATCCACCACATCTATTGAGAATCAGTCCACATAGGTTAGAAAGAAAAAGAAGTAAAGGCCGTTTCTCATAGAGTGGAAGCTTCCACAGCTACGGGAAGCTCCTTCTGGGCTAGCTCCGACTGTGGCTTCATAAACGCAGAGAAGAAGCGTTCCATGTCCTCATAATCATCCACTTCACCGAGCCAACTGACGTACTGGTCGGGTCGGACAATAACACTCGCTCCACGTCTGGGATCGATACCGTAGTTCTCGTACGCCTTTCCGTGACCCTCGTGGTAGGATTGATCATCCACAAACACCTTCCAGTAATCCCATCCTTGCTTCTCGCTGTACGGATGGAATATCTCGGGGAGGTCTAAGAGTTCAATGCTTGTGCGTGGGCCAGCATGGACAGTCAGAACTTCGATAACACTGTCGATTGGCTGTCCAGGTGGCGTATATCTGCGAAGGAATGAAGTCGGGCTGCTAAGCTTCTCTCCCAGCTGGCTATAGCGGCCGAAATTCTCGCCATTGGTAAGATCACCCGCGAAGACAATCACGCGCCATCGGCCATTGCTCTTCAGCAGTTCCTGGAGATGCCATGGCCGAGCATCGGATTGGTTGAGCACCTTGAAACTCGGCATTCTCATGCCAACTGAGATACCGGTGGACAGATGCTGCTTGCTGATTACCCGGAGGCTTTTGTCTTTGCTTGCGACATCCGTGCCATCGCCTTGTTCGCCGGAGTCTCCGGCCTTTGCAACGAGAAGGCTAGAGCCATAGTCGACGGCTGTTTCAATATGTCAGACCGAGTAAGCTCAAATGCGGAGAAGCGACTGCATTGTCTTACCAATACCACTTGCAAACATGTTTCCTTTCTGGAACGCCATCTTGAATTCTTCCATGCTGATCCCCTCCTCGTCCATGACATCCTTGGCTGGACGTCCGGAGAAGAGGCGAGAAAAGCGATAGTCGAAGTCAATCAGGTCTTGAGCGATGCGCCTCCTTTCAGATTGGTAGGTCTTGAGGATTGCGCTGTCGCTGTAGCCTTTGACCACATGAGCCAACTTCCAGCCCAAGTTATAAGCTGAATGGTCATTAGTCGGTTTTAAGCAATCACTACAGAGGATGGAGTAACACTCACTGTCCTGCATGCTTACGTTCATACCCTGACCGGCTTTCGGCGAGTGGGTATGCACTGCATCGCCAGCCAGGAACACACGTTCCTGTAGCGAAAACTTGTCTCCAACTCGTTGACCGATCTGATACGCAGTCCACCAGTCGCAGTACGAATAGTCCAGCTTGTATGGATGAAGGATGCTTTGTGCGGACTTGAGAATCATATCCGGGGTGATCTTCGAACGGTCTGCCTTACCACCTCCGGTGACTGTTGACTGCAACTGGATGTATAGCCGAACGAGCTTGTTCTCGCGAGGAATGACCATCACGGATCCTGCGTTCGCAGAATGGATGGCGCAACGCATTCTAATATCCGGAAAATCGGTAATGGGAATGATATCGAGCACGCCCCAGATGTAATCTGTCGAATCTCCTTCCAGCTTAAAGCCGAGTTGGCGTCTGACCCACGAGTGGGCACCATCGCAGCCAACCATGAACTTAGCTTTGACGGTTTGGGTCTGATTTGCACGGCTATTCAGCTCAGCTGCTCGTAGCATGTCGTCTGTATCATCTGGGGCGAGGTTACTTCGGAACAAGCCATCGCTAACGGCAGCGCCGTTCGTGGCCTGCTGTTGCTGCGGGGTGGCCTCTTCCTCTGTCAAGGTGCGCAAGGTGACAGTGATGGGGTAGTCGTCGACATCAGCGGCTTTAGAGGCATCAAATTCAAAAGAAGTGGGCATCACTCCTCTTTCCACGGTAATATTGCTGTGCTCCTTGATGGAGTCAAGGAAGAACCGTTCGATGCGGCCTTGGTGAAGAACAACTTGCTGGAAGCGACTGATGCCAGGGGTAGTATCTGGAATACGGTCAGATCGACGGATAACGCCGTCCTTGTCGGGATTCCAGAGGCAGATCTCCAGCATGTGGTTCGATTCTCTCCAGGCGCGGTGGGCAAAGTCAAAGGAATCCAAGATCTCCAACGTCCTGCACTGGAGCCCGTCTGCTTGGCCGCTAAATACCTGCGCAAGAAATCAGCAAGTCTTCAATACGGAGATCGAATGGACCAACCTTTGTACTGCGCTTGTCCACAATGCGAGTCTTGATTCCTAATCGGCTCATCCAGTTTGCCGACATGAGGCCAGCTGGCCCAGCCCCAACAATGAGCACATCAACATGATCCTCAGGCTGATTCAAATTTGTCATTGTGTCGAGAGTAGACTAGAATAAGTTCGCATGTGTTTATTAAGAGTGTAAGTCTGTGCCTTGCAGTCCTTTCCTAGAAGCTATGGTCTGCGACGGACAACCATGGCTTCATTTATAGTCCAAGCGCCATCCACCTCCTCTGACAGCTGAGGTCTTCCCTTGATCCGATGAAAGTATAAGAGTTCGAATCCGATGTCAATCCGACATAGATGGTCCTCGGCATTTGTCGGTGCATCCGAACACCAAACGCCCCGGATTAACCCCGCAAGCTGAGCGTGGCACGGACTGTGGAGTTATATCTGGATGGCAGAATGACTGACAGGTCCAATAACCTTGACTCTCGGCCCAATCTGAGTTCTTGATCGTCATCTAGGCACGTTCCGACGGTAAAAAATTCGGATCTTTGCCAGGATGACAGGTTGATACTTCCATTTCGGAAGCTTGTTCAGTCAAATAGCATAAAGCCATCATCAAGTGGTCGTTATGCCGTGAACAAGCAGTATTGCGATCTGTAGAGCTTCCATCTCGCGGACTGAATTGTCAGGACAATGGTCTTCAGGCAAAGATTCAACCGCAGCTGAGCTGAAGGGTGTTAGAAGAGGAACTAAGAGTAATGGCTCATCGGATTAGTAGCCCCTACTGAAAGAACGCTGAACATTAATGTTTGAGTGGTAATGAAAACACTCTAGGTCTTGATTAAAATTCAGGTTCATCAATATGATTCACAGGATGACTTGTACAAAGTCACAAGTGGAAGAAGCAGACACAGCTGTTTCAATAGCCAAGTATCTGCAGGGAGAGATTCTAGGAGGTATGTTGTCTCAACTGAGAAGGATGATAGCGTCCTCTACGGAACGGCTAAATATATATCTTTGGCAAAGACCAGCGAAGCAGGTCATACAATAAGGTTGCCCGAATACTTGCCATTTGGAATCAAGGGAAAAAAGTGTCCTTCTATGTGTAAGTAGGTAATCATTAATTTTCGTTTTCCTAACTGTGAGAATTGCGACAGTCTCAGCAAACATTGGCACCAAGCATGGGCTGCATGGCTTTGATGTCTACTAGATGGGACGACCTGCCTGAGAAGATACATACACCTTGTTCAATCAGTATATCCACGACGGAGGAGGGTATGCTTATGCTCTACTTTCGCTGAGGCCTACTGAAAATAGTGACTCGAATAATATCAGCATTGTAAAAGCTCTAGAATATTACCTAGGTAGGGCTAAGCTAAGATCAATCAAAGGGGCTGGTTTAGGTGGCAGACCAACGCAGCTGCTGTGGCTGGTCATCTCCTCTAAATTTTTGCCATCAGGTTAATATTCCTGTTCAATATCTTTCTATCAATTGTCTTTTGACAATCTCAATTAGTATAATTATCCAGATATTGTGTGGAGAGCTCGCTCAAGAAGGTGGTGAGATCGGTGAGATGAGATGTTCCTGAATAATGTCAGCGGGGCAATTTCCCCCCATCGCCCACACGGCCCGCGCAAATAATTTCTCCAGCTCCTTCTCCGACCTAAAGTTGTCCACAACAAACCCAGTTGTGGCATTTCTTTTGCTATCTCATCGTACCCAGAGCACACAATGGCAATCCAGTAAGGCGTTCTTGCGAGAGGTTCGTCTACTGTTTATGACTCATACTGACGGTCCCCTCACAGTTACCTGATCCTGTTGTCGCGGCAGGGCAAAGTGGTATGCCTCGTGGCCCACCCAGTTCTTTGACTTGACTCCAGGGCTCCTTGACTGATTGAAATTTGCTCCTATCCAGCGCCTTGCCAAATGGTTTACGACTCTCTCGCCCAAGGAGAAGGCCAAGATTATCAAAGATGTGACCCAGCTCGTCCTGTCCCGTCGGACCCGGATGTGCAATTTCCTTGAGTACAAAGGTACGCTCCTCTCCCAGGGATTGCCTTCGTACACTGTAGCATCAATAAACTGACTCCTGTCGTCTTCCTTTCTTAGACACCAAGGTCGTCTACCGCCGTTATGCCTCCCTCTTCTTCATCGCCGGTTGCGCTTCCACCGATAACGAACTGATTACCCTCGAAGTCGTGCATCGATATGTTGAGCAGATGGACAAGTATTACGGCAACGTTTGCGAGCTCGACATCATATTCAACTTCCAAAAGGCATACTTCATCCTCGATGAGCTTCTGCTTGCGGGCGAAATGCAGGAGAGCAGCAAGAAGAATGTGCTCAGATGTATCAGTCAACAGGATAGTCTGGAAGATATGGAGGTGAGTGAGATTCCCTGACATCAGGGATCCCTTAGCTTCATACCCACCGCAACGTGCAGAGGTCGTGAGCGCAATGAATCTCAAATACTCTGCTCCTCCGTCCGCTTGCCTGCCTCAGATCACATTATATGCTGGAGACCTTATATATTCCCTTCCGTCGCACCTATTTCATCACGCCTATTCACTACGTCTCCAAATCTATCGTTCTTCGTTGGGTCTTCCTAGCCTCATCCGATGTGAACACGTCACATGTCTGATTCAGGCTAATGTCGCTCTCCTCCAGGTTGAGGAAGATGTGGTTACGAAGATCATGTAACAACTGTTTGACAAGCGAGCGTTTCCCTGTTCATACTGTTTCCTTTGGGTGTTCGCTGTCCAGATTTTGAAGGGCGGTTCTACGGGCGTTTGGACGTACATAGGCGTTGTGTTCTACTATGCGACTTCAGACACTAATTAATACTACATTCACCAGTTTCCGGAATCAGAGGAAGTGATCGCCAATCTATCCAGCGAAGGGCTCATGTGAAGTCTGGGCTGGTCTTCGGGTCTGCAGCAGTGTTTCCTTTGGACCCGTGAAGTAAGTGCGTGATATCACTGGCCGGTCGCAGTTACCACGTGACCACCCTTCCCCCCCTTCGGACAACGCGCAACTGGACCACCCCGTATCGCTGTTCATCAACCAGTTCCTTCTTAATCCCTGTTCCATCCTCAGATCCATTTGATTCTGCTGAGAGGGGTTGTCTCAGCACAGAAATCTCATTTGAGACATTCACAGCCGCGCTCTATCGGCCTATTTATTCGTGGCTTCAGCTGCCAGCGCAATCGCCCTTATCTCCGATCAGCGGTCAGTCCACCACGACACATCTCTCGACCTCATCCGCGCAGATATCCTCCGTCGCGTCGAGTTGACCTCTTTCTGTTGCCTCTGGCTTAATCAGAAGTGACGCATTGATATTTGGCTCTTACCTCAGCAGCCACCGCTTATCGTCTCCTCCAGACAGACTTCACGGCATAATCCGACGAAGATGAAGGTGTGATCCTACATTGCGCCGATACATATCTTTACTGCGGGGCTTGTTCTGTTATACTCACATATACTGCTTCATAGTACCTTCCTCTCCCCGAGCTCGAAGACGTTGCGAATTCACTTACCTTCGATACGGACGATTGTCATATTGTGGGTGGATGCGACCTGTATACGACAAAGGCTGCTCGCTCCGACCGGAAATTGTACAAGAACATCGAACAATCGCTTGAAGCCCAATACGAATCAGTCCTTCGCCTGTCTGCTTCGCTTTCACCTCCCAATGCGTCCGATGCGGCTGCCTCACTCAATTTGTCGCGTTCAAGTCCTTTTGGTCCCCTGAGCGATCACTCCAGTCGCCGAACTTTTGCCTACCTGATTGCAACACTCAATGCAAGCCATCCCGACTATGACTTTTCACACGTTTTGCGGCCTTCGGATTTTCGTCGCGAGAGAAGCCTGAAAAGGGTTATGAATACGGTGGACTCAACTCTGTTTAATCTGCGGCCTCGCGACTCGATTGACATGTCCCCCCCGTCTCCCGCGACGATATCCGGATCATACAACAGCGGAGCATCTCATCTTTGGGGCCCGAGAATGTGGAGAATAATTGACGAACATATGTCACTGAAGGAGTGCTCATACTATTCGTACTCGCCTGAAGAAGACCCATCAGATGCAGATGACGGTGCGATCTGGAGTTTGCATTACTTCTTCTTCAACCGCCTTCGGAAACGTGTCTGTTACCTCTACATTCGAGCGATCCCCATTCTCAGTCACACCCCCGAAGAGGGTGATGGACTTCCCACCACACCCACCGGCAAGCGAACGTTTGAGGATGTTGATGTATCCCGATACATGACGCCTGATCTGGTGGGTTCAAGCAAGCGAGCTCGTTACTGGCTCGGAAATCGCGCGAACCTCGAGATCGACAGTGAGGAGGAGGGTTCATCCCCGCCAACACGCCCTGTTGTTGATGACTACGACAATTATCTGCTCAGCGACGAGGAGTTCCGATCGAGATCAGGCAGCAAGGGTACGGTTCGGGCCATGAGCGAGGAGATTGCCGACCAGATGGAAGTCTAATTCGGACTTGGGGTGATTTGATGACCTCTTCTCTTCTTTGTTCATTTTCACGATTGTTTCTACTCCTTTCTTTTCTTGTTCATGTTTCTACGGCGTTGGGTTGTCTTGTTGCATTCAACCTGCATGTTCCGCGGCGAGGGGCGTTTGGTGACCGGCAATGGCGGTATCATGCCTCTTGTCGTAATCAGTGGTTTCTTGACTTGTTCTTCGGATTGATTCAACCTTGATGATGATTTTGATGCGCTGCATAGGTTGAAACCTGGTCTGGCGCACATGGGTTTCATTCTAAGGCAGCAGTAGTACTCTTCCCACGCTTACATTGGGCTATTCACTGTAATCTTCTTGCAATGGAATCTCTTCAACTTTGATTTTCATATAGATCCTTGGGTCTGTGAAAGTGACGATAATTTGGTAGTCATTATGACATGATTTGGGATTGAACATGGTATAAGAAGCACTTTATCCATCCTGCTCAGTCGTAAGGTCTTGAAATTTAAAGCATCCTTTGCTCCTCATCAACGAGGATTTGGAGATGCAATGTCACATAATGATAGGAATTGCATACACTATCATCCCTCTGGCTATCACCATCCATCGTACCTAGATGTTCTGCGTTTTATCCATCTCATCCATGAGACGAAACTAAATGACCACTCCAGCATATGCATCTCATCTAAAAGCCCCCACGACGAGATGTCTAGTACCGAGTGGAAAATCCATGCTTGACTGCTATGCCGATCCCATGCGTGTAGCTCGAGGGCTTGTCACTGATAACTTTGAGGCTGATCTTCCCCACACTGGGGTGACGGGTCTGTGAAGATTGGCTTTCAGGATGTGATACACTTTGTAATGACCAATATGTCTTTTCCCCTGTCGATTTTGGATGTTTCAGATGGTGTAGCATGCTTGCCGCAAGAAGAGATTTTCCTTTCATGGTGTACCTCTCGTACAGAACTGTAGATGCTGTAGTCAACAGTAACTACGTCATAAGGTAGAGAGGTAGTGATAAGGTCATGTGATGCTAGTGTTGCTCCCCATTGTATCAATGAGTGGAAAGGTTTGCTTACTTCTTTTTTCTTCTCTTGCAGTCAGTACTCAGTATAATTTGAAAACAGATTACCCCTTAGACACTCACGCTTTGTTTCTCAGCCTGTACCCATAATGACGATATACCATATATAGCTGTGCTATAATCTCAAGCTACACGCGGCCAACCCCGCCTCTCTACTACCTCAGATCCAGATGCAGTTCTGAACACGGAAGTTGATGATGGCATCGGATGGAGAGATATGGGTTCCTGTGAAGTCTCAAGTCTCTTTGACCGCATCTTAAGCCAAGGCAAGAGATTGAATACGCCACCGCAGGCAAAGATGCCCAACCAAAGTGCTAACTCGCTTCCATATATGACCATGCCAAGTATGTCAATGGTCGGTCCGAACACTTCTCCCATGTTAGCCACCACTGCTTACCCACACATTTCACTCTGACTCACAAAGGGATACGAGCGAAAATAGATCGCCGGCAGCGTCGATGCCAATGAAAAAGAAACTGATCCCTCGCACAGTTCGGTGAACATAAATGTCCCAGTAATGCCTCAGTACTCCCGCTGCAAGCAGGCATGCGCTTAAAACAGCCATCAGAATGAGAGGCCACCTCAAATTGTGAGATCTAGCTTCTTTCAACGCAAATATCAACGCCGTTTCGATGGCACCAAAGATAAGAAGAAGAGGAGCGACCGCGGCAATGCACTTTGTGACAGAATATCTCTATTTCGCAGTCAATACCATGTACACAATGACGCCAGGGGGCGAACGAAGCCTACCTTTCCGTAGTAAAGACACTGGGACCAAGTAACAAGGCTCAAGGCCGTAAGTATCTGAGGCTGTATTCTTAACGCCACATTAAACTCTTCCACGATGTTGTACGCCCCGAGAGGGACCCCTGCCGCAGCCCATAGGAGCATCATTGACCCTTGTAGACCTTCAGTGTTGTGTCTTCTGTAATTGATGATAATTTGGGGTAGAAGCTGAGGAAAATTAGCATAAGTGAGTTAAGACAACGTAAAACAATGACCTACCTGGATAGACCAACAAACCTGTGAGTGGCATTAGTGGGATAGATTGAGAAGGCCAACTGGTGAACGAACCGCGCCGAGGGTGCCCAAGACATTTTCTGCCACAGGAATATCCATTCTTACAAGGCACCACGATGTCAAGGTTAAAAGAGAGTATAACTATAAGAATCCAAGGTGGTCGGAGAATTTATCTAGCGGCTAGATAAGGACGATTCATCATAGCACATGAAGGTGGGTACATTAACATAGGTATCCTGAAATTCCGATTAGTCCTAATCACCCGTAGTGTAGTCTACTCGGTATCATCTTGTAGTGGTCTATGTGGACGATGATGAGAAACTATCCTATCCCAATTATCATGATATCTCAATGTACCACCAGACCTGATATGATTGTAGATAGCGCTGTAGCCAATAAAAGCTGCGTCATAGTGAGCCGGCTACTGTACAGGACTATAAATAGAGCACGTGATGTTAATCTGGTTGATGAAAACATTTGCTCTTCTTTTCTTCTCTTCTCGGTCAAGATAATTAATTCACCCTGTTCTTTTCTATGTGGACGATGATGCGACATATGCCATATCATTCTAGATGTTGCGGATGTACCACCAGGCTATCTGGGACGGAACATCGCTTGAAGCATACTTGTCTGAGTCCCATTCAACTGTTTGGGTGGAGGACTTCCGATCCCTCATGCTCGATTTCTGTTGACAGTAGATATCTCTCGAGGGACCATCACACTGTATCTATTATGATTTCTGTTAGGAATGGGACTTTCTGGCCTTGTTGTTGAGATGCTACGTTCAGGGCTTGGAATGATCTAAGCTAGGGCCTAGGGGCAGATTACTTCCTTTGCAATCATTGTTGTACAGCTGTCTACTGCTATTCTGATTGATAATAACACTTGGTCACTGTACCTAATCCTAAGTGACTCTGTAGTCTCAGGAATCAAAACAATACACCTGAAACCATAGTTCCAACTACCCAGCAGATACTCCATACCAAGATGCCGATCATTGATGTTCTTGAGAGGCCGTGGCTGATGGTCCGTGCACCTCTTGTGGATCGGGGAAAGCTGTCCGTTCCGTACACAAACAGTTCTCCATCTTTCTCCTTAACAACAATAAATACTGCGGTAGTACCAGCCCCTTATTGACAATGGCGGACGAGGAGGAGCGCATCAAGGCCGAGAAGCTGGCCGCTGCGAAGAAAAGAGTAAGCCTGGAAAACTGACATGCGGACGACCCTTGAGGGAAGATGGCTGACGGCTGATTCTCTTTAAACAGGTAGCGCAGCTCCAGAAGCAGAAGAAAAAGGCCAGCAAGAAGACCGCCACCGCAGAAGCTCCAAAGGAAGCGGACACGCCGAAAGCGGCCGCCGCGCCCGCCGAAGAAGCCCCCGCAGAAGTGAAGCAAGATGAGCCTGAATCAACAGAGAAGGAAGCCCAAAAAGAGGAGGAACAGCAAGCGGAGCCCGACGCTGAATCGAAACCAGAGCCTGAGGTTGAACCCACGGCTGAGCCGGAAAAGCGCCCAGAGTCGCCCGTTGAACCCATGCCCGAGGCGCCTACGTCCCTTTCTCCAGCGCCGGATGCCGAGCCCCAGACTCCAGGCGTCAAGATAGATACCCCGCGCGCGGGCCATACTCGGCAACCGTCTCTCTCAATCCAGTCTAAGATGCGCTCGTCGTCATTCCGAAAAGGCTCTATCTCTCAAGGATCTGCGACGTCTCCATCGAATGCCTTAAAGTCCCCCTCTTTACCTCCTTTGACCGGTGATGGTGACTCCGTGCACGAGGTTTACCGGAAACAGTCGATGCGGATAGAGGAGCTGGAGAAGGAGAACAAGCGACTAGAGAAGCAGCTGGAAGAGTCAACGAGTCGCTGGCGGAAGACGGAAGAGCAGCTCGAGGATCTTCGGGAAGCGAGCGTTGATGCGGCGGAGTTGAAAGATAAGTTGGAGAAGGCCGAACAGAAAGCGGCAGAGATAGATGAACTGGTGTGTTTTATCTATATCCAAGCAAGGATTGCTAAGTCGGTTACTGACCAATCCAACAGAAGGCAGAGATCGCCTCTCTACAGAGACAGAACTCGCATCTACAAAATCGGTCGCACCGCAACAATGCTAGCATCTCCGTGCCAGCTCCTTCAGAGTCGCCTCCTGGAGACCTCGTACAACAGCTTGAGTCCAAGTCAGCTACCATCGAAGCCATGGAACTGGAGATTTCCAATCTCCGTGCACAGCTCTCGCAACTGTCCTCGTCCAGCAGTGCCCATGAGGCTCAGATAGCGGCTTTGGAAGAGAGACTCTCCCAGAGTGAATCCGCTCTCGAAAAGTCTCAACGAGAGCTTACGGATACAAAAACCGCCCTGACGCGAGCCTCCGAAAAGGCAGTTAAGGAAGGAGTAGACAAAACCTCTACAGAGACACTAATCAAGAACCTGCAGCGGGAGATCGAGGAACTGAAACAAGAAAAGTCCGAAGCAGAGAAGAAGATAGACACGCTAGACAAGAAACTCCAAGCACTGGGAAATCTCCACAAAGAGTCCGAAACCCGCCACCAGGCCCGCCTCCGCGAGAGCGAAAAGACCGAGAAAGAAGCAGCATCTCTACGGAAGCGGCTCGCAAGCGTTGAAAACGAGAACCTACGGCTGAAAGACGACCTCGAGCGCCTCCGGAAGCGCGAATCCGGCGGCACAGACGACGACGCCCTCGACGAGCTGGAGGACGAGGAACGATCGCGCCTGGAACGTCGAATCCGCGACCTCGAAGGAGAGATCTTTGATCTGCGTCGGGGCGTCTGGAAGGAACGGCGCGACGAACTCTCCACCGCAGACCAAGGGGCCTATACCGCGCCAGACCCGGCCGCCAACGCCTTCGACGACGTGGACCTCGTCGGCGGCTCGTCCGCAGACCACGCCCGGCGCCGCAGCATGGCCCAGCAACATTCGTCCTTCTCCACCGTCCTCTCGAGCGGCCTCGCGGCCTTCACCGGCGGCTATGGGAACCGCAGTCGCGCGTCGTCAACCCAGCAGCATCCGCCCGCTGCGCGTGGCAGTCTGGAACTCCTGTCCGAAGAGAACTTCGAGGACGAGTTCGACGAGGCGGAGTTTGCGCGAGCGCAGGCCGAAGAAGAGGCGCGCAAGCGTGTGGAGTGGGTCCGCGAGATCAAGGGGAAGCTCAAGGACTGGAAGGGCTGGCGGTTGGATTTGGTGGATAGTCGGGCTGGCGCGGAGGGAGCCGGTGTGGGCATGGGTGAGATATTCGAGATCTAGATATGAGTCGTACGTGCGTTATAATCCGCAGCATCCTCTTACCAACCATCTTCTTTCGGTTGCTCTACATCGAGCAGTTTCAGTTTCAGCCCCGTGTCTTGACTGACACAGTGACGTTCTATACAATAATGACTACGCTAAGAATATCATGAACTCGATTACGAGCCCCTCCGGCTGGTAGTAGATGAAATATACTCCTCTTAGGCTAAGAAAAAATGGATATCCCATAAGGTATGCAACGATGCAATATATAAACACCAGCACCGAAATGTCCAAACCGACGCAAAAACACATGCACACGTAGAACAAGCCCAAGGCGATATCATATCGAGTAGATTCAATCGTCCGCCTCGTGGCGCCCAGTAAGAACACCCTCCGACTTCCGCCTTCTCCTCCTCCCGAGCAGCTCGCCCGCCCACCCAGACATCTGATACAACCAGCCACCCGTCACCATAACCCCGGAGACGGTATTCACGAGCCGCACAAGCAAGGACAAGAAACTGGTACGCTCCTCGCTGATCATAAGCAGGATGGGCTCGATGTTGTACTTGAAGAAGATGCCCGGGACGAAGGCCGGGTTTTCGGGAATCGCGCTGGACTGGCTGGTCGCCGCGTACTGGTTGGTGAAGATGAGGTTTTTGCTGTGGCGGTTTGTGGGGGGCGCGCTGGTGTAGGTGTCCAGGGCGAGGCTGCCCTTGGAGTAGATGGTTGGCACGATAGACAGGAAATACTGGTACTTGTAGTAGTGGTCTTCGGTTGTGGCGATGGTTTTGTCGAGGGGATTGAGGATGGTGGGATAGTGAGGGCCGAAGGAGAGCTCGGTGACCATGTGGGAGAAGTTGAAGGCTGCGCGAGTCAATTGGATTGAATTCGAATACAAGGGAAAAAAAAAAAAAGAAAACGTACTCTTGTGGTCCAGATGAGGTGCGTTGTCATAGTACCCATGTCCCCTCGCGGTGATATGGAAATCACCCTGGACCTTATTCCCCTCCAGACTGCCATAAATCCGACACGAGTCAACAGGATCACCCCTGCGCAGCTTGGGCCCCTTGGCGAACTTCTTCCTGGGATTCCTCCGCACCTCGCCGAGAACATGGTGCACATGCGCGTCGGCCTCCTGCTCCGATAAACGATCGGCGTGCTCCTGGCTGAGAGTCTGGTACTCGTGCGCGCCGCCGTAGGTCTCGTAATTGCGCTTGTCCATCCACAGCTTCCAGCTCGTGCGCTCGCGTTTCAAGAGCTCGCCGGCAAGAACGCGGTCGCCCGAGGCATCCTGGATATTCACATCTAGCGTGTCACAGGGCATATTGACGACAATGTCTAGGTTCAATTGCAGGTCATGCGAGATTCCCTTTTCAACGCTGAAGTGGTGCTTCTCTGTGCCTTTGAGCCACGTGCGGAACTCGGATATCGAGAAGAAGGCACAGACGAGCAAGATTAGGACCGTCCATTGTCCTCCGCGACGAGAAGGCGCTGTATAAGAAGGTTTTGTTTTTGCTACATTCAACACGACAATCAGTCAGCATCTACACCATAATCTGGGCCTGGCCACTTTCGATGACAGATTGCGAAAACGCACGATCGAGCGAGATCGGTATCTGAACATGTCAATGATCTATGATGAGAACTTACGGAAAGCATCAAACGTCTTCAAGCCGCCTTTGACGGTTGACTTCTCTCCAAATGCATCCTCGTCAAGACGATGCGATGCGAAGCCGTTCATCACGAGTCGCAACTTGAATTGACAAATCAAGACATGAACGGGAGTGAATTGAGAGACCAGGTGTACAGACAGCAAAGATAAAAGGAGCGTAAGGCAAAAGAGCACAGCTCTGATGATAGCGGAAGAAAATAGTTGAAACAGACGACCCCGGGGAGATGATGAGTACAGGCCAAGTATTCCAAAAGAAGTACTCCGCACTCCGACGCGTTATCAGACACCTTATCAGCAGCGCTATCAACAAGGCTAGACACATCTTGCAAGCATCACAGAATTCATAGATTATTCTCTATTTCATAGCAACTTCATGATCTCTATACTAGACAAGCACACCCCTCAAAGCTGCCTAATACCACCAGTAGCCTCAAGCTCAGCAGAGCAAAGTCAACAACACCAGCAAATACTCCGCAGATTAAGTCACAACTGTCCCAGGCGAGAATTGAAACGATACAAGGGTACTGATGCGAAGAATGGACATGAGAAGGCGTATGAATGTACAGACGCTTATGCATAACAATCAAGATCCGTAGCGATGCAAATAACCTCAAGGGTACATGAGAATGAGGTGATGCGAAGACATGTGCAGGGCAATTATGAAAGACAAAGGGATATGCATATGGTCCGGTACAAGTTTCGAAGGAAAGGTCATGATTGTATCATAAATAATTCGAGACTGGTGGAAGCAGGAAACAAAACAGAAGGGTCAAGGAAAGCAGGAAAAGAGCACAGGTATCATGGCAAACCACACAAATGTTGGAATAAGGGGGTATAAAATGAACTCTTGCTGCCTTGTCCGCCGCTTCGAATTTGTTTCACTTCAATCAATCATGACGCATGCGCAGAACCGCTGACGTTCTCGACCCGATGTATGCAACTTGAAGATAATGAGACAGAATTAATATTACAGGAATGTGAAAAGAAAGAGGAAGAAAGGTGGAGAGATGGAACAGGACGCATCATTTACTCCTCTAGCAACTTGTCAGCAAAACGACCGGGTGGTTAAATATTTATCGGGTCAGGTTACTTACCAGACTCGTCGCCGCCGCCGCAGTCGCGAGATCAGGCTTTCCACTGATGCTCCTGGCTGCAACACGGGGTAACGCTGAACCAGGAGTAGAAGTGACAGTTGAGCCTCGCTTGGCAGGAGTCGACGGCGGCAGGCCGCTCACGGTTGAGTGCCGTTTACCAACTGTTGCCGGCTTCACAGGAGAGCTGCCCGAGGTGTCCCGACTGCGGATAAATGTACCGTTCTTGAGACTAGTTCCAGGTGGCTCCGGCAGCGGCCGTGCTGTGGGATTAGACAGAGTGGTTGCCCGCTTGTTCGAAAAGTTCGCCACACCATAGGATCGAGAGCGTGTTGTAAGTTTGATTCCGGTGATGAACTCGTGTCTGAGCGCATCGTGAGGGGTGAGGCGACGAGCGGGGTCCCATCGAAGACAGCGGGAGATAAAGTCGAGGAACGCTTCGTCGTCACACTTCAAAACCTGTTTGAGGTCCTTTGAACTGGGTCGGCGCCTTCTGCCCTTCGAAGAGACGGTGAGTCTAGGCTTGCCCAAAGAATCAAAGAATAACTTCTTCCGAGTGCTCTTCTCGATTAGATGTTTCTCGGGAGGACCAAACACCTCCATTATACAAGCAAGCTGCTCCTGTTCATTTTCTCCCGGGAAGATGGGATAGCCGGTGTAGAGCTCGGCCAAAATACACCCCAGACTCCACATATCGATCGGCATGCCATAAGACATGCCAAGAATGACCTCTGGCGAGCGGTAAAAACGACTTTGGATATATGTATACACTTTCTCATTCTCAAAACAACTGGATCCAAAATCGATGACCCGGATCTCGGAGCTCATGGGATGAACGAGAAGGATATTCTCAGGCTTGAGATCACAATGGATGACCTTCTTGGTGTGCAGAAGTGTCAGAGTGCTCAGGATCTGCTTCGTGAAGCGGCGTATTAGTTTAAGCGAGAACCCTTTGAAGTCGTGAGCCTTGATGAATTCATAAAGGTTCATTCCGAGCAGTTCCGTGGAGATACAGAGATGGCCCCTGAAGTAGAAACTCTGTGTGAAATTGACCACACTGTGACGGCGATGCGGATCCCACTCCTTGAGTTTCTGGAGGAGGTTCACCTCGATCAGAGCTTGTTGGTGGAACCGTTTCTTGTTGCGAATGATCTTCACAGCAACCAGAGCTCCCGTCTTGTGGTCGATGCATCTCACAACCTGACCAAAGCTACCTTTGCCCAGAACATCGAGTACTTCATACCGATACGCAAGATGATCTCCAATCACGATGTTGTAGTCACCACGGTCATCGTCGTAGCCGAAGTTCGCAGCTTGCGCGTTCAGGTCACCAACATGCTTCTTCGCATTCTGCGTTCCGCAGAAGTAGATATCCTTGAAGTCGATGATCTCTCCACGTTCAAAAATATTGAGATTGGCCATTTTGAGTGCCTGCGCTGGGCTCACTCGCTCTTTCGGGCCTGCCTTGCGGCGTAATTCATCCAGATTTCTGGCTGCAGTCTCAAAGTCTTTGCGCTTGCTAGCGAGTCTACGCATCTCCTCGTCGGCTACCAGCACGTCAGAGTCAGCGCTAGAATCATGCGGGCGAGAATTGGCCGCCGTGCTGGACCTTGCCGAATTGATTATCTTGTGCACAGGCGAAAGAATTGATGATCCGGATCGGAGTGGAGTTGCATTGCTTTCCCCGGACTCGTTCGAGACACTTGGCTCCAAAGCGAGACTCAGTTCACTGCTCACACTTGGCTTCCGCATTGTTGAGCCGGTTGTGCTGGAAACTGAAGACTGACGTCTTGTCTGAGCGTAGGCGGGCTTGAGCGTGGGACTCGAACCTTTGACCGTGGACAAGTTATTCCAGGTGGCAGATGCTGGGAGTCTAGGCGGCGGCATTTGCTTCGCCGGATCCATATCAGCACCTGTCTGACGTTGTGATTTGGAGTTGCTACGCTTTCTGGTCAGAGTGATTTTATTGAAGAGGGAAGAGCCAGAAATGCTGTTGTTGTCGGCATCCGAAGGAGTAGACAATTGGCTGATTGTCTCGGCATTCGAAGAGAATGCGGAAGATTGAGTTTGAGGTCGAGGGCCAGTCAGCTTGTATGATTGCGAGATCCGTGGAGAATAATCCCCACTCGTGTTGGCCTTTTGTTGTAGGTTGCTGAAGTCGCTGCTACTCTTTGGCAAGGTGTAGGAGACGTACGGGGAGATTGTTCGCGCACCGCCAGTAGTATTATTGTCAAAAGACGCCAATGCACTGGAGCTACTTGCTGTCCTTAGAGGAGCAATTGTTGAGGTGCTCACCACGAAATGAGAAGTGCTGCTTCGAGCGTGGGTGAAGTCCATTGTGTCGTCGTGATCTCGAAAGAAGTAATTTGCCTTGGAGGCTGTCATCGGCGTGCTTGGAGTCTTGGATATGACCTGGCCTGAAGGAGTGTAAGGTTGCGCATCGTCTTCGCGATCCTTGAAAGCCTCGATCTTAGAGGCCACGGGAGAGCTGAGAGGCAACAGGTTCAACGGGGGCAATTTCAATGGCTGCAGATTCTTCTTCGCAAAATTGCTACCCGGAGTCTTGGCATCGGACGTTCTCATTGCTCGCTCATCAGGATTGTCCGTGGTACTATTGTCGTTGCCGCTTGTCGCTGGTTTGTGCTCCTGGTCTTGGCCAACCTTAGACCTCAGAAGACCAATATCCAGCGGAAGACTAGACTTCCGCTGAGCGAAGTAAGTCTGCAAATCGACGTCACCCTTGGGAGACTCATAGGCCTTGGGAATCGCGGGAACGGGAGGGACTTCTTCGTTGCTTCCCCCCGTGTGTTCCGCACGCGGTTTGGGGGTAGGTAGCCGGGAAGACGATTGATTCTGGGCGAATCTCGTCTGCAAGGAGCTGCCAGAATTCCTCGTAGAGCTGTAGCTCGTGTTTGACGATAAAGACAACCCTGAACTATAGGATTTTCGACTCGGGTCGGGCGTTGTTCTCGTCGACGATGGTGTCACGCTCTTTCGCGGGAGGCTAGACGGAGACTGAGCGCAGGAGCGTGGGCGAACAGGCAGCGAGTCCGGTTTGGTTGGAGGAGTATATGGCAGTGGAGGCGCTTGCGGCGCTGTAGAAATTCGCTTCATGCGCCGTGCATCAGTAGGGCTTATTGTTCGAGCCCCGAGGCCTGTGGCGTGCGGGGGCATAACTGACACCCTTTTCGCAGAGGGAGAGGGCGTAATTGCACTCCCGGCAGGATTCTTAACCGGCGTCCGAACGGCATTAGTGGAACATGACCGGGAGTGGTCGGTCAATCCAGATGCGGTCAGCAGATGATCCCGAGGTTCTCGGGAGGGCGGCTGGAGCGACTTGGCTTTCATGTTGCGAACATTGGAAGGGAGCCGCGTCTTGTCAAGGCCGTTGGTATCGGGATTCTGGGCATGTGGGCGGAGAGTTGCGTGATCGGCTGAAGCGGTATCCACACTAGCCTTGCGAGCAGATATGCTCTGACGTCTTGCAGATGTAGCAGCTGGAATGAAGCCAGGGCCTATGGATTTCCGTGGAGCGCGTGGAGCAGGAGCGTTTGCAGTGGAATTCTGGACGAGACTCTGGCGGCGACTCCGCGCAGCGGTATTGGAAGCCGGAAGACGCGAAGAGACCGATTCTGCGGAGGAATTCTGGTTCGATAAACGCGAAACCTCACTCTTTCTCCGCACGGAATTACTTCTTGACCGACTGGCGAAGCTGGATTCGTTGTTATCCGCCCACGGATTCCGCGAAAATGGACCTGGGAGCTGGCTTCCGGGGTTCGATCCCCCAGTGCCCGGCATAGGGAAGTGATTTAGACTCGGCTCTGCCATGATGCTGTTGTGGAAATCATCAAAGTTGACGGGGGCAAGGAACTCCATCTGTTCAGGAGGCGTATGGTTGTAGTCCGACAATGCCAGATTCCCCATGCTGGTGGATCGAAGACTGACGCGAGAGTTGGTACTCCGTGTTGATTCATTTGTTGAATCAATTGAGGAGTGTCCCGAGTGGAAAAACGAGCCGGCTGCATTACTACGAAGCAGAAAGTTAGACGTTTCACTGAGACAGGAGACGTGGTACACTCCCAGTCAAACTGAAAGGAAACACAGAGGCAAATGGGAGATCTCGGGTCCATACCTTCTGCGCGAGGGTTCTTGCGGCCGTGGGCCCTGCGGCACTTTTTGATCTCGAATCGACAGCCTTCTCTTGGTCATGATGCTTATGCGAGATCCAGCTGCTGTTTTTGAGGAAGGAGGAGTATCCGAAAGGAAAGGTGTCGATGCATGTTTCTGCAAGCGTCTTCTTGCCGGACCCTCTGCTGTTTAAACCCGTATCTGTTAGCCACTGCCACTTGCGATTCCACAATGGACAGAACCATCGCTTGAATATTTACCTCCAGATCCTGAATCTTCATTCCGAGATGGACTGGTCGAGCCCGTTTGTCCCTTACGCAGCTGCCCCCTCCCTGGAGTCTGCTGCGACGGGAGCTTTTCTGGCATCCTAAGGCTTCGATTCGAGTAGTCCCAGTAGCGATAGGGACACGTTCAGAGCGATTCGTCGAGAAATTAGAGGTGAACGAGGAGCACAGTGGCGTCTTCCTTTGCCAATGGCACAGAGGCGTCACTGATTTCCAGCCTTCAAAACAAAGAAGAGGCTTGACAACACCGTCGCGCAACCCGTCAACGGTCGCTACCGGTCCATTGCGGGGAACAAAAAGCGCACGTCTCTTTTGCCAGGAGTCGACCACGAAAATCCAAACCGAAGTACGCGGCCAGATAAAAGGATTGACAGCGTATTAATTTCGATTCAGGTTCTTTTCGACGTGTCGACAAAGGGTTGTCGGTCCGCAGAGGGGGGGACTTTTCGCCGTTCGGTTGGACTTGGCGTTAAAGAAAGTTACGGGCGTATATAATCCTGGGACCACTAGACTAGAGCCCAAGCAAACGGGAAAGAAGAAAAGGGGGAATATTGAGAAGGGAACGAGGAAGGCACCCAAATCTGATGAAACGGAAAATATACAGATAATGTCGTGAGCAGAAGAAGCCAGCAACAGCACCCAATGCCAGCTAGGAAAATGAAGCAGAGGAGAAAAGTCGAGGAAAAGGGACAAAATAATTATGGGTACTGTGTAAACAACAAGCTGTTGTTGACCTCTGCTAGTACGGAGTAGTACTATGGAGTACCTAGAGAGGTACTGCCTATCGCAAGTTTCTTAGTAGTAGTCTACCTTAGCGTACGCCTAAGCAAGGTAGTGCGTGCCCCCTGGCTCCTTTTCCACAGGCTCCATAGAGACCTAATTGGGTAACAACAAGTGCAAATAGGGCAAACAGTGCTCTTCTGAGATTAGTACTGCATGATGTGTGGATTTTGTCATTTTCTGCTCCTTACGGCTTATCAGACCGTACACAAATTACATGTTCATTACCCAAATTACCGTGGTAGACTGTTTTGCTGAAGCCGACTGCTCGGCTCATCCATATCAGAACAGTCGATGTGCATGTGCTTCAGTGCGGAGAGACCTAGCACTTCAGGCCATCCGCCGCAAGAAATGCACCTACATGCTACAACTCTATCACTCGACGCAGATTCCAGCTTAGGGAATGATGGATGACGGTTGTACTGCAGAAGTTATTGCCAACCGTGACGAGCCCATCCCCGTCATCTCTGTCAACAAAAATGACACTAGGTCACATCGGCATGGGAGGTCGGAGTCTTTGCAAGACAAGTTATTCGCCAAGTTTGTACCCTCTTGTCATGAGAAATGAGGAGTTAAGGTGCTGAATGGACTGACATTGTTGACGGAAGGCTCCTGGAGCAAGTCATTCCCGCAGAAGATGTAGACAATGAGACTGTGTCGGGAGGCGACAAGCGTACGGTTGCTGATGTCAAGCGGCCTGCGTTTAGCCTTCCTTTGATGGCTAATAATTTTCGTCGCTTCAACGCCAGGTATGTCAGATAAAATATTTATTGGGAAATGTTGAACTTGCATGTTGCTAATAGCCTTCACAGGATCGGGATCGTTTTCCATTTCCAGAACCGAGTTGAACGCCTGCTGAGCTGGAGGAAATCCTCCCATACATTTTCTTTCCTTTTTATCTATTCCTTCATATGTCTGGATCCTCATCTTCTGGTGGTACTTCCCATCACTGTCATTTTACTCTTCATCATGGTCCCAGCCTTCGCGGCACGTCATCCACCTCCTCCTTCAATGTCTACTTCCAGCACCACGCCCTATTACTCATACCAGGGTCCCGCACTTGCGCCTCCGAAGACTATCAAGCCAGCGTCTGAGACATCGAAGGATTTCTTCAGAAACATGCGAGATCTCCAGAACGTCATGGCAGACTTCTCTGATGCGCACGATGCGACTATCGCTCTGTTTGCACCCATAACCAACTTTTCGAATGAAAAGCTCTCATCCACTGTTTTCCTCCTGCTAACAGTCACTGCTGTGCTACTGTTTCTCACAGCGCACCTCTTGCCGTGGCGGTTGATTCTACTACTTGGTGGCAATGCGGCCGTCTTATCCAGTCATCCTGGCCTACAAGAATTCTTGCAGAACCTCCTAGGAGATAGTAGCGGTGATGTGAAAGCCGAGCCGCAGGCTGACCGAGCGGAGAAAAAGAAGACTCCAGACATGTATGGGTTGTCGATGCCGTCGAACCCATCCGCCGCCATATCGTTGCTTGATTCGTTGGCTGATATTTCTCTGGATTCATACCCTGAAGAGCGCGAGGTAGAGATTTTCGAGATCCAAAACCGCTCCCTAGCTCCTTATTCCGAGTCAGAGTGGGACCATTTCATTTTCAGTCCAGTGCCGTATGACCCCTTATCACCGTCCCGAATTGCAGGAGACCGCCCAAGAGGATGTCGTTTCTTCGAAGATGTTCAGCCTCCACCTGGTTGGACATGGAAGACAAAGAAGTGGAAGTTGGACCTTGACTGCCGCGAGTGGGTCGTTGAGCGCATGATCACCGGAGTGGGCTTTGAGATACCCGGAGCTGGCCCAGAGGGAAGCATGGCCAACGAAGAGATTGGAGGCTGGGTTTGGGATCTACCTTCTCAATCATCGTCCAGAGACGAGGACGCCGTGGCCACTGCACTAGGATATCAAGATTACGGCTCAACCTCGAATCCGGCCTCAATTCGAGAGAAGAAGAAGATGCAGAAAGGTAAGCAGAAGTCGATCTCGCGAGACTGGGAAGAGCAAGGGAATTCAGGATTCAATGGCATGGGCGAATGGCGGAGACGACGGTGGGTTCGGGTCGTGCAGAGAGTGAGCGTGTCCTCCGAGATTGACAAAGAGAAACCTTCGAACCAAGGAAAAACCTGATGCTTGTGATTAGTACACTGGACTATACTTATGATCTTGATCGAATGGGAGAAGCGTTTTATTAAACCAGGTGGCTTGATACATAAAATGGCTCGAATGAGCAGAAGTTCATGGGATTCGTCACAACAAAGATTATTTTACCCGTATTGCACCTCTACAATGATCCTTACGAGTACATTCTCTGATGATATGTCCATTTCGATCTTCGTTTGACTTCGTCGTGCTGATCGCACTGATCGCACACGGTATCCCTGATCTTAAAAATACACCTATTTCTAATACGACGCGGTATTTTACCATTCTAGAATTTCGATTGTGACTAAGGTAGGTACCTGAGGCACGCCAAACCTCTATTTTCACACTCTCTTAAATGAGACATGCATGCTTCCAATTTCTTCAGATGATATTTATTCATTAAACATTGGTTGGCGAATCTAAAGCCATATGTTTCATGTATTTTTGTTAAAGGGAACAGTAAGGTGTGGAATGTGGGGAAATTATTCCTAAAGTCCCTCTGTTTCAGACCCAAAGCTTATATGGTGCCTTAGGCATCTCGGCCAATGCATCCGCATAGTCCGGTATCCTTCCGCCTTCGTCTTGAGCAAGCCACCTAGTGACCTAGGAAGCAGAGGCGCTCTGGACAACATTAAGAGGAAAGATTGTCTGAGTATCCATCTCAATACTCAGGATTAGATTGGCATTGATGTCGCTCGTTCGAAATTATGGCGTGCTTCATTCTTGCCATCCAGTATGGGTATTGCACTCCGACACTCATTCTATATTATTTCACCCCGCTCTGACATGTTGATGATGCAGGACTCGGCCAACGCTCGACTGTCGAGATGTGCCATGCATTATTTCTCCACGATGCCGACAATTGTGATCGTAGGGGCTGTTGTATTTTATTTGCTCAGCCATTTACTGCATCGCTGGCGTCCAGAATGGACGAAACCCTTCATCTCAGAACATTCCCAGGAATGGTCAGAACCGTCAGACTTTCCAGTGGAGCGAATCAAGCAAAGAGTGGGATGGGTGATCTGCCTTTTTCTCATCACAATTGTAGGGCTCGTGGCTGAGGTCGTAAAAGGAATTACGAATGGCTTTGAAGTGGCTATTATGGCTCTCCTTGTGTCGTGGGTAAGATAGCCCGCATCGTTGGGGAATTTGAGCTGATTCGTTCCTCAGGCAGTTGCAGCTATCTTCATTTGTATAGCACGTCCAAGGAAATGTCCAGCTTGGATGCTTGCATATTTCATTACAGAGCTTGCTGTGGAATTGTCATTCATTATGAACCGTGACACGTACGCAGTGACAAGGCTGCCTGCGTATTATGTTGCGGCCGGCGCAGCTTTGGCTGGATGTGTAACTATATTGCTCATGCCACTCCGCGAGCCTTCAGTTCCCTGTTATGATATCGCTGCTGTTGGACAACCCCCATCCAGCGACTTTCGCAGTCCAGAAGACGATCTGAGATTGTGGCAATTCCTTAGTGTGTCATGGATGGCACCGCTCATCTCTATTGGAAAGAAAAGGCGATTGGACGAGGACGACGTCTGGTTCCTTGCCTTCGAATTTCAACACCGCAGGTTACATGAGAAGTTTCGTCGACTCAAAGGCTCAGTTGTTGGTCGTCTACTTCGTGCGAATGGGATTGATATAGTGATCGTTTCTACCATTGCAATTGTGCTGATGATATGCGGTCTGAAGTCCCAGTGCGTCCTACGCAAATATCCGCTGATTTGATTCTCAGACTTCGCGACCCCAATCTTGTTGCAGCAACTCCTTCAAGCCATGCAGGACATGAGCTCAGGGAAACGTCCTGCCATGACTTATGCGCTGGTCACTCTCGCCCTACGTGTGGTTGCGGCGCAATCTCAAGTACTCAACCTTTGGTACGGTAGACGATGCTATGAACGGAGCAGAGGGGAAATGATCATGATGGTCTATGAGAAGGCACTCTCGAGGAAGAACGTTTTTGAGCCTCAGTTAGAACAAAAGGATGAAGGGGTCGCAAACGGAGAGCTTGATGAAGAAGATGCCGACGATGAAGTGGAGATTCCCAAGCGAAGGAAAGTTTGTGGGATATTCTCTCGGCGACAGCAAACCACGAAAAAAGCGGCCAAATCGGCTGCCTCGATGGGCAAGATTTTCAACTTGCTCCGTGGTGATGTCTACGAAGTTGCCCAGCGGTTTTGGGAAGTCGACTCGTTGATTGACAAACCTTTAGGACTTATCATTGCAATCGTGCTTGTTTGGAAGCTTTTTGGCCCATCATGCTTCCTAGGAATCCTAGCAATCCTGGTCGCTCAGGCTGTGAACGCCATCATTACTCGCACACTTCTCCGTTGGGAGCGAGTGCGGAGACTCGCAACAGATGCCAGACTTCAGATAACTTCTCAATTTGTTGAAGCACTTCGTCACCTGCGTTGGTATGGCTGGCAGGACCACTGGTACCGGCAGGTTATGGATGCTAGGCAGTCGGAGCTGAATCTTCGTATCATCACCAGCCTGTGGAGCATCCTGATTCGTTTCGTGAACACTTTTGCTAGCGGCGTATTTCCTGTGGTGGCTCTGTATGCTTACACCCTGCTGGCTGGTCATCCTCTCCGCATTGATATTATCTTCCCTGCCTTGCAGCTATTTACTATGCTTGAAACCCGCCTTAGAGATATCCCTGGTCTCATAACGGTACTGATCAATGCATCTATCGCCATCGAAAGAATTGAGGACTTCATGGCCGAGCCTAACAAGGAGACATCTGCTACCGGTCCCACCGACTCTGCTTCCATTCAGCTACAGCATTACTCTTATGCTTGGCCTGGCCGAGTCGTCCCGGTGCTCTCGGATATCAATTTGAGACTGACCGAGGGTCTGACGGTTGTTTCTGGTAAGGTAGGGGCCGGAAAAACGGCCCTACTTCAAGGGCTTCTCGGTGAGCTCGACAGAATTGGCGGCTCTTGTGAAATTCCTCATGAGATGGTGGGCTATTGTGCTCAAACACCATGGCTCCAGAGCATGAGTATCCGAGACAACATCCTTTTCTCCTCGCCATATGATCAGCAAAGGTATCACAAAGTTCTGGATGCATGTGCCTTGCTTCCCGATCTGGAGAATTTCGAGCATGGGGACCTCTCTTTTGTGGGTGAGAATGGCATAGGCCTTTCCGGTGGCCAGAAGGCCCGCGTTGCGCTGGCGCGAGCACTTTATAGTACCGCTAGGATTTTGTTGCTTGACGACCCAATCTCTGCACTCGATCACAACACTGCTGAGATCGTGGTTCAAAAGTGCTTTACGGGTCCTCTGATGCAAGGTCGCGTCGTTGTTCTCGTTACGCACCGTACCGCGCTGGTCAGTCATATCGCCGATCAAATAGTCCATATTGAAGATGGCCGGGCTACAATTCATGGTAAACAGGCTGTGTCTATGGATTCGGCCGATGATGAAGATGTTTCATCGCATTTAGCAAAGACGGCCCAGGCCCAAAGTGAGATTCAAGGCGCGCTTCGAGAGGCTGCGGCTTCAGCTCCGACAAAGTTCATCGAGGAAGAGCAGCGTGCGGAATGGGGGGTACAAGCTCGAGTCTATTGGAACTATATCAGGGCTGGAAGATACAGATGGTGGATTTTACTAGTATTTGTCTTGGCCATCTATCGACTGACGTCGGTGGGACAATCGTGGTTCCTAAAGGAGTGGGGGGAAGCCTACAACCAGATTCTTCTGGCATTCAGCCATTCTATCCCCGAAGGCGGATATTCCACAGGACAATGGATTGTACCGTATGGATGGTCTGAGGTATTCCGTTGGAACCCAACCGATCCCCTGGAAAAACTGCCAGCGCCATTCGAAGACGTGCGTCCTTGGCTTCTGGTCTTCTTTGCCATAACAACATTTCAATCAGCCATGCTTCTGTTTGCACAACTTTTGATGCTGGTCATTGTCTACTGCGCAGGGCGGAAGCTCTTTCACGAAGTCATGGTTCGAGTGAGCCATGCAACATTCCGCTTCTTCGATGTCACTCCTATCGGCCGCTTGATGAACCGACTGACTTCGGATATCGGAGTGGTTGACGGTAATATTAGTGAACAATTTCAGGCAATTGCGTTCCAAGCCATCACCTGGATCTCGTCAATTGTGGTCATAGCATCGGTGACACCAGCATTTCTTGGATTCTCCTTCGCTCTCACTGCGGCATTCATTTTCACATTTCTCCAATTCCTGCCATCGTCACAAAGCCTGCGACGTCTCGAGATGGTGTCTCTCAGTCCTTTGATCTCAAATTTTGGCGAGCTCCTGCATGGTCTCACGACTGTTCGTGCGTTCCACGCGGAAGAACGCTTCCAAAACAGAGTCATTGCGGTCGTGGACAAATTCCAGGGCATGGATCATTTCTACTGGTCGCTTCAAAGTTGGCTAATGTATCGATTTGAAACTCTATCAGCTGCGTCGACATTTTGCCTCACCGTTCTGGCATTATACACCAATGTCACTCCTGGTCTTGCGGCTTTTGTACTGATAGCCGCCAACAATTTTGTTTCCTCGACTCATGCTTTGTGCAAACAGTATGGCCAGCTACAAATGGACTTTGTCTCCGTTGAACGGATCGATGAGCTGCTCCACGTTGAGCAGGAGAATCCAGGAACCATTGAACCCCCGGCATCGTGGCCGCGATTTGGGCAGGACATCATATTCGAAGACGTGACCATCCGATACGCCCCGCACCTGGAGCCTTCACTCCGCAACATTTCTCTTCGAATCCCCGGAGGATCTACGACGGCCATCATAGGCAGAACAGGCAGCGGCAAGTCCACGCTAGCCGTTTCACTGCTCAGCGTCATTCGCCCTGAATCGGGCCGAATCGTCGTCGACGGTATCGATATCGCGCAAGTCAATACCCAGGCGCTCCGAACCCGCGTCACGTTCGTTGCTCAAGATCCCGTTCTCTTCCCCGGTAGCATCCGATTGAATCTCGATCCTACCGGTGAATACTCGGACGAGGAGTGTGCAGATGTGCTGAAGCGTGTCTGTAGTCGGCATGGCTGGAATTTGCAGACGCACGTCGAAGCCGGTGGCCGCAACCTCAGCCAGGGTGAGCGGCAGCTGATCGGTCTCACGCGTGCCGTCTTGCGTCGCAGTCCAATTGTCATTCTCGACGAGGCCACTGCGTCTATTGATCATGAAAGCTCCCTTGAGATTCAGCAGGTCATAAGGGAGGAACTACGGGAGTCGACGGTTATCACCATTGCACATCGGTTGGAAGCAATCAAGGACGCGGATTACTATGTCGTCCTAGATCAGGGACGGGTGTCAAAGCATGGCTATGTCGATGGTAAAGGTATAGATCAGATCTCATCATAGACAGGAAGGATTAGAAAAGTCTACTAGAATCACAATTGCAAGCTGTAACCTTTTGAACCAACATCAAGCATTTCTGCACACTGTAACTGCTTCAAGAAGTGAATCATGACGGCAATCATGCAAAACCAAAGGTAAAACCTCCACGAGACATTGATTAAAAACACCATGAGAAAACTCCAAACCACTAAACCCACCCAAGCATCAACAAGACATGCGCCACCACCCGCAGGGAAACAAGCAGCAACATACTCCAACAAGCTCCATCGCACACCATACTTCTCCCCGACCCAACGGTAACAGCACCCGTCGCAGTGGCACCACTCGCGCTCACAGGCCAACCACTCCCCGCAGGACTCGCACCAGACACAGTAGAAGGCACCACAGCAATGGAACTGGTAGCGGTACTACTCGGCGAAGCACCCGCCACCCCATATCCCAAAGACACACGCTGACGCCCCGCACCATCGGAAACAACAACCTGAAGAACAGGCACCCCTGTCACCGCCGCACCGCCAACACACTCGCCCAGATTCCATGGGTTATACGGAAGGGAGCAGACACTTCCGTCAAGCGACGCCGGTGTTGGGAGGAGGGCATGGTCACCTCTCTTGACGTGGGGAGTCTCAGAGACGTGTACCTGTACCGCGTCGATGCCAGTCTGCATTCGTGCCAAAATACCTCCTTCGTCGCAGTTTCTACCAAGCGCGAACAGGGGTGATTCCCAGGTCCCGCAAAGGCTTGTCTCGGGGATATGAGAGATCTCGCCGTCGATGGAGTATCCCGTGCCGTTGAAAGCGCAGACTGCGTCTCCTGCGTGCTTGGATGATTCGTAGCCTGTGTATTGTGTATTCATCGTTAGTTATCGTCCAAGGAACTAATTCTGACTACGGGGACGTACAAACTGCCGCGCCGGTGTAGAGCGGTGGGATGAATCTCGAGAGCCTGGGTATCTGGTCAGTTGTTTGCTTTCGGTAGTGGTGGGGGAGTCGAGTACATGGTATTGCAGGATCGGACCTCGATCATGGACCTAGACGCGCAGGATATGATCGTCGAGCCCTTTAGCGAGCCTTCTGGGCAGTAGTTTCCTCCCGGTTTGGAGCAGACGAGAGTGTTGCTGGTGGGATCGCTGCTGGTTGTTAGCTTCTTTTGGTCTCATGGATATCAAACATGGGAGGGAGGGCGAGGGAAATTACTATGCGACTTGGGCGCTTGCCAGCTCAAGGAGCATGAGACTGGCGCATAGGAGGAGGATCATGGCTAGATACGTCTTCATGGGGTGTCCGGGCTTAGTATCGGTATGCTTGAAGTTGAGCCGTCGGATGAAAGTGTAGATTATAGTCTTGATGGAGCGTGAGTAAAAGTGGCAGGATGGTCAGACTACTAAACTTACAGAGAGCTGGAGCTAGAACTAGGCTGCTGAGGCGATGTTTGTTGATACTGCACGCGTCGTGGTTGAGCAGTGAATGAAGCGCGGAAGATGCTGTTACTCTTCAACGCGAGTCCATAGCACAGTTCATGTTCAAACCACTTGACAGTCTAGGGCATTGACACCTCCATGACTTCTGTACTTGGAATTGAATAGATAGGAACACCATGAAATAGAATGGAGAGGAGCCAAGACTAGCAACTTAGGGCACCAGCAGTCAGGAAGACGCTGGGTTGAGACCTGGGCAACCTTGCTGAGGCACAATGGAGGCATCTTATAATGGAACTCTGTAACAGGACACGAAAGGAGACGAGAATGACAAAAAGAAAGAGAAGATTATCAAGAGACAAAACGGAACGGGCCATAGACACCCATCTGTAGGATGTCCATGACCCGATCCGTCCCGGTACCGGTACCTGTAGATGAAAAGGAGGCTACAGGCACCAGAACCGTATTCGAACCGGGGACGCCGATGATTACAGAAGTCCCGCCAGAGTCAGTGCTAACTGACTGGCGTTGACCCCTGCACCATCTGCCCCGGTTCCTTGTGTGGTGCTGTTGCTTGGGAGTGATATGTTGCCTTTGGGTTGCCGAATCGGGTAAGGTACGGGTAGATACCTGGAGAACAAGGCGTCGAGATGCTGCCTGAGGATATGTTAGCATACTGGACATCTGTGCAGTCGAACGTATACCTCCAGCGTCTCGACACACTAACTCATACTCTGGGAACAACAATGTCAGCGACAATTCGTCTCGTAGGGTATGCCATACCAGAGTCCCCCGTGTTGAGACGGCCTTCACTTGCATACGAATGACGATAGTGACCGTAAATGAAGATCGCTTCATCGTGAAATGCTTCTGTATCGAACTCTGACTCTTTATTGAATATGGTATCTGCAAGGACACGAATGTGATACAGGTCTATATGAAACAGTGCAGACCTGTCAGACAGTACAGCCCTTCAAGGCAAGTATAAACTGACGACCGAGCCTAGACAAACTTTTGACATCAACAACCCATCAAAAACGCCGTATGCGCCTGGAATGCATCAAGACAGAAACTATCAGGAGTGGCTCGCCTTCCACTTGCGAATCCTCCGTTTCAAATCACCCTCGCTCTGTTGCATGGGATTCAACTTCCTGTCACGAGCCATGGCGCTGTAGTTCTCTCCATGACGCTCGATCAACTTCTTAATCCATTCCTCCTCTCGCTGGCTCTGGTGCCGGGGCTTTTTCGCCTTGACTGCTCGTCCTTCTTGGGCCGCCTGACGCTCCAGCTGTTGAACAATCGCGCTCTTGGCATTGGCTCTTTGTGACGCGGTACCGGCTTCCTCATCCTCAGACAAGTCGTTCAGCGGGTCGTTGAGTGGATTCGAACGCTTGATTTTGCGGCCGCCGACTTCAATCTCCTCTTCGTCGCGAATCACTCGAATGATCTTGCCGGTCTCCGGGTCGCGTTCCACCCTAGTCTCCCCCATAGCCGCCTTCTTTGCGGACTCTTTGGCGCTGCCCCTGACATGGAGGGAATCCTCGGGTACCTCCTCGATGCCGCCATCTTTAGTCGGCCGTTTTTCGCTACCTCCAGTCGGAGCATTGAGTTTGTGGACGAGACCTAAGCGGCGGTAGTTTTGTGTCAGAGTCAATTTGCGATCCCTGTTACATCAACCTCATGTCAGTGGAAGATCTCATTGTCTTAAGAATCGGTGGTTCTTACCAATTTTGAGCGATGATGGCATTTCCCAGCACATTGATCTTCTTCTTGCCGCTCTTCAGCTGACCAGTCCTCTTGGGCTTCTGTTTCGGCGTCGAGGACCGGTTTTTCTTCTTCTGTAGCACACGACCCATCCTTCTTATTCTCTTGAAGCGATAATTCGAAAAGTGGTGGACGGTAAAATTCCATAGCGGTTCAATGCTTATCGATCTCCAAAACTTTTTAATGTTTGCATCCGGAGGCTTGGCGTGTTTGCGGACATTAGCTCCACTGATAAGGACAAGCTGTCTGATATCTCGCGTGCGCCTTAATAAGGGTATTATTATTATCCTCGAGTGTCTCTGCCAATTGCTCACTGCTGCAGTTCAGAATTTCACGACAGTGATGGCACTCAATCTCTTCTCTCCTGCGCGCAGGACCGGCCTCGCTCTCGTCGCTGGTCTTCTCTTATTCGCTGTGCTGGCGGCTGCGACTGTTGACAGTGGAAACAAGATCCCTGTGGGCGACCTTTCCGTAGCAGAAATTGAAGACAAATTGCAGGTAATGCGCTCAAGCCTTTAGTCATTTGTGATTGAGTGGCTAGAGACTGACTTGCTCAGGAATGTCCACTTGTGGAAGCTCTCAATGAGCACAAGCGTGCGACCAACCCAGCAACAGCCAGTATGATGTCGAGGCTCTTTGCGATCCTCTTTCCTGGCAGTCCCGCGGTTAATGCAATTCTGGCAACTGTGTACATCTCCGGACCACCCAGTATGTCTGCTTCGGGGAACCATGTCGTTCGTGCCCAGGTCTAACAGCTACAGACTTCCTCCTGGCACTATGCCCACCGAACATCGACCCCTCGTCTCTGTCCGTCATGGTCGCTTTCGCCGTCGGAGGACTTCTAGGTGACACTTTGTTTCATCTTCTCCCAGAGATCTTCCTAGGCGAGGACTCCCCGGAGCACGTGCGCTTCGTCATGGTCGAACCAAACAGGAATCTCCTCCTCGGACTAGCGATCATGGTCGGCTTCTTCACCTTCGTGGCCATGGACAAGACCCTCCGCATCGCAACAGGAGGCGAAGGACACGACCACTCGCACTCTCACTCACACGCACCCACCGACAGCTCCTCCCACGGCACAACCACCAGCTCCACCACCAGCACCGCCAACACCGAGCTGCGCAAGCGCAAACCCGACGCCTCCACCCCCGCCAAGCAAGAACCAGAAGATGAGAAAGAAATCAACCCCAGCGTCAAACTAGGCGGCTACCTCAACCTCATCGCAGACTTCACCCACAACATCACCGACGGCCTCGCAATGTCCTCCTCCTTCTACGCCTCCCCCACCATCGGCGCAACCACAACCGTCGCCGTCTTCTTCCACGAAATCCCCCACGAAGTCGGCGACTTCGCCCTCCTCATCCAGTCCGGCTTCTCCAAGCGCAAGGCCATGGGCGCGCAGTTCGTCACCGCCATCGGCGCGTTCCTGGGTACGTTCATCGGGATCGCGATCCAGGAATTGGGAGGCGGGCACGGTGCGGCGGGTGGTGTGACCGACGCGTCGGCCGGGCTGCTGGGCACGAGTCTCACCTGGGGCGATATGCTCTTGCCTTTTACTGCGGGGACGTTCCTCTACGTCGGGACTGTGTCGGTCATCCCGGAATTGCTCGAGACGGGCAAGGATAAGACGGTTGAGATCAAGAAGACGATTGTGCAGTTTTTGGCTGTTGCTGTCGGGGCGGGGATTATGCTTGCGTGAGTACTTGATTCCGGCTGTTGTAAACATTAACTAACACTTTCTGCTATGCAGTATCTCCTGGGACTAGGTGTGGGGTCTATACGATTCGGCAGCAGCAGTATATTAGACAGATATACTTTACGGAGACATAGTGATAGACTAAGTACTTAAGGACGCAAACAGTCGATAAATACCCGGCAGAAAATAAAATGCATGAAAATGATCTACCTCCGTGCATCTAGATAACCAATATAAAGGCCGTGAGGACTCGGACTCCACATGCGATAATGCTGGCGCCAAAACTCCATCCTCCACATGAGATCTGAAAGATTGCAGTCTAAATAGTGAGAAAGATGCGCACAGCGCGCTCAATGTAATGCTAATGCATATTGCGTCGATGAAACCGGAAACGTAAGAAAGGTCTAGTATAACATCGTTTCCTACGAAAGGGCGTCACTCGTTTTGGTGGTATACCTGCAAGCAGCATTAGCATCCACGAGTCATCCAAAGGAAATGAAATGCAACTTACAAAATAATCCGGCAGCCCATACACCGAATACCCCAGCCGCTTCGCCATCTTCGCGAAGCCTTCCGTTTCGACCAGGTGATAGAAGGGGAAGGCAGGGAACATGGCGCCGTCGCGATGCACCTCTGCCTTGACCATGAGCGCCGTGCCGCCGACCCCGTCCAGCTCGATGACCTTCTTCGGGTTCGGATTATTGGTATCAGCCAGATGAGCCATCAGCGTCCGGTAGGTCGGCATCTCGGCGTAGCCCTCGAGCAGGATCTCCTCGGGCCCCATCTCCGCCGCCATATTCTGCGCCGTACTACTATCGATCCACGAGTTGTAATCATACGGCCGGACATCCATCTTCTTCTTCTCGGAGTTGTAGTACCGCTGGTAGCAGTTCGGCACGAGGACGGGGTAATCATGCGCCGTGAGGTCCTGAATCAAGCTCGCCGGCGTCTCGACGATATCCGCATCGAGCCAAAGCACCCAAGCCGTGGCGGGGCCGAGCGTCGTAAACAGCAGACTGTTGCGCGCGCGGCTCATCGACTCCCGGCGCGCCTTCTGGTTCTCCATCTTGTGCCGCTCCTTCTCGTCCTGCGACTGCAGCGGCGGCTCGAAGTCCTGGCGCAGGATGGAGATGCTCGCGAACCGCTTGTCGATGGGTCCGGACTGCGTCTTGCCGATGGCGTCTTCCAGTGCGGCGAGCGCCGCATTGCCCTCTTTGTTCTTGGGGATGATGAACCCGATCGAGATTAGCTCGTGCGGGTAGCTTAGTTTCACCACGTTGTCCCAGTACTCCGGGACGAAGCGGGCCATCGGCGTGAGGATCAGGATTCGTTCGCCGTTAGCGGCGGAGGTGCTGGTGCTGCTGAGCTGGTTCAGGTCGTACTGCACGACCGGGGGCGGGGCCTGTTGGCCATCGTGGCGGACGGGCTGGGATTTGAAGAAAGCTTTCGTCGGAGGTGAGAGCGGGTTTTCGGCGGCGTCGTCTTCGCGGCGTTGCTGGGAGGAGGAAGAGGAGGAGGCGGAGCCCGCGCGAACGGGGGATGCAGAGGATGTCGAAGGGGAGAGCACAAAGATGACGAATCCAAACGCCAGTATGGCCGCGAGGAGGAGAGTGACTGGATTCGTGCGTCGCATTTTGGCGACGGCCATTTCTGGCCGTATCGACCGGTGGAACGAGCGAGGGAGGGCAGAAATCGGTAGGGTTGCGTTGGTGACGAGGATGGGAGCTGGCTCGCTCTATTTGGCGGCCGTGGTTGGAGCTGTTGATGAGGACAAGTCGAAAGATCTGGACCGGCGGAGATGTGGGCACAGGGAGATAATACTAGCCAGCAATGAATTCAATTCTCGACCTGCGCCCAGACATAGCGGGCTCGACAGGGGACAGGTTAGAATTCGAGGTAAGCCTGCTGGGAAAGTCGACGAGGGACGGGAGCCGGCGATGATGAGAAGATGAAGTCTGCCCGCCCTGACCTCATGCGTTGCGGCCGGAAAAGAACACGCGGACCAACTTTGCAGAATCGCAGCGCAACTTCTCTCCAATGGTCGATCTCTGAACTTGCAACTGGCCAATGAGCGTCAGAAAGCTTTTGCCTCGAAGTTGAAATGTGGACCAGAGTCCAGAGGTCTGTCCCTGCGCGATGTAGAGAGGTATGCTGAATGCGGAAGTGTTGCAGTCAAGCTTGACCTCCACCGTTGCACCTCCAGCACTGATCATCCAGCTATAAACGACGCACTAAGTCATTACCGATTGGCTTTTGGTATCTCATTATGCTATATACAAATGGTTATCTAATCTATTATTGTTCGTTAGGCCTGATTACCTGACTACATCAGGCTCACGGCAGCGACCGCATCACGCCCTCAAACGCAACCAAGGCCATCGCATTCGCCGGGAATGCTCGTAAGAAACAGGGCACAAAACCCCTCCAGTACCCTCTCCAGCCTCGCTCATGATATACCGCCCTGGCAGCATCTTTCCACCGGCGGAACTTTCTTTCCCCATCGCCTAGCGCTCCGCCCATCGGGTCTGTCATCAATCGCTGCTTGACCACATCGGACGGGTACGAGGTCAACCAGAAGATCTGTGCCGATATACCTCCAGCCCAGAAGTTGATTACGGGCGCCGACATTGAGGTGTTGTTTTTCATCCATCGCGTCAGGACGTCGTAGGAACCCCACCAGAAGAAGAAAAACGATCGGAAGAGGATGGTCGCGCAGAGGCCGCGGTATAACCCTACGATACCGTGAGTGCGCAACTACGCTGCAGTCAGCCGATGTTCGCTCCCACACTATCGGGACTTCGCAATGACTTACAAGCTTCTTTAAACAATCGATCGGCCCGCTGTACATCCGCTTCGACTTATCCGCCGCATACTGAATCTGCAGCCGCGCCTTGATATGCTCTACTGGAGCCGCTACAAAACTGACAGTCGTACCGGCCAAGATACCGGCTATCCCATGTCCGAAGCTAGGAAGCGTTTTGGGATCAGGTTGGTAGCTCGCAAACGGTGTGAGAGCCCGAATAGCGGGTTTCGAGAAGACATTCTCGAGCAGTAGTCGTCGGTACAACGTCAGGGAACCGAGCATGCTATCCAATAATCAGACCCGAACCATCCATCGTATCCATCAGACGAAGATACTCACACAGAGTCCATAACCATCCAACCGACCAGCGGCGGCGTGGCCCCCTTGTACAGTCCACTCACACCCTCCTTCCGTACCGTCTGTAGCACACAGTCCAACGGCCCCTTGAAATGCCCTTCTTTGCTCGTTTGTAATCGCACCTTTACCGTATCGAAACTATGCAGGTCCATTAGTCCAGAATAACGCAATAGCAGTGGTCACGTTCACGTCACATACGGATGCCCAACTAAGCGTAAAACGGGTATCAGCTCGGTCCTGACTTCACCAGCAAACAATCCCCCTATCCAAGGGGAAAAGAGGAAGAACATACCACTCAACTTTGCAATCCCCGAAAACACCCCCGCTACAAACCCTTTATAGTCGCTCTTCTTCTCGCTCGAAACCGGCGCACCGACGACCGCACCGCCTGCGCTCTGGCTTCCGCTGACCATATCGCCGGGGCCCTTTGCGTCTACCGGCGAAAGCGACGCTTCGATTGACGACATCTATCTTGGATTTAGAGTTCCGGAGCACTGCTCAAGACCTACGGTCCGCGTTGAGACTGTGCAATGTGTGGTAACGCGACTGATAATTGCGAGGTTCAATATTCAAAATCCGCAGCGGTATCGGAGACTCGGCGTATGGGGCAGCGGCGTCCCATTGAGCGCGGTGCTCTGCTCTCAAGGAATGGATGACAGAATTCAAGGTTGGAGCGATTTCGTGGTGAGATAAGATGAAATTAGACCTCGATTGCCCATCGCAGGAACGGGCGAACAATCGAGTCGACGACGTAGGAAGGGAGATACAGGTTATAAATTTCAATGGGGATGCTTTGCGCCCCGCAAATCTGTGGGTTCGATTTCGGGGAGAGATCGCCCAGCTCCGGAGAGCGCCTCAGGACTTAGTGCCTTAGTGGTCTTGGTTGGCCGATCTCGCGTCAAACTATCAAGAACTAGATACTATCTACTCCGTAGACTTGAACTGTTGACTCTTGATCGACGGACAGTGCAGTCATTAACAAAATCTTTAAGTCAAGTGGCAGTCTGAGTCTATAACAATTGACCGATCTAGCGATAATTCGTCCTTGCAGGACGCAATCTGTAAATACAGAGCAGAAGCAAAGTTCCCCGCAATCAGCGGAAGCCAAGGTAAAAAGACCGAGTAGCATGGGAAATTCTAAGTATTCTCCGTTTTGAACCAATTGAGTCAAGCATGCCAATTTGTTCTAGCGGCGTGCGAGTGCTATAGGAGACAGGATAAAGAGAAGAGCGGGTCTGGTTGCCACAAGCTCACATATGAAAAGCAGAAATCAAGGCTGTATGGGGTATAAAATGGAGACACAATAATGCAGGCTGAATGGAGCTCTCATGTGAGAGTTCATCTGGCAGATTTGAGATAATGCGGAAAGTTGGAAAAGAATGGAAGGATGCAGGCTTACATCCTGGATAACCGGCCAGGACGTGAAAGACGGCACTGATTACCAACCCTTGGAGGTCTTTCGCGACTTCTGGCGAGCCCGGTCGGCTTCGCGAGCGATGAGCTTCTCAACCAGATCTGGCGCAGTGCTGGAGTTTTGAGAGTCGCTCGACGAAAAGTCGGAGCTCGTTGCACCAATGGTCAAGTAGCCACCGGTCTCCTCCAGGGCCAATGGGGTCACAGGTCCCGGGCTGCGCAGAGGGTCCAGCCTTGGGGCAGAGGGACTCGGCGAGAGCGGTCGAGAGGGTGCTTTGGAGAGAGTGACGCTTTCCACCAATTCTCTGTATTGTCTCAGCGTGTCACGGGAGCTTGACGAAGTGTAGTATGACTGCTGTCGGGAATGGCGAGGCGACGGGGGCTGTGCGGCCAAACTCTGGGAGTTGTTCGAAGGCTGGTAGACAGCGGGATGGAACCGAGGCAGGCTGCCGAGATGGAAGGCCGGCGCCGACTTGGCCGAGTTATGAGGGCGGGAGCGTGTTGGCTGTGGAGATGCGGAGCGGGTTGAGGGTGACATGCTGGGGGACATGCTGGGCGACATGACCGGCGAATAGAACGAGGAGTTATCAGAACGCATTCTGGACGATGACTGGCGGTATGCACGGCGGCGATAGCGGTTACTGTCCGGGGACACACTCTCGCGGTTCCTCCAGGTCTTGTTGGAATCGTCAGACTGCGGGAAATAATCCTTTTCAAAACGTCCAGTCAACGGGGTGACGGGCAGATCTGAATCGTAAGGACTGCTCGGCGGTTTTGGTATGGGAATTGGACGCGAGGAAGACCGGCTGAGAATGAGAGTATCAGACAATTCTGAAATTTCAGAGGCAGGCGAGCGAGGGGACAGCGGCGATGGTGGATTATATGTGGACGAGGTCGCTGTCAGGTCACGCAAGGACGATAGTGAGACTCGAGTGGGGTGACCGTGCTTGGCGATCAAGCTTTCCAGTTGATATCGGGCGGAAGCTGTTGAGGGACGATGCGAGGGTGACCAGGAGGACGGTGAGAGATTGGCTAAGAGCACGCGATCAGCAAGAATGACCAGGGAGGTGAACCAGACATGGCACACGTGTAGGGTGGAGATTGTCTCGACGGTGCCAACACAAAGGGGGAAGTAAACAAATCATCCAAGGGATAACATGAAACGCGGACGGCTCGCATCTAATAATGCCAATGAGAGCAATGGACATTCCGCTAGAAGGGGAAACAGAGGTGGAGAAGAGGGGTAAAAGAGACATCTGTATGGTCGCACGGACTGGCCGCGAGCATGCGCTTGGAGATAGACACAGAGGACAGGAACAAACGGACAGATACTTACTGCTGAGCAACGGGGGAGAATGGATTGAGCTGCAGGAGGACGGATAGAGAGAAGAGGACGACGAGGAAGAGGCCGAGAAGGAGGATGGTGGAGAGGCTGCCATTGAGGCTTTTATCCTTTTCCTTCTTAGGCGCGGATAGTAGTTCTGTCCCTGACCGCGGGAAAGATGAGCCCACATCAGCCTGCTTGCCCAACTGGGTAAAGTGGAGAGACGTTGACAACCAAGGAACTTAAGGAAGAAATGGAACCAGGCACAGGAACGGGTATTGAGATGCTTGTGCCCCGTTTCTTCTCAGACGCAGCAACCGCCGACCAATTCTGAGAAGAAATGTTTTTTTGACTAGGGAGAGACGAAAAGGGATCGATTCTCAATACATGTGAAGCAGTGATTCCATCCTTCTTGTGGGGAAGGGATCGAAGGAAAATCACATAGCAAAGACCAAAGAGAGTCATCAAAAATTCCTGACACAAAAACAAGTCGTGACATGGCGTCATAGCGGCAGCTGCGGGTACAACAACGCAAACTAGCAAAGAATTGGGAGACCGGGCGGGGGAGGTATGGTACGGTACGGTACGGTTACCGGCCCATGGTACGACACTTAAACCCCCGGGTATTGGCGGACTTGCCCCACTCTTTGCCAAGTCTGGTGTCCACCACGCAAGGGGTCAAGCAAAAGAACCAGGACATGCATGCCTTCTCACAAAGTCACAAGGCAGAAAGGGGGTTTCAAGGCAAGTACAGTTCATTCATAAGATGTATCTCACTCACCTGCGACATGATTGCGTGCCTGGGTCAAAGATACTGGCAACGGTGACCGTGGATTGCCCTACCCAGGGCAAAAGCTGATTGGTCCCTGGCCTGACGGGCGCTATTTCAGGTCGCTTGCCGTATGAACCGAAAATAGGAAGCCAGGCAAATTATAACCATGCGATGACGCAGTCCAGGAAATTAGGGAATTTGTGGCTTGAAAAAAATGTTGTTTGAATGACTGTCAATGACTCAATGACGACCTGCCAGGAAACAAGCGATTTCGCGATAAAGTGATGTGCAACGGCGTTGAAGATCCGTTGTCAGTGGCTTGTTAGGAAGAAGAAAAAAGGTAGAGGCAAGTTAGGTAGGTAGGTAGCATAAAGGCATAACACAGACGAAGGTCCGTCGTACGTGGTCAGATGCAGGACGACGAATGAGGGCTTAGTCAACGCCAACTTGAGCTGTCAGACGCATCGACAGGGCTAGGACTAGGCATCGGCAAGACCACGGTCTTTGTAAGACAGGAAGAAAGAAACAAAGGTCTCAGCAGTGGCAAGGTCTGACAATCTTTCCCCAGAGCCAAAGCTGAGCCAACCGAGACGGGTGAGCTCTGTCCTTAAGACCTACGCGGTTGCCTTTTACAACAGGGTTTGTCTACGCCATCCACCAGGTTTCGCAGATAAAAGGAGCATTGTAACCACACGCGCAAGCAGCGGGTGACCCCGAACCCTACTCACTGAGCTAAAACAGGTGTGGGAAAAACAAGGCAGGAGCAGTCATCACAATCAGCATCACAATAATAGAAGTGAGTATGAGCGTTCACTGGAGAATGATGCTGGAGTCCTGGACAGGTGAATGGTGGTGGATTTACGGAATTCGGACATGGATTGACCGTTTCCCACCACCATCAAAGCAGCCTAGAGACTAATAGTGGGAAATGGTCGATCTGCCAGTGCCGGGGTCAACAGCGATGATGACTGGCAGACTGGCAGACTGGCAGTGCTTGGGCTACGCCTCTTACTAGTGGTAGGTGGGCAAGGAGCAGTGAACAATGCTGAAAGAATAGACAGGGTTGAGTACTGCTGCTACCTTAGTGTCGGTGCGAGGTTTCCATCCTTATGCTGGAGTCAGGGAAGAGGGACTTGATATTTGCTTTTTCGAAGACGATTCTGCTTCTGGTCAAGGATACCTATTGTCTGATCACCACCATCCAGGGCGATCAGCCGACTCGTCCCCTCCATATCATGACCCACACCCACCTGAGCGTCCTCGGAGTCCGAGCCTTCGATTTCCCTGGCTAATCACCATCTAGTGCATCACCAATAGTCATGAGCGGATGTCTGTTCCAAGTATCTCAAATCAACATGGTTCATTTGCCACAGTATGTCCTGGGGTGTGATATCGTACAAAGGAAATAAGTCCCGAAGGCAACTTAATAGATATTCCTGCAGTAAGATGCTGATTGAGGTTCTCCCAAAACCGATCGCCAGCACTGCTCCTGACCTCTGGCTGAGCAACAGTCTGGTAATCACCTCAAACCTCAATTTCTTGACTGGGAGAATCCCCTGCGTAAGTTAGCTACAGCCACAGACGACTGAACGCGCCAATCCGCTGCTCTCTTCTCAGATTCCAGCAACTCAATCACAGCCACGCAGCCGTTTGAGCAAAGCTAAGCCGCGCAAAGCAGGGAGGGCAATGCAAGACATTTGCGCCATCTCGCACCCACACAGTCTCGTGCCACACATAGCTCACTCTTTCTATTTTAGCACGATCTCGATCCGGGTTCTGCAGAAACCGGCACATCATACCGACCAGTCATCCTGATTTGATTTCTGGACGGGTTCTCGCATGACCTAGTGGGTGTGGTCACTGTGGTGCCTGCTGTGGCCGGCTGAGCACTATCAGTGAGTGTGTTTCCTTGCAGCAGGATCCTTGCAAGTGATTCACTTGGGGGCTCTGACTCTAGACAGCCTCTGGACTCTGGAATGGTTTAGGCTCCAGGATTGTGGAATTTCTACTGCATGCTGCAGGTCAACGGGTGTCTACTGCAGGTGCTGCATGTGCACCGTTCAAGCCGAGTCTGTGCGGTGCAGCTCTGGGCAGCGTACCTTATCCTTGAGTATACCAGGATGATTGTGATACTCTGAGTGATCATGTATGAGCTTTATCATCTTTTATTATGTTATTAGAGGTGGAACAAATTCGGTCTAGGACAGCGAGGCATCAGCGAGGCATCCGGCTTGAGGAAATCGCCTGCAATAGCTGGACTAGCGGTGGCCTGCAACCTTTTTTGGTTGATACAGATCGTCAATACTCTTGATCTCCTCCTCCGTGAGCTTGACGTCGATCGCCTGAATAGCCTCGTCGACTCTCTCCTTCTTGCTCAATCCCACAATCGGCGCAGTGATGAACGGCTTCGACAACGACCACGCAAGGCTCACTATGGCCATCGACACACCGCGCTTGCTGGCAATCTCCTCTATCTTCTCGCTGATCTCCTTGTCAGTCTCGGTAAACCCCTGGCCCATTAGCGTGCCCTTCAGCGATTTGCCTCGCGTGGTTTCCTCAAACGCTTTCCACGGCCGGGTCAAAAACCCCGCCGCGAGCGGACTCCACGGAATCGCACCCATTCCGAACTTGGCACACGCAGGGAACATCTCCCGCTCCTCCTCCCGGTAGATAGGGTTATGATAGTTCTGCATGGAGATGAACTCGGTCCACCCGTTCATGCGCGCCGTATACTGATACTCCAGCAGCTGGTGCGCCCACATCGACGAAGCCCCGATATACCGCACCTTGCCCGACTTGACAACATCATGCAGCGCCTCCATCGTCTCCTTGACAGGCGTGTTGGGATCGAACCGGTGGATCTGCAGCAGATCCACATACGGCAGATCCAACCTCTTCAGACTCGCCTCGATACTATCGAAGATGTGCTTCCGGCTGAGCCCGTACTCGTTCACGTAGCCGGCATTGTCGCGTTCCTCCTCTGACATAAAGAGCGGATACTCCTTGCCGCGACCAACCGGCGCCCACACCTTGGTCGCGACGACGATGTTCTCGCGCCGCCAGTTGTATTTCTTGATCGCCTTGCCGAGAATCACCTCCGAGTCGCCGTTCGAGTAGACATTCGCCGTGTCGAAGAAGTTGAGCCCCGACCGGTAGGCGTGGTCCAGCACGGGGAGCGCGTCTTCTTCGTCTAGGGCCCAGTCGAAGCGTTTCTCGGGGCTGCCGTAGCTCATGCAGCCCACGCAGATGGGGGAGACGCGCAGCCCGCTTGATCCGAGTTGGACGTATTTCATCTTACACTTCATTGGTAACCTTGCTTGTGCCTTCTGGAAGAAGCCCTGCAGATAGATGATATACCCTCTGCTCTCCCGGACTTAGCCAGTTGTATCCTATCTCCGATAATGCCAGATTACCAATATGGTCAGTTAGCCACCATCATCGTGCTCCGGCTCACTGTGCTGCAAACAGGGAAGCCAGATACTTTACCCCGTAGTCTCCTGCCCCTCACGTACCCAGATCTGCGTCCAATAATCCGCCAATGAAGCAAGCAGCACAACACACTACTGCAATCGCGGGTAAAGGTAGTGCGGAGTGAGCGGGGTAATAGCAGCCATTTATCCATAGTTCCATACTGCAGGATGCAGGACGCAGGATGCCGATTCCTAGCTCACTTAGTCACTCGATACTAGGATAGGGTGTAGCTTGCTGTATAATAAGAAGTTTGGGAGATAATGGCTCAGTAATTCCCGCGTATACTGTGCAGTCTCTGGGACATCCACTAAAGAATCCATAACCATATCCATCTACAACCATCGAACCGAGTAGAGAGGTGCTTGCTTCAAGATACTTCAATCCGATAAGTAGTTAGACGCTGACCCTCACCTATACGGAGTCCAACCACGGAATGAACCCTCCCATCCCAGGGAACCCCAAAACCACGCTGATATCAACATTCGCCCAACATGACGAATGTGGCCAACCCGTCGGCGACAGACCTATAAACACTCGACCCGTCACCACCAGCTCCAAACGTCCTTAGAGAGAATCCAGAAAAGAAATACTTGATGAAAAAGCAGCAGAATGTCCCTCCGCGGCTTCCACACAAGCTCCGACACCATCGTCCTCAAAAACAAACATATTCTCAGCAGTCGCTGCAAACGGCCCGACGGCACGTGGTCCTTCTCCGAAATCGATCTGAATAATTGCCTGGGGAATAATAACGGTAAGTCACGAGTGACTTGGTTTGGTGCGTGCGCTAAGCATATGGATATGGCTAGGGAAGTTTGTCTGGGGCGGGGACTCGTTCGCGGACAGCGCGCAGCAGGTGCATATTGCGTTGGAAGGGGGGGAGGGGAAACCGATGTTGCATGCGCAGCTGAATGACCGGCATGGGAGTGTGCAGTCTGCGAGTGTGAATCTGGGGGAGTGTATTCAGAATGAGGCCGGGGGGTTGGAGTATATGGCTTGTTGAGGTGGGGACAGGTTTATTAGAATAAAATAGTGGAGTAGACGATTGAATATACATGAGATATAGATGGATTGAATTATCCTATCCGACAATTCCTGTCCAGCCATTGTCAACGGGGATAACGGCGCCGTTGATCAGTTTTGAGCCCCTGCCGCAGGCCAGGGACAGGCACATGTCGGCTACATCGTCGAGCTCGCACAGGGGCGTTTTGACGGCACGGAGGATCTCTATGGCTTTGTCTTTGCCCTCCATGTTGATGCCGGCGTGGAAGGCGTCGGTGATGTTAGTGTTCATGCCGCCCAGCATCAGCGCGTTGCAGCGGATGCCCTTGTTACCGTAGAAGGCGGCCGTGTTCTTGGTCAACCCGACAAGACCATGCTTGCTCGCCGTGTATGCTGCGCCTACTCAAGTTAGCAATAGGAATACCCCACGGAGTAGTTGTCGGAGAACATACCCGCTGCCCAGCCAGCCTTGCCCGCTACAGAGACGATGTTGACAATGCATCCATCAGTGGTAGGCTGCGCCAACATATTCCGCACAGCTAGTTTGCTGAGCAGAAACGGGGCTGTAAGGTTCACGGCAATCACCTTATCCCACAGTGCCTCGTCGAGATCTCCCACGGGATCGAACCTGTCCATGATTCCAGCATTGTTGACTAAGATGTCGAGCTTCTTAAAGTCCGCGATGATCTCATCAAAGAGAGCCTGAACCGCGCTCGCCGAGGATATGTCCGCGTTGATAGCTTTCAATCGACCTATTTCCCCCAGTTCTGCCGAAGTCTGCTGTAGTCGGTCCTCGTTGACATCGCAGATCACGACGTCTGCGCCAGCCGCGAGGAAATGGGACGCAATGGCCTTGCCTAGCCCGCCAGCTCCACCGGTGACCAGGCAGGTCTTGGCAGTAAGTGAGACTTCAGGTCGGACAAGCATATTGAATCCTGCAAAACACGAAAACGGGAGGAAAATCCAGCGAAACATCCATCATGGCTGATGGCAGACGGTTAAATAATATATACTCAAGTTCATGGAAGGCCTCATTATCCACGGAACTCTGAGCACCCTTGTCAACACGCAACACGGCTCGTTAATGGTACGCGATTTCCTTTCCAAGTCGAAAGCCTCAGTCGAAAGCCTCGGATGGTAAACTGAGAATGGCCGTTGACGAATTATACAGCCGGTCAAAGGTGGGGATAGTCCGCGCTTCGAAGCGAACATCGTATTTGCGTATTCGGTCCGTAGTCACATGATAAAGGATGATGCCTTAGGGCCACATTCCTGCCAATCCACCCTTTCTAGCTCATTCTAGCTTCCAGATCAAAGTTTGCAGTGCAGTAACCCCGATGTTGCTAGAGAACTCGGAGTCTCGGCATGTTCTGGAGTTGTTGACATGACAGCGAAAACGGAACATCGGAAACGGACCGATTTGCAATTGCCGCTTATCGGCCGGATGCCCGGAGTGCCAGTGTCAGGAGGATGAGAATCTAATATATACCGGGCGTCATGGAATATCGCGGTAGAGACACTTGGGCATCATTGTCGAGCTCACCACTCGAGACTGCCAGGATCTAGCGTGCAAGAAAGAATCATCACTAGCAGCAAGACACCCATCAGTATGGCCTCATTTGCGTACGCCTTTCGAATTCATGTAGTTGAAGACTCAACTGACGTCCAACAGAAGTAATACCTTTTCTCACCAATTGTATGCGGCTTTTCGGCCGACATACTCAACGCAGCTCTACTCCGCCGTGCTTGCATATCATAGAGGTCCATCAAGAACAGCTCTCGACTTGGGAACAGGCCATGGCTTGGTCGCTCGCGAGCTCAGTGCACATTTCCAGCGGGTCCTCGCTAGCGATCCATCCGCAGGGATGATCCGAGAGGCACGCCAACTGTCAACAGGTTCTCCCAACATAACTTTCCACCAAGAAAGAGCGGAAGAGTGTCCTTTTGCCGCGGATGCGCAAGTTGATCTAGTAACCGCCGCGCAGAGCGCGCACTGGTTCGACTATGCCAAGCTGTGGCCGGAGCTGCGAAGAATTGTCCGGTCCGGAGGCACGCTGGCTTTCTGGGGCTACAAGGACCATGTGCTCGTGTCCTACCCCAGAGCAACCAATATCATCAATGAGTATGCATATGGGCAAGATCCTTGGCTGCTGGGAAGCTACTGGCAGCAGCCTGGTCGGAGTATAGTGCAACAGAAACTGCGAGCTGTCCAGCCACCGGTGGAGGACTGGGAGGATGTCACGCGTGATGAGTATGAGCCTGGAGCGGAGGGAGGGACGCGGTTCATGCATGCAAGGATGACTTTGGGGACCATGGAGGAGTATGTCAGGACATGGAGCTCGTTTCACGCGTGGCAGAGGAAATGGCCCGATAGGACGAGGAGGGCTCCTGGGAATACCGACCAACGTGGTGATGTGATCGATGAGATGATGGACAAGATTCGAGAGACTGAGCCGGCTTTCCAGCGGGATGATTGGAAGGATGTGGAGGTGGATGTTGAATGGGGGAGTGCTTTGATTCTGGCGCGGAGAAAGTAGCCGCTTCGTTGCACTTGTTGGCGACATGGATCAAATGGAAAGATGGAGACGTATCGCGACAAAATTCTGAGAATGTAAGGCCATGTTTTGGGTGAAAAGAGTAAGATACACTTTTCCTCAAGAAGGGCGCACGCCCTGTGGATGGCATCGAGACCCCACCAGATATCCATCCACACATTCAAAAAACTGTCAAATATAGAGCTCAGAAGAAATGAAATGGAATTATTGTCTTCGAGAAGACAGTTTTCCTTCGACTCTCGGAATCTATTTCGTCTGACTCTTCCATGTTGTGTTCCATCCGTATCCCTTGAGCTACTTGTTACTGGACTATTCTACCTGCAAGTTGACCAGCATCACCTTCCCCCAAATGGCTCAAACCGCAACACTGCCAACGAATTCTATCACAATCCGTATACACCAACCCGCAGACATAGACTGGATCATCTCCCGCCACGGCACCCTCTACGCAGACGAATATAACTTCAACGACAAGTTCGTCGCCCTAGTCTCGAAAATCGCATCAGACTTTCAGCAAAACTATGATCCTACCTCGGAGCGCTGTTGGATCGCGGAGCGTACTGACAAGACCGTCAATGAGCCAGTGGGCTGTATGATGCTTGTCAAGGACATCGACTCGCCCGATACAGCCAGACTGCGCTTACTCCTTGTGGAGCCGAGTGCTCGGGGAATGGGAGTCGGAAGATCCTTGATCAAGCAGTGTATCGCGTTCGCAAGAGAGGTTGGCTATAAGCGGGTGGTGCTCTGGACACAGAGTATCTTGGGCTCGGCGAGGAGGCTATACAAGGCAGAAGGATTTCAGTTGGTGAAAGAGGAGAAGCATGAAGGGTTTGGGACGACATTGGTAGGGGAGTTATGGGAGCTGGAGCTAGAGAAGGTGTCATAGTACATTGGTTAATTGTGTAACGGCTTCAGTTAATCCCTGCGTAGGGTTAATCGACTCTATTGCAATCGCTACACTTATCATGAAGGTAATCCAGTAATGCATAAAGGCACCTCAGTGTACACATTTCTGTCTTATTGCCTTGTTGATTTGATACTAGACATGCTGATCAGCTGATCGGCAGACCTGTGGACACTGCGCTTTATATCGAAGTGAGACCATCAACGCACGCCGCCATCCATGGTCGAGTTACAAGCCAAGCCACCTGATCAACAGATACACCATGACTGCGACAAGGAAGTCATCCAGTCTCAACACGACACCGACAGACCGATTGCTGAGAATGCGCAGCCGGTTGACCATGGGTCCAAGCTCCTTCCAGGCCCATCGCTAAGCAGCCGGAGAAAAAAGGAGATGAGTGTCAAAAGGATCAACCATCTCTTGCGCACGTATACGATCGATCTGAGGATGCTCTTTGAAGTCTGTGTTCTGCTAGAAATGGAGAACACGGCACATGAAAGCACAAAGCCAAGGGGCAATCTTCTCGATCTTCTCCAATATCTGGCGGCTTTGCAGCTCGTCTTTGAACAGATTCCCGGGGCGATTATCGATGCTCGTATACTAGAATCCAAGTTAATAAACTCCCTCATTTTTAATCGAAAACAAGGTCAGTCAGCCTTCAGCTACGCAGATAGCCGCTGGCGAGCTCGCAAGGCGCTGAGCACCGACGTGTAGCCTTTATCACTCAGCCAAGCATTTGCTGCTCTCTGCATGCTGGAGTCCGGTTCGCTTGATATCGACCCAGAGGACCTCCAACGTGTCTTTGCAATTTCTTCAGGAGAGTCTCTCTACATTGCAGCGCCTCTGCTGTGCGACCCTGGCATTGAACTCCCGCCTTACGCTATTCGGAGAGTCATCGGGAACATTGGCCGGCACGGTATCACACTTATGATTCCGCCAGCAAGTCCCGAAGTGCGTAATGCTGATCCTGAGCATTGGAATCTCGTGAATCACAATGAGTCCGACGGCAAGCTTGAGGACGGCTTCCTGAGCACCTCCCTCCACGTCCGCTTCACTGGATTTTTACTAGCGGTGGACGTTGGTCGACATGGCTCCCAGTTAAGAGAGATATCCTTCGCAGAGGCAGTAATATCTGTCTTCGACTCGGGGAATTGGGTTGCAGATATCAATGTGTTGGAGTCCCTGGAAGATGGCTCTTTGGTGCGGATCCAGCAATCCCGTGAATGCGAGTCAAGTAGGGTAGAATCGATGCCTGTATTTGACGCTGTGGCAATCGAGAATTGGGATGAGATTCTAGATCCCCCGACTGAGCCAGCCGTATTCAAAACTCACGGCAACTGGCAGGCAAGACTGGGGGCAATGATTATCTGTATAAATCTTCAGCACCGTGTCATGCTATTTCAGAATCATCGTTGCTGGAGCTGTGCAGACAAGGCTGCTGGGGAGCAAGATTATCTGGGAGCCCGTAATACGGTGTTCATATTATAGTGTTGAAAGGCGAAGCAACATGGTATATCAGATTAAATAGTAGTAGGCAGGCGATGACGATAGGAATAAATGAAATGACTGCTGACTCCGTGAGTCTCAGCGTGAACTCTGTCTGATAAAAAATTCAAGGATGGCCAGCAAGATCTCCAGCCTAGTGTCTGCATTTAGTTATCTCGTCATTCATTGCTGTTGCCTACTTGAAGAATTGTGTTAGTATGCCTCCTGAAGCGTGATTGATCCCCATCCCCGAGAAAGAATACCTTTGCAGTGTGATGATGGCTCCCGTGAGGCCGGATCAGCTGTCCAATTGTAAGAATGGAGTCCATCCTACTGGGGAGCACTGGCCATTTCGACATTCATTCCGGTTCGTCAGCTTGAAAAGTTGGATGCAGGTGAGAGTGGAGTTGCCTCCATGCGAGACAGCGTTATCAGAGCGTGAAAAACTAATCACAAGAGGGAAAAATCACAGCCTTCACAGGGTCTTCGTGCTTGACAAATGCAATGACCCCCCACGTTATCTCCGGACTTTCTCACCTCTACCGGACCCAGTATTAGACTACCTAAGTATCTCACAGCCAGGTCATGATAAACTCCGCTCGTATCTCGCAGCTGATTCGGCTTATCCCGAACCCCCTCACGAAGTCAAGACCATTCGATTTTAATATCCAATCCGATTCCGACCCACCAGCCATCGCGGAGACCTTCTCGATTTGGCAATCTTGGTCGACTATCTATCTTATCCTTATCAAGCCTTCGCTCGCTACCCTCAACCCGATGGCTTCTCCGTCTGTTGTTCCAATCCGAAGGAGTGACTCCCCTGTCAAGGGAAGATGCAGGCTCATGGAGGCGGTTGGGAGGGGGAGTTGAAGTTTAAAAGCCCCTTGCCTTCGGCAAGGGTCATTTCGTCTCGAACCGATCCATTGAAAAAAGATCAACTTCTGAAATCTTGCAAGAGAGAGGTATTCTGTGCCTACTGTCACCATGGCAGTCATCGAGGAGGATGACAAGCAAGTCTTCCAGCCGACAGCCGGAGAAGATGTTCGTCTTGAGAATCTTGGCTATGAACAAGGTGCGAAAGCTGTCCAAGTGGATGGACTATACTAACGTAAAGCAGAGCTCAAGCGGACCTTTGGCCTGTTGGGTATGATCGGGTTCAGCTTCAGCATCGTCACATCGTAAGCATTCCATTCCTTCCTCTGTTTCATGGTGAAAATGCATGCTGACCTATCAGATGGACTGCCTTGAGCGGCGTGTTTATTGTAGGAGTCACGTCGGGTGGCCCTCCGGTCATGGTATTCGGTTTCATCGGCGTCAGTCTTCTTACACTTGCAGTCGCGATCCCCATGGCGGAGATGTGTTCCATGTACCCCGTCGCAGGGGGACAGTACTCGTGGGTGGCCGCCCTGGCTCCCCCAAAGATCGCACGCGGCCTGTCATACATAAGTGGATGGTTCATGCTTATAGGTATGCCGATAGGATCAAGGTCACTATGTGCTTTGCTGCATACTTATTTGGAGCAGGAGTTCTTGCAATGGGTGCCACGAACAATTACATCGCAGCCAACTTTGTCCTTGGAATGGCCAATCTCGTCTTTCCTGAATACACCATTGAACGTTGGCAGACCGTCCTCGTCGCGTATCTCGCTGCTTTCATAGCGGCCGCCATCAATATTTGGGGCCCTCGCCTGCTCGATCGCATATCACGCTTCATCCTGATCTGGAACGTGGGCTCCTTCGTCATCACCATGATCGTCCTCCTCGCCACAAACGACCACAAACAACCCGCCGCATTTGTTTTCTCCGAGTTCCAAAACTTCACTGGCTGGGGTCCAGCCATGGCCGCTATCGTCGGGATCCTCCAGTCCTGCTTCGGGATGTGCTGCTACGATGCACCCGCACACATGACCGAGGAGATGAAGTCCGCCTCGAAAGAAGCCCCCAAAGCCATCATTCTCTCCGTCGTACTCGGCGCAGTCACCGGCTTCGCCTTCCTCCTCACCCTCTGCTTCTGCATCGGCGACATTAACGAAACAGCCAGCACATCTACTGGCGTGCCCGTCATACAGATCTTCTACGATTCTACCGGCAGTAAAGTCGGCACCTGCTTTCTATCTAGCATGATCGCCGTCATTGTCATCGTTGCGGGAAACAATCTGCTCGCTGAGGGCTCACGATCAGTCTACGCGTTCGCCCGCGACCACGGCCTGCCCTTCTCCAAGGTCTTTGCCAAAGTTGAGAGCAAGCGCCAAGTGCCCGTCAACGCTGTGCTCCTGACGCTGGCCGTGCAACTGGCTCTGGATGCTATTGAGTTCGGCACCACGACTGGATTCGAAACTGTCATTGCGATCGCGACAGAGGGATTCTGTAAGTCCTGTCGGGGTCAGTCCTGTTTAAAACCCCAGCTGATCACTCTATAGATTTATCATATGCAGTGGCCCTCTTCAGCCGTCTCCTCGGCTACGTCACTGGCCACCAGAAAGAAATGAAGGGACCTTTTGCTCTGCCACCGCGGATCTCGATCACCCTCAATGTCCTGGGGCTTCTATTCCTGCTCTTCGCATCCATCACTTTCAACTTCCCAAACTATTACCCCGTTGACAAGAACTCAATGAACTATACTTCTGCCGCAATTGGTGTAGTTGCGCTGATTAGTCTGGTTACCTGGTTCACTACCGGTCAGAAACACTTCACTGGACCGAGAGGTATGAGCGTGTTGCATGGACGGGAGGAGGTGGTTCGATCGGAGGCAGAGGTAGAGAAGAAGTAATCGTGATGTAGGTCTGTTTATATTTCCTGTATATAGATGGGAATCCACAGAACCCAACACTTGTTGTTGACAGACGATGCCGGAAGTGTAAAGTAGACACAGGACGCCCTGAGCCCAGTCACTGCGACCATTATTTTGACATCGAGGGAGAGATGGCGGAATCGTGAAGGGAAATGTAAAGGCCTTATCGATAAGCGCCAATAACCCCACACCAGCTATCTTTTTTTCTCCGAGGCGATCTTCTCCAATCTCTCAGATCAACCACTATCTACACCCTACACGATCGTTGAGACTTATATATATTGACCTGACTGGCCTTTACATCTCCCACAATGGTGCGTCATCACTCTGACCGCCCAATGTCCGATCCACACCACCCATTCAGGCATGCTGACCATGACCACGCCAGCCTCACGCCGACTCCTCCTACTTCTCAACCTCCCAAGAACCCACCAAGGCAGAGGTATACGCGCAAGTCCTAGAACAAGCCAAAGGCCTAGTAACAGGCCAGCGCAACTGGGTACGCCTTTCCCCCGTCTCCCCACCCTCACCATCTCTCATCTTCACGGCTAACACAACAACAGGTCAGGTAAACACCCACCAACCAAGCACAAGCACAAGCACAAGATCCTGGTCATCTAACATAACCGGGTGCAGCAACCTCTCCAACATCGCCTCCCTCCTCTGGCACGCCTACGCCGCCCTCCCACCCCCCTCCTCCTCCGTAAACTGGGCAGGCTTCTACATCCGCCAAGACAAATTCCCCTCCCTCGGCTCTGCCTCTACCCAAAACACACCCAGCAACAGCAACAACAACAACACCAACGTCTTGCTTCTAGGCCCATTCCAAGGCCGTCCCGCCTGCCAGGAAATCCGCTTCGGGCGCGGCGTCTGCGGCGCCGCGGCGCAGAAGCGCGAGACGGTGATTGTGCCGGACGTGCTGAGTTTCCCGGGCCATATTGCCTGTGACGCGAGTAGTCGGAGTGAGATTGTGGTGCCGGTTTTGGTTGGTGGGGAGGTGAGTTTCTTTCATTCCTTTGGAGGGTGGACAATTTCAGGGTGAGGTGTGTTGTGTTGCTGACCGGTGGCCTGTAGACGGTTGCCATCATTGATGTTGATTGTACGGAGCCGGCTGGGTTCGATGAGGAGGATAAGAAGTGGTTGGAGGAGCTTGCTTCGCTCTTGTCTGAGTGTTGTGATTGGTAAGTGTGCTATTGATGATATGGTATGGTGTTTGGCTCGGCTTCACTTCGCATAACTCGAGGAGGTGTGCATTTTCTGAAAATATTCTCTACGTCCAACCGAAGGGTTGGAATTTATGGCTGCACATGGCATTGATCTGGATATATGAAGAGATATCGTACGGTTGACTCAAATTGAGGCACGTTCAATTGTACCATAACAAGTTTCCGCTCATGAGCAAAAGCCGGAAATACTCACATCAAATGAGTATTGCAAAGCAAGGTAGTAAACAAAGTACGATCTTAAGCACACCTTTTGTGCTTGAACAAGATAGTCTATGACTGCACAAGCATCATACCTGAAAGTCTATGCCATCGCTCTTCGAGCAAAGCGAGTGTCCCATGTCCCTTGAACAATATATAACCAACGCCAGTCCCATAGAGGATCCGCGATGTCTCGCAGAGAGCATCCACTGTAAAGTGTAACATGAAAATAAAGCAAGTGTGAAATATACAAAAGGGCAGTCCAGCCAGCTACATATTGAGCAGGCTCATCTGTCGCTTCATCGGACTGGTAGTTCCCGAACCAGTCCCCGAGCCACCGTCCTCGCTGGGCCCAAGACCGCTGTCGGTGCCGACCAGACCAGCATCGGTATCTATGTCCCAAACCTCCTCTTCCTCGTCCGGAGATATGTCATCAGTCCCATCGCGATTCCAGCTCTTCTGGACCGCTCCGCGCGTGTTCCAACGCAGTGCTCGCTGCACACTTTTAAACCATTCTCCGCTATCGGAGACCACAGTAGGAAAGGGGTACTGGCTGGCTTCGACGGTCACATAGTCCCCTTGGCGGAGTTCAACGCGGCCCTTGCCATCAAATGAACAGTAGGCAGTGGAGCGGGAGCCCGTCGGAACGGCAATACGGAGCAACAGCGAGTCTGACAATACCATTGGACGGAAAGACAGAGTATGGGGGCAGATAGGAGTAAGAAGAATGCCAGGAATAGAAGGATGGATGAGAGAGCCACCAGCGGACAGAGAGTACGCCGTAGATCCTAAATCTGTGCGTTAGCCAAGGAAACCATTTGAACTAGGTCCAGAGACTTACCGGTTGGCGTGGAGAAGATGCAGCCGTCCGCCTGAACCACCGTCAGGAGATCATTGTCGGCGTACAACTCAAGATTTGACACATAAGGCGAAGGCCCCCGATCTATGACTAACTCGTTTAAAACCTCGAATTGCTCCCCTTCTTCAACTGCACCTGCTTCTGCCCCTTTGCTTCGGTCCTTGCGGAAGACCGTGCAGGTAAACCGCATTCTCAGGTTGACCCGCATACCGACGTCTCCCATGACAGCATTCAAATGTGATTTGTAATTCTCAAACTCGAAATTCGTCAGAAAGCCCAGGCTTCCCAGTGAGAAGCAGAGCACCGGCGGAACAATCCGCTGGAAAAGCCACGACGTGAATAGGACCGTACCATCTCCACCTAGCGTAAGAACAAGATCAAATTTCTCCGGAGCGGTCCAACAGAGATCCGGAGTCCAGTAATGCAACATCTGCTCAAATCGCGGCTCCGATTGCAGCAGTCCCGCTGCGTCGAATCGTTTGGAATTCCGTAGCTTGGAATCAACCCATACATTAACACCAAGGTCGCTCCCATATCGCGGGGTTGAGAGAAGCCACTCTGCTAGCTCTCGCGTCAGGTGCACCAGGCGGTTATCGCGCGCCTTTGTCACAATCATAACGTTTTTCACTGCCCGTTTGATTGGCCGCCTTTGCAGCTGCTTCGACACCTCCCGCACTCCGGTTGCGGTTTGTACAAGTCGAGAATGAGACAACCACTCCTCGTCAGCGATTTCCTCCAGCACCTTCTGAATGTTGACGGCATCGTCGAATCGTCGATGGAAAAAGCATGGCGATTGCAGGACCAGCTGCGCCGTTGAGGGCGACCTTTCCAGGTATTTACTCAGTTGTAGGTTCGAAAGAGCCGCGGAAAGCTTCTGTGACGATGAGTTGCTCGACCGTTGTTGCTCCGTCTCCGCTGGAGAGCTCGAGTTGGGGCTCGTGGCTAGTAATCCCAGAGAGGCCGCCAGCGGCGCATTGGAATTATGGTTGGTGCACAGCGACGGTCGCGACGCGAGGGCCTTCATGATCGTCTGTCGGGGTATAAGGTCGCTTGACGATGCGTTCTTGCGATGCTGAGAACCCAAGGGGCCCGAACCGCGGAAAGAGAGGAAAGGGGACGAAGGTAACGAGGCGACGGGCGGCGCTTCTTCCCGTCGAAGCTCAAGCTTCTGCGGGACGTTGGCCCTACTGTTGGACAGTCCGGAGGAGGGTTGATTCACATGAAGATCATTTGTCGACTGAGAAGGATCTATATGACTGGCATAGTCCCGAAGGAGCGATACACCGACAGTTGTGGACGTCAAGGGACAAGAGTCTGGAGCAGTTGGACCTGATAGTGGGGCTGCGGAGGGGAGCGGTGGTGGTGAGGATGATGAGAGAGCGGAGGATCCAGAGGGAAGAGAGTCGGACTGGAGTTTTAGGGGGCCATGGCTTGAAGATGAGGAAGCCATGAGCGATGACAAAGACCGCGATATAAGTAGCGGGAGGTGTAGGGCCGACTGCCTTGGAGGAGATTTGTGATTATTCCATTGACTTAAGGTGCTGTTATCTCGCCGACGTAAGACGGAAATATTATTATGTTATTTCCAGCGGATGATGGATAAAATGGGGCGGGGATAATACTAATACTAGCCAACGTGCTATTATTAATAATGACAGATGACTAGAGTAGAGGCGGAAGGCCCGACTCCTACTCCGGAGTCCGGACTGGGAAGGCGGAGCAGCCACGGCAGCTGTGTTCGGATGTAACGGGTTTTGGCGGCGGATTACTGTCATCCTTCTCAGCCTTTAGTCTACTCGTCCAGGGATGGCATGGAAGATGGCGTCCAGCTATCACTTCCATCTGCTTCCATGGTCAGGCATCTGTAATCTTTTCATCATCGTTTCAGATTGATCACAAATCATCACAAAGCATGTTGCTTGAATTACGATAGCAACATTCTTTCTGTTGACATGCACATCATCAGGTGTACTTTATTACTAAGGAATGGCATTCTTTGACATGAAGGCTCTGGTCTCGGCATTATTGTAGGAGATAGATAGTCTTTAAGCAGATGGGGGAACCGGGGGATTCACTCCTAGTAGCCAGTTTGCTTGACTTGTGCATATCATTTAGAATTTGAGTTTAGAGCTGGCTAATCCAGTCTATCTTCTGCAGATTGGACTGTTGGAGTAGTTGTTCCTCCAGTTGGTGATCCATATTTAGGAATTCAGTGTCAAACGAATATCCACACAAAATGCCAAAGATGGTCTAGCAGAAGTCGACAGCGTGATAGCACAATCTGGGCCAGAACCTTTGGGGGCTGGAGGCTACCTATGCGGTATGGACTCAGGGAGGATTCCAAGAACGCATCAACCATGGTGACGCCGGAGAGCAGAACGCCTGTGCGCACCAATGGAAGGGCCCCAGGATGTGCCTTGCAATAGTGCGGACGCCAAAATGCGCTCTGGTCGTGCCAAAAGAGCGAATCTGACGTTGCCGAAGGCGTGGGGAGCCCTAGCTTGAAGGAGCATCCCGAAATAGCACCTATAGGCTATCCATATGTTCATGCAGCTGTGATCACTCTAGCCCCAACATCACGCCGCATCAATCTTCCAAGCGTAATCCCGGTAGACCTTGTCCTCGATAGTCTCCCGCACAAATTTCTCCAACCCTTGTTCACCTCCCTCTTCTGCCATAGCGACATCGCCATCGGCACTGCCAGCCAATGTCCCACGACAGATTGCAGAGGCATGTTCATGCACTCTTTCCCAAGTATCAAAGTCGAATGTCCCCTGGCTTTCATTCAGCAGTAGGTGCCCTTTGGAGGAGAATGCCAGAACATGAAGAGATTTCGCGGATGCCGCTTGGCTAACAGAAGGTTGTCGGATAATATCTCCTGACGATGTCACTGCCACGATGGAAGCAGCAAAGGTCATTGATAGGGGAACAGAAGCCGAAATCAGAGCGAGAAGAGAAGCATGGAGTAGAGCAGGAAGGAGTGTCAGGTACTGTTGAGTACAGGCCAAAGTCAGCACGCCTTAGGTTAACATTTCACCACGACTGAAAGGGCACTCACCGAATCCCCCCGAGAGATACTTTGACCACCCACGATTGCCAATGTAATGACAACACCTCGACGAGGATATCCCTTCTCTCGCCCCAGGATCAACCTTCCCAGCATAGTTTTCAGGATCCCCTCGACATATCTCTCCCCAACACCACCAGGAGTGGTCCCAGGCTTCACAAAAACTTCGATGGTCGCCTCTTCAGGCTTCAATGCATCACGGCGACCCGGCAGCTCGACAGGAGCATTTACGGAACCTAGGACGTCGAACCCTGTCCAAGGACATTTGTAGGATGCCGACCCGTCGGCGCGGGCAAGAGGAGTGAGGGAGGCGGTCGGCCCAACCATTGTAGTTTGCGATTATTGCCGGTCGGAAACAAGTTGAACGCCTAAATAAAGACCAGAAAAAGCACCAGGTTCCTTGGGAAGCGGACAATCGACTAGTAGTTTGGCGTCAGACAGGAGCTGCTGTGTGGAGAGAGTGAGAAAGCGTCGGCCTTCTGTCTGGAAATTTTTGGCAGCAAGGTTGAACAATGCGGGCTGTTTCCCGATTGGCTGATCTCACTACGTGAATGGCCCGCTCCATACCAACACACACGCATACGTTCTCATACATCTATCTACCTAAAAATCAGCAGTACGATGACACGATCTTGTCCTGTGCAGCTATATTCCTTGTTTCTGCATGATTCAGGTAGTAACAGCCTTACCGCAACGGCCTAAGCGATCGAAGCCAGCTCACGATGCGACATTCGGCTCGGTTTGGGTCTTCCTGCTTGCAACACCTGAGTTAGGACCAGACATACTGCTCTGCACTTTCAAACTGTTACATCTTATCTACGAGTGCCGAGAAAATTGGCAAAGTGGCAGTGAATAATGACTCTCAAGGCCAAGGATTTACGAGTCCATCCTGGGACTCCTGCTCCACTCCCGGAGAAGGTTGTCAGTTGTCACACGTCCATCACGCAAGAATCGTTTTACCAGAGATCAGTAATTGGCACCAGCTCACCTGCACTGGCGCCTGCTGTATACTTGTTACATCGAGTTAGATGTATGTATTGTAGCAAAGTCTGAAGTTGAATACTGTTTGTGGTCTGCATGATGGCTCACGTGGTCCTGGCTATATTGATGTATGTGCGCACTGAGCAGCACAATCTTAGACCAGCAATGCGTATCACAGTCACTGCGTGATTCTTGGCCTTCAGTCAGTAGGTATCATGGCTTTTTGACTCTTGGAACAAATCATAATGGAGTAACAATCCTTGTCGGACTCGGCGAGGCTGTCCTAGGATCGACCGTCAACCAATCTAACGTCCGGCCATCCATGGCCCAAGCCTCTAGCGGCCCCAAATTCTGGGCTCCCTTCACTTTCAACCAGTCTGAATTACACTGAGCTACGAATGAACTCAGCCAAGATAGGGCGATCCATCGTCTTCCAATGATATTACATGCAGGAGATGATGGAAGCATGGCAACCCCTCGCAATTCTCAGGTCAACGCCAGGGCTTTATCTATATCTTAGGACGATCCCCGCATATCTATTTGCTTCCTGACTTTCAGCTGTGATTCATCCATCAGAGACGCACGACCCATCCCATCATTGTTCACTGAGGCTCAGGAGTCTCTCATTCATCAACGGGTTTTCCCACGTCTGTACGAACCTTAATTGGATGGGCATTGAAACGTCTCCGCCTGATGTCGAGGAATCGACGGAGCCTCCTATATGTCCTTTTACGGACAAACACACTTCAGTATCAAGCAATCACACATGTGAAATAAAAACAAGACTCAGCGCGGAGAAGCTAGAGTATCCTGCAACTCTAGAAGTCTCAACGCCAGAGCCCTATAAATCCTCACTTCAATCGGCAAATGCTGCTGTTGGCAATGATGAGGAGGGCTCGACTCACTGTGCACACACTCTCTCTCCTGATCACCTGGCAAGAATTCTGCAGGTAGATGTTCAGTAAGTTCTACATTTTCGGTCTTCGCTCCCTTCTGCTACCTCTTTCTGACTCAACTTTTTCAGAAATGGCCTGTCAAGTACGGAAGCGGCCACTCGCTTGGAGCGGGATGGCCCGAACAGGGTTCAGGAAATCGAGGGGGTATCGACCTGGAAAATACTGTTGAGGCAGGTTTCCAATAGTCTGACTCTGGTATGATCATACCTGCAGGGCCACATCAAGTTGCCAAATAATAACAATGTAAACCCAGGTTCTCCTCATCACTATGGCTATATCATTCGGTATCCATGACTACATCGAGGGAGGCGTGATCACAGCAGTCATCGTCCTCAACATTGTCGTAGGGTAAGCTGATACCCCCATTTTTTAATGGCCCCAGACTGACCCATATTTCTCAGATTCGTCCAAGACTACCGGGCAGAAAAGACAATCATGTCGCTGCATCGACTGTCGGCACCTGTATGCAAGGTACTGCGGGACGGCCGCGTGGTCTCCGTCCCGGCGGAGGCTGTTGTCGTTGGCGATGTTATTCAACTCACAGTCGGCGACATCGTTCCTGCAGATCTGAGATTGATCGACGGTACGAACGTATCAATGGATGAGGCCTTGCTGACGGGGGAATCTTTGCCTGTGAACAAGACCCCACAGATTGTGCTTACTTCCCGCAATATTCCTATCGGCGATAGAACCAACATGGCATATTCTGGATGTAGCATGACACAAGGACGGGCAACCGGAATCGTCACTGCTACCGGAATGAAAACCGAAGTGGGCAGAATAGCTAAACTTCTCCAAGAGAATTCAGACGACGCGGACTCCGGCAGGCTCGTTCGGGCTGTTCGCCATGTCAAATCAACCGCGGAGAATCTCCTCGGTCTCGTTGGTACTCCACTACAGGTCAAGTTGAGCAAATTCGCGCTCCTTCTTTTCGCTCTCGCAGTGCTCCTCGCTATTATCGTCTTTTCTGTCAACAAGTGGGACATTGAAGGAGAAGTCTTGATATACGGAATAGCCATTGGCGTGGCAGTGATTCCAGAATCCTTAATTGCTGTGCTGACAATAACCATGGCGGTGGGCACCAAAGCAATGGCAAAGGGGAACGTCATCGTCCGGAAGCTTCAATGTCTGGAAGCTGTTGGGGGTGTAACAAACATCTGCTCTGACAAGACAGGGACACTGACGCAAGGAAGGATGATTGCACGTACGGCGTGGATACCAGGTGCTGGTACTCTGACAGTTCGGGACACCACCGACCCGTACGACCCTACCAGCGGTTCAGTTCTATTGAACGGGTCTGACTGGGTTCCTGAAAAGCATGGAGATAACCCGGCCCTCTCTACTTTTCTCGTCACCATTTCTCTATGTAATATGTCAGTTGTGCAAAGTGAGGCGGCGTCTCGCCCCTCAAGTAGTCGCTGGACTGCTGTGGGGGAACCCACCGAGGTCGCCCTTAACGTTCTAGCGCTGCGTGTTGGTTACGAGAAATCGAGTATACTGCACAGAGACTGTATGCAGCTCCACACAGAGTATCCCTTTGACTCTTCTATTAAGCGGATGACAATCGTTTACAAAAACTCGCGAGAGAACATCAACGAGGTGTATACCAAGGGAGCGCCCGAAGCTGTTTTACCGGGCCTCGCCATTCCTGAGGAGGAAAAGGAAAACATTCAGTATGAAGCTGATAGAATGGCTGGGGAAGGTCTTCGTGTTCTCTGCATTGCACACAAAAGAGCACCACTCGAAGATCAATCCCAGGTGTCTCCACGTGCCATGGCTGAGGCCAATCTTGAGTTCTGCGGACTCGTAGGACTTTACGATCCTCCCCGTGTCGAAACCGCTGCTGCTGTGCGAAAGTGTCAGATGGCCGGAATCACAGTGCATATGCTCACTGGTGACCACATCAAAACGGCAACAGCAATTGCGTCGGAAGTGGGAATCCTCGGTCCAGTGCCGGATGCCAGGTCAAGCCGCTTGGTCATGGCTGCTGCCGAATTTGACGAACTGTCTGATGCTGACATAGATGCCATCGAGCAGCTACCCCTTGTGATCGCTAGATGTAGCCCTGCAACAAAGGTTCGAATGGTCGAGGCGATGCATCGACGTGGCACTTTCTGTGTCATGACAGGCGACGGGGTCAACGACTCGCCGGCTCTAAAACGTGCAGATGTTGGCATTGCAATGGGCAAGAATGGCAGCGATGTTGCAAAGGAAGCGGCCGACATGGTACTTACAGACGATAACTTCTCATCTATCGTGAAGGCGGTGGAGGAAGGAAGACGACTTTTTGACAACATTCAGAAGGTAATCCAGACTTGGCGGTTTTCTATGGCGTGACTAACACCTGCAGTTCCTGATGCACCTGCTTATATCAAACATCGCTCAGGTGATTCTGCTCTTGATAGCTCTCGCTTTTAAAGATAAGCAGGGCAACTCGATATTTCCTCTTTCGCCGCTTGAAATTCTCTGGGCCAACCTAGTCACTTCGTCGTTCCTAGCTCTAGGGTTAGGATTGGAAGAAGGGCAGCCTGATCTGATGTACCGTCCACCGCATGACCTGAAGGTGGGTGTCTTCACCAAGGAGCTTATCACGGACAAAATGATCTACGGTTCATTCATGGGATCTTTATGTCTGGTGGCCTTTGTATGCGTCATCTATGGCGCCGGTGCTGGTATTGTTGACCTGGGAGAGGATTGCAACAATGGCTGGAACGAAACATGCAACGTCGTCTTCCGAGCGCGTGCTACAACCTATGCCACACTGACATTTCTTCTGCTGATCACCGCGTGGGAGGTCAAACATTTTTCTCGGTCTCTGTTCAATTTAGATCCTGATAAATATCCCGGCAAGCTCTCTGTGTTCCAGTCCATCTGGCGAAACCGTTTCCTGTTCTGGGCAGTGATTGCCGGCTTCGTGGTGGCTTTCCCGGTGATCTACTTGCCTGCCGTCAACAGACTGGTTTTCAAACATCAAGGTATTGGATGGGAGTGGGGGATTGTCTTCGGATGTGTCGCCGTGTACCTGGCGCTTGTGGAAAGTTGGAAGGCGACCAAGAGGGCTTGCGGGATTGGGAGCGGGAAGAACGCAACGCTCACAATGATGGATGCTGAGATGAGGGCTGGTTTGACACCGTCGACTCTTTTGTCGTTGAGTGCCAACGCCAGCGTGGAGATGAAGTAGGGGGCGTGACTGGGGTTGAATGTTTAAACAGAGCCTGAAATGCTCAACCATTTTCAGCGGCTCGACGGGTTCTGCTAGTGTTCTAGTGTTCAACACACATTGCCCTGCATGTTTTGTCGCCGACTAGATTCACTCTTTGACAATTTGTTTTGCGATGATTGCAGATTTGCAGATTTACTTACCTTCAGATTCAATTTGAGTTTGGCCATCAACTTGATTGGTTGCTTTGCGAATATATATTCAATTGTCTCAGAACTCGCAAGGATGACAGCCAGGTAAAGTAAATAACCATAAGCACAGATCGATGAAGGAAGTCAGGTCCTCTGATAATCTGACACTGCCATTGACCCAAGCAATCAACCCCTTGTACGGCAAAGACATGAAAGCCTGCAACCGAGATGCCCCATCGTCAAACCGGACTGCAGCTGTAGTGGGGGCGATTTGCTGACCGGAGATCTTTGACCCCAGCCCCAGAAGTTTCTTGCCAGACTAGCATCCTATCCCTTCTGCGTCTTCATAGTGATCTCCCCGTCTCACTCCCATCTCTCTCGCAACCCAATCGAACCCCGCAATAAAAATGAAGGTGTTATGCCTCCACGGCAAGGGCACCAGCGGCGCCATATTCAAGTCCCAGACGGGTCCGTACTCCGTAACATACCCCGCTCTCCTCTTATCAGCAGCACGCAACTAACCCCTTCCCAAGCAAGCTTCCGCTCTCACCTCAAAGACCTCCCCATCGACTTCGACTTCATAGACGGCCCCTACCCCTCAACCGCAGCCCCGGGAATCGACCTCTTCTACCCCGCCCCCTACTACTCCTTCTGGGAAGATGATTCGCTAGACGCAATCCAGAAAACCTGCTCCTGGCTCAAGGGCCTCATTGCAGAGCGCGGGCCCTACGATGCCGTAATGATGTTCTCGCAGGGATGCGCCGTCGGCGCCGCGGTGCTCCTTCTCCACCATGCGCGTGAACCCGCGCAGCCTCCGCCGTTCAAAGCGGCGATCTTCATCTGTGGCGGGGGGCCGCTGAAGGTGCTTGAGAGCGTGGGGTTCGAGGTTCCTGATAAGGTGAAGGAGCGCGATCGCGCTGGGAGGGAGGCGTTGGCGGCGCAGGCTGATTCGGCGTCGATATTGGCGAGGGGGTCGGCGCGATGGACGGGCGAGGCGGCGCTGGCTGGGAGTGGGAAGGCGGATGTGGATGAGGAGGTGTGGATGGGGGAGATTCGGGGGCCGTTTAGGCTGGGGATTCCGACGGTGCATGTTTATGGGAATAGGGATCCGAGGTATGTGGCTGGGGTACAGCTATCGGGGATTTGTGAGCCTGGGATGAGGAGGGTGTTTGATCATGGGGGTGGGCATGAGATTCCCCGGACGGAGAGGGTTAGTCGGACGATTGCGGATTTGGTGCGGTGGGTTTTGCTGGAGGGGGGAGTGTAGTTGTGTAGGAGGTTCTTGGGTCGTAGTTATAGATATTGCAGCTGTTGGACACATATAATGCTTGGGTCTAGTTATGAGATTGGCTACTCTATATCAGATGATCCGACGCTGTCTCTATCGCCCTTCGTATGGCATTCACCGTCTTTGTCACTGCATCCTTGCTCCCAGAGCCAGGAATTTCATGCCCTCGATCGTGAACATACGTCCATTTCATATCTGACCTGCAGACGCCGCTCGCAATGGCCGCTTGGCTGTCACTCTCTTCCAGCGCACCCCATACATGGACCGTGGGGATCTTAACAATACCCTTGACATCATCTAAATCCACATCCACAAACTTCCCCCTCTGTAATTCCTCATAATCAATCGGCGGCCGGACAACCGAGAAAAACACCGCGAATCTAAACGGGCTGTCAACGTCGTCTCCTCGGCTCTTTCTCCCGAAGACATATATAAGGTACGTCAGGATCATCGTTGCCGCCTGACTGAACGCGATTACACCGTCGTACGGCCCCTCGTCGCGCAGGTGTTGTTCGAAATGCTGATAGACGGTGAGGCCACTCTGCGGGTCTTTGTCGTCAAAGTACGCAAAAACAGGCTCGTTGTCCAAGGCGATTGTTTCAACACCTGTAGAATCAGTCTCCAGTTTGTGTATGTCTAGAAGAGGCCACAGACCTGGGTACATGCTCCAAGGAATGGTGCCTTCCACGAAATCGTAGACGTGGCCGTCTGCTAGCTCGTAGCGGATGGCGGCTGCTTCTGTCAGCTTTGATCTGAATCTGCTTGAGGAAGGCTGTTCTACCTGTCTGCATCTCAAAGATCTTGACTCATGTCAGACTGGTTAGCTTCAATGTTGAGTTTGGGTCAACGCTTACCCGAGAATTGATGCCTGCGCCATGGAGACTGCTCCTCCATTAACAACTGCGACCAGTGCACTTGGCTAGGTACACTCACCAGAGAATGCGCATTTTGGCTCAACGAAAGTGTCAACGTTCCCGGATGAAAGGATTGAAGGAAGCTAGAGTAAGTGATGGAAGCATTTATCAGCTGTCGCTGCGGTGGGTCACATCAACAGTCATTTGCCAATTTGTCGAATTCCAAATAGATACCAGACAGGAGGGTCCATAACCAACACATTCACTATAATATGGCCAATGATAGTGACAACTGCAGCTTGTATCGTCGTAAGCTAGTTCAGGCGTCCAGCCGTGCTGCGGCTGGGTGTGCGACGATCGACGGGTCTCGAACAGTGACAAATGACAGTCCTCGCTTTACAACAGCATTGTCCACCGGTCGCCAGTCTAACTTCCTAGGATGGCATGCATTGATACAAAGTATATTAACCTGTTGACTGTCAGTATTTAGATAGGTTCAGCGCTATCTTCTTTCTTTCTGAGGCTGCTGCGCTGACTTCTTTCATTATGGCAGACAGCAAACCAACCGACAGTCTTCCACCCCTAGCGGTGGTAGGCTTCTCCTTCAAATTTCCCGAAGATGCAACTTCATCAGACTCCTTCTGGCAGATGTTGCTCGAAGGCAGATGCGTTTCAACCGAGTTCCCTGCCGATCGAATGAACATCGACGCCCACTACCATCCCGATCGCAACCGCCTCGACAGCGTCTCCATGCGCGGAGGACACTTTCTCAAGGAAGATCTGGCGACATTTGACGCGCCATTCTTCGCGATGAGTGCCGCGGAAGCGGAAGCAATGGATCCCCAGCAGCGTATGGTCTTGGAGACGGTCTACCGAGCCCTGGAAAACGCAGGTCTTCCAATGGAGAAAGTTGCGGGCTCCAAAACCAGTGTCATTGCAGGCTCATTCAGCGACGACTACTTTTTGCTGCAGACCAAAGACCCGCTAGATATGCCTAAATACACGGCTGTGGGCACGTCGCGCAATATGCTTGCTAATCGAGTCAGCTGGTTTTTTGATCTGCTAGGACCGAGTGTTGCGGTTGATACTGCCTGTTCAAGCAGCTTGATCGCCTTGGGTATGACATGCCAGTCGATCTGGAGTGGAGACGCTGCTATGGTATGTCTGACAGACGGACGAAGGTCTTTGGCTTTTCTTGCTGACGCGGTCGTAGGGCCTGGCAATCGGGAGCAATGTGATATTAACTCCAGAATTGACTATGAGCTTGGATAATTTGGGACTACTATCGCGGGATAGCCACAGCTACAGCTTTGACAGCCGGGCTAATGGATATGCAAGAGGCGAGGGAATCGGTGTCATTGTGATCAAGCGACTCGATAGTGCTTTACGTGATGGAGACACCGTCAGAGCCGTTATAAGATCATCATCTTCGAACCAGGATGGAAAGACACCCGGTATTACGCAGCCTAGCAAAGATGCGCAGGTCCGCTTGATCAGGGATACGTACAAAAAGGCTGGGCTGGATATGTCGTTGACCCGGTATTTTGAAGCACATGGCACAGGTATCTATTTAATGAGATTTCAGGGGCTCCATTTCTGTTAACTATGGCTCAGGAACACCCATTGGTGACCCAATCGAAACGAGAGCGATAGGGACGGCTTTTCGCCGGTATAGGTCGCCTGAGGAGCCCTTATACGTGTAAGTCCTGTCTGCGCATTCCTAGCGAGAACTGATACTGAGGCCACTATAGGGGATCTGTCAAATCGAACATAGGGCATCTCGAAGGAGCTAGTGGTGTTGCTGGAGTCATCAAAGTCATTTTGGCATTGGAGAAAGGCATCATCCCACCGAATAGCCGAAACCTGCAGTCCCTAAATCCACAAATTGACGAAGAGTTCCTCAATTTAAAGGTTTGGAACAGTATCCAGTTTGAGTCGAGCGCTCTAACAATTTTCGCACTATAGGTGTTGCAAAAGGCCATTCCATGGCCTGATAATGGCCTACGAAGAGCTTCTGTGAGCTCGTTTGGCTTCGGTGGGTCAAATTGTCATATCGTATTGGACGATGCATACAATTCCCTTCGCCCTATGGGTATTGAAAACAGCCGTCATCAGACGGTGGTTGTACCTCCATCGCATGCAGACGTGGCTGAATGGAAGTGTGGCTACGCCATAAATGACGAAACCCATGAATCAACCGGCGGTCGTGTCATTGACCAAAAGGAGAATGGATTGCTTGATGAGGTGGAGAACTACCAGCTTATTGTGTGGTCAGCCGCAGACGAAGAAGGAATCAAGCGACTCGTAGAATCCTGGAAGCCGTTTCTATCGGGCAAACGTGAGTTCTCAAGAAGTCAGCGACGTCAATATCTGCTCGATCTGGCATATACCCTCAGTCAGCGCCGCAGTCACCTCCAATGGCGGAGCTATGCTATTGCAGATACCTTGGACGATCTCGGAACTCTCTCAGACCATTTTGCGCCTGCAGTCAAGTCTACCGACGACCCTCACATAGCGTTCTTGTTTACTGGAGTATGACTATAATGAAGCGGAGACACCAGAGGCTGACCGTTCATAGCAAGGAGCCCAGTGGCACGCAATGGGTCGTGAGCTCTTACATCGGTATCCAGTATTTGTGGACAGTCTCTTGGAGTCCTATAAGTACCTGAAAACACTAGGATGCACTTGGGACCTGCTAGGTAATTATCTGTCTCCAGCCTGTAGCAAAGTGGCTAATGATAGTCTCACAGACGAGCTACAAAAGTCCGCATCTGATACCAACGTGAACAATCCCGCTTATGGCCAACCTTTATCGACTGCTCTTCAGGTTGCCATTGTTGATCTGCTTGACAGCTGGGGAGTTATCCCGACGGCAGTTGTAGGACACTCCTCTGGAGAAATTGCTGCTGCGTACTTGCCCTCCCAATGAAATCCATTTATCTCGATGTGACTGACGAGAGATGAGACAGGTACTGCGCCGGAGGCCTTTCGAAGCAATCTGCGTTGAAAGTTTCATACTACAGAGGCTTCCTGGCGGCAAAGCTTGACGAGCTCAGCTCAATGAAAGGTTCTATGCTTGCGGTAGGGCTATCGAAAAAGGATACCCAAGGATATATCGACAGGATTATAAGCGGATGCCAAGATCCGAGACTGGTTGTGGCCTGCATCAACAGCCCGAGGAGCGTGACAGTGTCGGGCGACGAAGAGCAGATTGACGCTCTGCATGGTCTGCTGCAGCAGAATGAGGTCTTCTCACGCAAGTTGGTGGTCAATGTCGCATACCATTCGTTCCAGATGCGAGAAATCGCAAACGAGTATCAGTCTGCGATGGGAACGCTAGAGAAGCCGAGTTCTGGGAAGAAGAAGGCCCCAGTCATGATGTCTTCTGTCACAGGAGACTGGATCTCGAATCTTGAGCTGACGGACCCAGCATACTGGGTGCGGAATATGGTATCACCAGTCTTATTCTCCGATGCCGTGAGCCGCATCTGTTCTTCTCCAGGAAAGCAGACCACGAAAATCGATGGAAGCCATCGCTATCAAATGGCCATCAGTCATCTTCTGGAGATTGGGCCGCACGCAGCATTGCAAGGTCCATGCCGTGATATACTCAAGAGCATCAACAAGCAAGCCGATATCCTTTATCTTTCACTTCTAGTACGGAATAAATCTGCCGTGAAGACGACTTTGGAGTGTGCAGGTCGCTTGCATTGCTACGGCTACCCAATCAATCTGGCACTGGTCAACGCAACCGCTTATGATGGAGCCAGCCAAAGGACAGTGCTCAGTAATCTTCCCGAATACCCATTCAACCATTCGACCTCATACTGGCGCGAAAGCCGAAAAAGCAAGGGCTACAGATGCAGGAGATTCGGCCGTCTGGACCTTGTCGGGATCCCAGATCCAGACGGCAACCCTATGGAAGCCACCTGGCGGAACATTATCCGAGTTTCTGAGATGCCATGGGTCCAAGATCACAAGATCAATAATACAATTCTCTACCCGGCAGCAGGCATGTTGGTGATGGCAGTTGAGGCGATCAAGCAGCTCGTTGAGCCAGACAGAGTCATCGTGGGCTTCAATATCAAAGATGCCGTGTTTCCATCTGCACTGCATATACCCACACATGTGGACGGCATCGAGACAAATATACACATGAAGCCCACCAGAGAAGGCAAGTCAGATAGTAGCGGCTGGTACGAATTCCGGATATGTTCGTACGACAACAACACCTGGATTGAGAACTGCACAGGCACCATTCAAGCCGTATTCGAAGCCGGCGAGATGGGCCTGAATACCAACGGTCGAGTGGAGCGCGAGTGGCAGGAGGGTCTTGTGCAGTCGTATCAGAATGCAGCATATACATGCGCAGAATCCATCGACGCATCCACGTTCTACGAAGATATATCTGCCTGTGGCTACCATTATGGACCGACATTCAAAGCAATCACGGCTCTCCGATGCGATGGAAGGAGTAATGGGCAATTCGTCTCAGATGTCCGCACCTACAGGTGGGCGGATGACGAGAGCCCCGCAGTTGATCAGCCTCATACGATTCACCCTACCACATTAGACGCAGTTATCCACATGATGGCCGGTATCGTGACGTATGGAGGCCAGAAAAAGTCCGTAGCTGTTCCGACCCGGATCGACCAAGCATGGATATCGAACGGCGGGTTGAGCCATCCGACAGCGGACAACATCAAGGTGCATGCGAGTTCCCACAGGTCGGCCGTCGGGGACGCTCGGTATTCAATGACTGCAGTTGATCGCGAAATGACTCGTGCACTCCTGACAATCAGCGGCCTTAGAGTCACAGCACTGGCAAGCTCAGAGGTTCCAGAAAATGGTCAACTACAGACAGAGAACCTGTGTCATCATATAGAATGGAAGCCTGACCTCGACCTGCTGGGCAGCGAGGAAATCCGGGCATTCTGCGCAAGTGGGGAGTCAAACGGCGAAGAGCCAGTCCAGTATTTCACTGAGTTGGACTTTCTCGTTACAGCATACATTGACAAAGTCCGCAAGTTGATCCCAGACCTTAAGACCGATCACCCTCCCCATATGGCCAGGTACGTGGACTGGCTCGTAGATCAGCAAAGAGCACTAGAGTCAGGCCAATCTCCGTTTAGTTCTGAAGCGTGGAGGAACCGCATGAAGGACGAGAGCTTCATTGATGATGTCCATGCAAAGCTCGAGAACACGAACAAACGAGGCCTACTCGTGAGCACAGTCTGTAGGAACCTCCTCAAGTTCCTCCAAGGAGAAATTGACCCCATTGTCTGCCTATTCGAGAGGAACCTACTCGATGAATCTTATTATGAGATGGTAAGTCAGAACGCCACGATAACGGTCATTTCTGACCATGATTGCAGGTTCACTCTCTGCCACGTATTCGTCAATTCGCTCGGTATCTGGATGCTCTGGCACACAAAAACCCACACATGAAAATCCTTGAAATCGGTGCTGGAAGCGGCGCCATGACTCAGTTCTGCCTTCAGGTGCTTTCAACGAACTCGGAAAACGACGCCACGATCCCTCGCTATGGGCAGTGGGACTTTACCGATATATCTGGGTCATTCTTCCCCAAGGCGCAGGACCTCTTTGCATCTCAGGGCCGGCGGATGCGGTTCAGGACGCTTGACATCGAACAGGATCCTGGATTGGAGGGCTTCGAGTGTGGAACGTATGACATGGTTGTTGCATTTCTGGTGGGTTTAGCAATCGTACAGTTCCAGAAGTAGGCCACGATCTAACCTGCCTCTTAGGTCCTGCATGCTACAAAAGATCTGTCTGCGAGTTTGAAGAATGTCCGCAAGTTGCTGAAGCCGTATGACTGTCCCATCAACATGTCGCAACTGATGCGAGCAATAACTGATATCATCTGCTGCAGTGGGGGAAAGCTCGTGCTCTTCGAAATAACCCGACCGGGTGCTATCCGGACAACGTTTGTATTTGGCTTGTTTGAAGGATGGTGGCGAGGTACGTCTTTCTTGCCCTGTAGACGGAAGGCACAAGATTCTCTGACCTTTTCAGGACTCGAGCCCTACCGCCAGAAGAATCCATGCGCGGATTCGGGCCAATGGGAAAGACACTTGAAGGAAGCTGGATTCTCTGGCTGCGATGTCGTGATCGACGACTATAGCCACGAGGACTGCCAGGAGGCCAGTCTAATCCTGTCGACTGCCGTCCAAGATACGGCCACGCTGGAAAAGTCGCCGAGAATCAATATCATCATTGATCCTGCTAACGATGCGCAAGTAGAATTGGCTGGTGAACTCGAAGCCCAGCTCAGACGTGCGGGACTGGCAAATATAACGCGAACATCAGTGGAACATTTCCTGGAAAGAAAAGACCACACAAACAGTCTGGATATCGCCCTTTTGGAAGGCTACAGTCCTTATTTGTACGATATGAACGAGGAAAAGTTCAAGCGCCTCCAGAGCTTGCTTACTTCTACGAGGAACCTCGTCTGGGTAAATGGTGGAGGCGGACATCAACCATGTCCCAAATATCGGCTCGTGGACGGACTGTTTCGGGTCCTTAGGGAGGAGAACCACAGGACAAGACTGACAATCCTCTCCCTGGAGCAAAAGGCGTCAATAGAGCACCAGGCCCAGCAGATTGTCAAACTAGCGCACTCTGCCTTGACTCAGGAGACTGGCATCGACACAGATTACACAGAGCTAGACGGCATGCTTCACGTCGGCCGACTGGTTCACGCCACTATGGTCAATCAGGAAATCTCGGCGAAGAAGCTTCCCCAACAGAGGGCATTACGAGCGTTCGGTGCTGAACCGCGGCTTAGACTTGAGATCGGCTCCCCTGGTCTGTTGAACACTCTCCACTTCGTGGAGGACACTTCGCACCAGAAGCCACTCGGATCTACAGAATTCGAAGTTCAAGTTAAGAGTGTCGGCCTTAATTTTCGGGACGTGCTAATTGCCCTGGGACGACTGGACAGTGAGGCGCTGGGGGCCGAGTTTGCAGGGCTAGTCACAAAGGTTGGATCCTCGTGCCGCAAGTTTCAGCCGGGAGACAGGGTTTTGGCCTGTTATCCCAGCCGTCACGCAAACTATGTCCGGCTAGAAGAAAACATGACCGTCATAAAGATTCCGGACAGCATGCTCTCCTTTCCGGAGGCCGCAGCTTTGCCAGTCGCTTATGCCACGGCTTGGATCGCGCTCAATGAGATCGCTCGACTCCAGCACGGCGAAGCAATTCTGATTCATTCAGGTGCTGGAGGAACAGGACAAGCCGCTATCCAAATCGCTCAGTTCCTCGGTGCGAGAGTCTTCACGACTGTCTCCAACGAGAATAAAAAGCGGTTTCTAGTAGAGAAGTACAACATCCCAGAGGACAATATCTTCTCAAGTCGAAACACGCTATTCGCGAAAGGCATCAAGCGGCTCACCAAGGACAAAGGCGTTGACGTGGTTCTCAACTCGTTGTCGTCAGAGGGGCTTATCGCCTCCTGGGAGTCGATCGCACCGTACGGCCGATTCATCGAAATCGGGAAGAACGATATCTTATCCAACTCGAAGCTTCCAATGTTGCAATTCGAGCAGAATATAACTTTTGCTGCGGTTGATCTGGCCGCGATGACATTGGATCGCCCTCACGTTGTGACAGCGGCATTGGAAACTATCCTGACTTTGTTGAGAGAAGGGAAGATCTCCCTTCCGGACCCACTCCAAGTCTATGGCATATCAGACATTGAAGCTGCATTTAGGCAAATGCAGAGTGGCAAGAACTCAGGGAAGGCTGTTTTGGAGATGAGAGATACAGACGAGGTAATGGTATGGCAGACGACCCCACCCAAAGATCTGAGTAGAATGCTAGCTAACCCACATAGACCGTCCTGGAGACAAGACCAGAGTACCACTTTAGCCCAGATGAGACCTATCTCATCGCAGGTGGCCTAGGCGGCTTGGGGCGGGACATCGCTCGCTGGTTTGTCCAGAGGGGAGCTCGGAATCTGATTCTACTCTCTCGCTCGGGGCCTCTGAACCCACATGCTCATGACCTGGTTAGGGAGCTAGAAGCCAAAGGCGCAAGGGTTGCTACGCCCGCGTGTGACATTACTGACAGGGAACGCCTGAAAGCCGTCTTGTTCGAGTTTGGTCAGACGATGCCTCCGATCAAAGGATGCATCCAAGCATCGATGGTCGTTAGTGTAAGTGAATATCTGATGTCTTTGTATAAAATCTCAAAAAACGTTCACTGAGAGGTTTTATTTGACAGGATGCGCATTTCGAGGGTATATCGTTCGAATCTTGGAAAGCTTCTACCACGCCTAAAGCCCAAGGCTCATGGAATTTACACGAGCTTCTTCCGAGAGGAATGAATTTTTTCGTGTTAATGTCATCTGTTGCTGGGATATATGGCGCTCGAGGAGCATCTGGTTACGCCGCTGGAAATACGTTTGAGGACGCTCTAGCTCGATACCGAATCGCACTGGGCGAGAAAGCCGTCGCTTTTGACCTCGGGATGTTTCTATCCGTTGGCGTCTTAAAAGATAACCTGGCGCTCCGAGAGAAGACATTGGCAAGTTCCGTCTTCCAGCAGATCACCGAGTCTGATCTCCATGCGCTCCTGGATATCTACTGTAACCCAAGTCTGGATGAGGTTCCCTTGCTCAGAGGCCAGACGGTGGTGGGAATGACACCCAAGATGCGCGAGAAAGGCATGACAACCACCGAATGGATCAAGCGACCATTCTACCAACATATGACATTGGTCGAAGGGACGGACGCTGGTATCCCTGGGAAGGCGGAGCATACCAATTTCGCCGCTCTCTTCGCAAACGCTGGATCCATAGCCGATGTCACTGCAGCAGTGACAGAGCAGCTGAAGATCAAGCTCTCTAAGATGCTCTCATTACCTCTTGCTGAGATAGACGTCGACAAGCCCATCCACCAGTACGGAGTTGATTCCCTGGCGGCAGTGGAACTGCGGAACTGGTTCTCGAGAGAACTCCGCGCAGACGTCGCCATTTTTGACATCCTCGGAGGCGCAAACATTGCCTCCGCTGTTGGACTCGCGGTTCGGAAAAGTGACTACCGAAGAGCAGAATGGGGATCTTGATCGAGTTCGGTGGAAGTAGGGCGTGTGGAGAAGAACGGGAGTCGGTTGTATACCCCGTACCTTGTTCGGGGAATCTGCCCCGCTCACGTATGAAAGATATGCATCCGATCGGGACTATAGGACGACCATCGCTGGCCAAGTACTGCTATCGGTCTCTGACGGCTATAGATGGTGGGTTGGATGTCGGATATCTGCTGCATCGGTTATCGGTTTTTGATTTCCGGCAATTGATCGGGACCGGAGTATACAACGCAATACCTTATAAGACAACGTCCAGAACAAGAGAGTAGCCCTAGATTAGAGCGTAAAGAGAATCAGAAGGCAAAATGAGGTCCAAATATCGAGTCCTCCATATAGGCGACAACATCAAGTACAACCACGATGTCTACCAGCGCTTCGCCTCAGAATTCGAAATCATCCAGCCCACGGCCGCAGAGCGCGAACGGGGCGAATTCATGGAAGCCTTGAAAGAAAGTCGCTGGGGCGACTTCCACGCCATTTTCCGCCCCTTCTGGAACACAGGGGGTGAAATGGGCCGATGGGACGCGGAACTCATCGCCCTTCTCCCGCCGTCAGTACGCATCATGGCCTCGGCAGGCGCAGGCTACGACTGGGCGGATGTAGATATCTTCGCACAGCATGGTGCGCTTACTTCCAACCCAGCACTCCAACCCAGCACAGAGGTAGACACTCTAGCTAACAGCAAAAGGAATCGTATACTGCAACGGCGCCGCCGCCTCCTCGGAATCCGTCGCCGACATGACCCTCTTCCTCATCCTCGCCGTCTTCCGCAACCTCGCCTGGTCGCACCAAGCAGCCCACTCCTGCAACCCGCACCGCTTCCTCGACGCACACAGAAACTCCCCGCTGACAGCGCTGAACCCGCGCGGGCGCATCCTAGGCATCATAGGCCTGGGCCAGATCGGGTACACGATCGCGCAGAAAGCGCACGCCGCGTTCGGGATGCAGATCGCGTACAACGATCTCGTCCGCAAATCAGCCCAGGTCGAGAGCGCCGTTGGCGCGGTGTTCGTGCGCGAGCTGGATGAGTTGCTTAGCTTGGCGGATTGCGTGGTGCTCGCGACGCCGTTTGCAGGGGAGACCCTAATTGATGCGGAGCGGCTGGGGAGGTTCAAGCGCGGAGCAAGGTTCATCAATATCGCGCGGGGATCATTGGTGGATGAGGAGGCGCTGCTGCGGGCGTTGGATGAAGGGCAGATCTCGGCTGCGGGGCTGGATGTTCATGCTGAGGAGCCGGATGTGCATCCCCGGCTGGCGAGGCATGGCCGGGTGATGATGATGTCGCATAATGCCGGGGGGACGGTGGACACGCATGTTGGTTTTGAACGCTTGGCGATGGAGAATATTGAGGGGTTTTTGCTGAGAGGGAAGGCTTTGACGCCGGTGAATCTGCATTTGATCAAGGCGTCGAAGAGTATGCTGTGATTGATTGCTTGGTGGTTTGAATAACCTCATGTTAGCTCAAGGTAGTAAGCGAGGGGGTCATATCAAGAGATTACAAACGACCTAAGAGCCATGATCCAGAATAGAGTGAAGGAGCTTACTAGTAGAGGTTAGAACTATGGCAACAAAGGCGATTAAACCATGAGAACTAACTGAGAAAAGGAGACAGACAACTCAGCATAGTCAGCCCATGCAGGGCAGCCTTAGGCAGTCATCAGCTGATCGCCATATTGCACAGCCTCATCACTTTCAACCAGCTTACCGGCTCTCTTTCTCATTTTCAGCCACAAGTTCAATGTTGGCATTTGGCGACATCGAGGTGGACACCAATTTTGAAAAGATAGACAGACAGGGTAGAGCAGCATGGAAGAGTCAGTCGATGCTCGTATCTCCAGGGACCATCAACAACAACGCTCATCCAGGTTCGAATCTCGGCTCTCTGGTTGACTTGCGCTGACAGTACGCAGTCGTAGCCATGACTCAAATACCCGACAGATTCTGCTTGATGCAGACGAATTCACGACTCAGTATCGCCTGGATCATATTCGTGATGTGATCAGAAAGGGTGCTCTCCTAGCAAATGATCCTTCTGACTGGGAGAGAGTGGAAGGGTTGACTCCCAGCGAAGAGGCTGCCTTGCGTAATGAGGGAGATGAGAAGTCACCACTGTCACCGATGTTCATAAGGTCGTGTCTTTTCCCGCTGCTCTATGCTGTTATCTGGTGAGATCTTCTCCACTTCATTGTTTCCTGTTTCAGTGAAAAGCATTAACATGGCCAGTGGATATACATCGTACTCACTTGCCTTTCCCACTATTTATGGTCCTCTATATTTTCCCTACTGGAGCGATTTTCCCTACTGGAGCGCTGCCCTTATCGGATGCTGGCTTACCTCTATTCTAAACCGGTTCTGGGCTCGCCGTGGTACAATGCTTGCCGGTTCGATCGGTACTTTCATTGCTGCTGTTCCTCCCCTTCGCCTTGTCCCAGAACATCTGCCGGTGACAATAGCCAGCAGTATTGCCATTCTAAAGGGAATGAGCATGGGAGTCACAAGCTGCACCAGCTTGATCTATCTGGCTGAGATCAGCTCAAGTAATGCGCGTGGCCGTATCTTGGCTCGTATATGGCTGATGTATGCGCCTCCCTTCCGAAGAAGCCTATACCCTGGCATTTGAGTCCATCACTGACTGCTGTGCAGGGGAATGTCTATGGGATATTTGATAGCATGTCTGGACCTGGACCTTATGGACCTCATTCAGCCCACCCTTCACACACAGTTGTCCTATGTACTTGATCTTATCCTGAAGGGTGTCTGTCCTTTCCTGACTTGGTTGGGCTGTGAATCTCCCCGCTGGTATGTGTTGCAAGGCCATTTGGACAAGGCGTTCGAGTCACTACGTTGTCTACGGAATTCCGAGATTCTCGCGGCACGCGAACTGTACCTCTTACACGCCGGGGGTACGGCGAAAAGGCCATTTCTCGAGCACAGTATCCACCTAAAACAGATCGCACAACTATTTGCTGTACCGCATATACGACGAGCAACCCTAGCATCTATCACAGTTATGGTGGCGGGCAGCGTGGCCGGAACCGGGCTCGCTACGACTGCCTTGTCTCATACGTATAAGTCTGGCTTTTCTGATGTTGGTATCATACGCGTCATTCGAACGATATACCCTGCCATTCTTTCCTGTGCTGTATTGGTAACTCGCCATCGAAACATTCGACGACGTCGACTGTACCTGGCGAGTCTCTTCTTGATGTTCTGGATTTCCTTCGCGCTCTGGTGGTCTTCGCCCTTGATTCCCCGAATTCTGGCTCTTGTGCTCCTCTACGTTTCCACAATAATATCCACCGTCGGACTAGGACTTGTTTCCTTCCTATATGCCGCAGAGGTCTTTCCGGCATCCCATCGTGGTAAGCTGATTGGGGATTGAGCCCTTCTATGCGCAGCGCTCACAATGTACAGAAGTCGGAGTGGCCTTGTCCATGTGCATCTACCAGATTTGTCAGACCTCGGTAGCAGTCCTCCTCTTTATCATTCCCAACATCGACGACTTGTGTATTATGACGTGAGTGTTCTGCTTCATGCCTCCTTGCCGATCTCAACTAATCGGCAGTGTCGTCAATTTACTCTCCTGGTTGGCCGTCTATCTGTTCATGAGAGAATCAAAACAGTACACTCTAGAAGAGATGCAGTCGGCATTCGAGATGTCCACACGAGAGTTCATCTTATATCGACTTCGTACCGACTTTTTCAATCCGCTCCAACGGTATGTTCTACGCAGACGGGTGCGAGTGCAGCCGGTCGAGGCTCAGGGAGTTTATACAGATGAGGAGGCCATTTCACTTGCGTCCTGACCGTGAATTATCCTTTGTTCGCTCATACTATGGTGCCACCAGCAGTTCGGGTTGTCTGGCAATGCTCCATGTGCTGTTTGAGCGAACGTATGGAACCATGTAAGACTATAAAAGGCTTGCGCGATCAATGTACAACCAATATCTACTGGTTCATCTTCCAAAAATCCAACTGAGTTTATGGGTAAGCGGGACATTCTGCGACAGGGCCCTTTTCACTTCTTTCTCCAGGTCCGGGTACCGACTGGCGTAGTCTGTTGCTCGGTCGACCAGAACACCGATCACCTCTCGTCTCTTGCCTTGAACCGCCTCGTGCAGCGGTGTCCTTTGGCTATGATCCTCCTTGAGCACATCCGCACCAGCCTCGACTACCAGCTGTATAAAGTCCAGGCTGGTTCTGCTAGATCGGACGGCATAATGTAATGCCGTTCGTCCCTCGTCATCTCCGGTGTTCGGATCACATCTTTCCAGTAGGAGTCGAGCTTTATCCTCTTGATCGAGATAGATGGCATACTGCAGCACAGTCATTCCAGATCGACCGATGATGTCCACCGAGGCGCCCTTGTTTAGCAAGAAATCGATGATCGCAAGGCTACATCCTTTCGTGATTGCGAGATGGAGCGTCGTGTCTCCGTCAGCATTTTGTGCATTGACCTCCGCGTTCCAGTCGATCAATACCTCCATTATACGGATATTCCGTTGCTCAATCGACAGGTGCAGTGGTGTGTCCGCGTAAGGGCGAGATTTGACGTTGGCGTCTGCGCCGTATTCGAGGAGTAGCTCCACTTGGGCAGGCGAGCCGTGTTGAGCGGCGAGGTGCAGAGCAGTGAGTCCCTTGAGAAACTTGTTGGCGCTGGCATTTTGTTCGAGGATGGCTGTCACTCGTCCGATGCTGGTGCTGGGGTTGTTGAGGGCGTGCCAGAGTTCGAGCGAGTGGTAGTCCTGATGCTGTTAGGGATCTATGTCTCAGGATCAAAGGGGCGGTGGGATCTCACCATGAAGTCTTCCTGGTGCGGTTCTTCGACCTGCGTCGGTGGCTGACCGACTTTAGGGTCATTGATGCCAACCGACGGATTTCCGGGCATTGAGATGGCTCGAGGACGACGAGGAGGATTCACGATCTCCCAACGAGTCAGGATGTCGATATCTGCTGCAGCAGGTCGCTTTTCCGGCTCAAACACTACTAGATCCTTGATGAGCTTCCTCCCCGGAGATCCGACATCATGCGCAATAAGCTTCTCCTCAGGGAACGCCTTTCCTGCTTTATACCGGTTCAGAGCAGCATAATCCTTGAAAGGCGGTTCCTTGGTCAGGAGATAGTGTAAAAAACATCCTAGAGACCAAATGTCCACTGCACTCGTGTATGCTGAGGATTCTACTTCGTCATCCAACGGGCCAAACACTTCCGGTGCCATATATCCCTGTGTACCGGACTGTGTGCGCGCTTCCGTCTCACCATCGATGACTCGCTTGCTGATTCCGAAGTCGCTGATTTTCACCCAAATGGGGTCTCTCTGTTGAACAAGGATATTCTGCGGTTTAATGTCTCGGTGTATGATCCTGATCTCGTGCAACTTGGTAAGACCTTCCAGCACCTGGCTCCCGATGTTTCTTGCGTCCACTTCGGACAGTGGATCCTCGAAGCACTGTGTAATATCCCCCAAGGGACAATATTCCATGGCAAAGTAAATATAGCCATTTGAAGGAAACCAACCGATCAGCTGAACGAAGAGGCCATTCTCCTTCGACAGTCTCCCCATTGCCCTTAGCTCAGACAGAGCGTTCCGCAGTGTTTTCGGGTTTTGAAGAACCTTCTTTACAACTCGCACGTCCCCTGCTCTTGTCCTCTCCACGTACACCTTGTCGTCATACAAGTCGCATTCTTTACGCCAGATGGTTTTGATTTTCCGTTGGCGTATTCCAAGGCGAGGGTCTGAGATGAAGGTGATCTGGCGGCTGAGGTCACCCTGGATCGTCACGTCGAGCTTGAAGTGTTCAGCGAAGAGGTCGTCGTCCATTTTTGCACTTTCATCACCGTAATACTTTCAAGTACAGTCTGTCGTCGCTCGATGCTTGTATGTGCATACAGGATCTCAAACAAGGCTGCAGCCTCCCCTCACCGAAGATCATTTCCCCGCTCTCAGCTTGCATGCATCAGATGATCAGCCTTCCAGGCCTGATCAGAGAAACGAAAGCACATCTCAGCATCTGTACCCAAATCCATTCCCAGACCTCGACAGCGACATGTTTGACCCTCTCAGCATAGCAGGACTGGCCCTAGCCGTTCCGGGAGTACTAGATCTTTGCTTGAAGTTGAATGTCCCCGATGCAGCACATGGCTTATTGCTGACGGTCCTTCCCAGGTACGGCAAAGAGATCCTAGCCATCTGCCGGAACCAAAGCAACCTCGACAATGAGCTCGACGGGATGATAATCACGTATAACGGTCTCCTGCTCAAAACCGATGTTCAGCTCGAATCGTTGAAGATCCTCTGGAACGCCCTGCCTGCTGCACTTCAACAGCACTACAATCATGCCTTGGAACGGTTAGAAGGGAAAGAACTTGCGGCGTTGGAAAGCCTTAAAGCTCTCGAAGATACGGATGGTTGGGTAGAAAACGCTAGAAACACTTTTCATCGACTTAGAGGACAATCTCGCCGATTGTATATGCGGAAGCATATCAAACAGGCCGTGGACGATTTGGAAGACTGGCAGGCGAAGTTTGATCCATCCTGGTATCTCATCACCAGGATCACCAGTCCAAATGTGGATCAAAAGCTGCAGGACATTCCTCCAAACGATGCGTCGAGGAGATTGGCACAGATGAGAGAAGCGATCAAAAGCTTGTCTGTGCTGGATGCTCAAGGCAAACAATCGATCTTTCGAGATGCGACGATCATTCAAGGGAATGTCCAGCAGATTCCTTACTCCAACTCCTTTATTTCACATTACACTAACCAACCGGACCGTGCTATTCTACTAGACCGCACCAACTACCCCGTTGACACGCCCAGGGAAAGGGTGAAGCCCTACGTCCGCGATCTCGCCCGGATGCTGCACAACGTTGACCCGATGACATTCGGTCTCTTGAAGTGCGAAGGCGTCACGGAGGTTTCCGAAGTGAAGGACGGCACAGCAACCACGCAGTTCCAGTTCATCTTCGACGTTCCAGCTGGCCTCTCGATACCCGCAACGACGCTCCGCCACCTCCTGCGCGCTAGACCGCAGTACCCTCTCAACCAGCGCATCCAACTGGCCCAACAGCTCGCCCGATCAGTCATGTTTGTCCACACAGCTGGCTTTGTGCACAAGAACATCCGCCCCGAGACCATCGTCATCTTCCATGAAGAGAGCAGGTTGGGTCCGTCCTTCCTGACCGGATTCGAGCGCATCCGCCCAGCGGATACCCAAACGGATCACTACGGGGATCTGGAATGGGAGAAGAATCTATACCGCCATCGTACGAGACAAGGGCTACATCCTGAAGAGTCGTTCAAAATGCAGCATGATGTGTACAGCCTCGGTGTCTGTTTGCTCGAGATAGGACTGTGGTGCTCGTTTGTGTGTGAGGATGGCGACGGTCGCTCGGTTCCCTGGGATCAGTTGGATATCTCGAAGGCGCTGGCTGATAAAGATCATCGAAGAGGTGCTTTTGCTATCAAACGCGCGCTTGTTTCGTTGGCGAAGGAGCGGTTGCCCTGCATTGTTGGAGAACGGTACACTCAACTAACCACGGCTTGCTTGACGTGTCTTGACAACGGTGAGGAGAATGTCTTTGGTAATCAGGCCGATCTTCAAGATGAGGATGGCATAATTGTTGGGGTGAGGTATATCGAGAGGGTGAGTCCGATTGCCTCTGAACAGGCAGGCAGAACCCACTGACGATTTTAGATACTCCTGCAAATGGAAGATATCTCAATTTAGTGTTGCCGTGTAACCGACTGGAAGACAAATCAATGTACCTGAGCTGTCGCTAAGGGAAGACCGTCGCCAGACTCATGGGTTCAAGCATAAAGCTCGTTGCGTGATTTGTATGGTCCATCTCCAGCAAAGAGCCAGTCAGGCTAGCTATCATCGTCAGAAAACAATTGATGCTAGCAAGTCGTCAAAGGATTTGCAGTTCATCAGCTCATCTGGCGGATCCGATGCATAGGTGTAGATCTTGATCTACAGTCTTCCAAAGGCAGTTTCTGTGTATAGCCGTTCCTTTGATCTAGACTGCTGGTTAATGTTCTTTATACACTTAGCTAGTGGGTGAGTGCTTAGTAGACTGTAGCATCTAATCCAGTGCCAGAGAATTCTAGAAATAGATATCTAGGGGTTTAACACTAGCTTCAGCCTCAGCAATTATCAAGGAGACTGAATAGTGGATTCCTGCTATATATATCAAGATTTGACAACCTAAATTTACATGTGCCTGTGTTTGTTTAGAGTTATCTAGACTAATGTCTAATGAAGCATTAGCACTACTAGGGTGTTATAGAATTGCTAAGCATATGACAGCCCTCTTAGAGGTTGCTCACATTCTACTGTACTAGACTAGTATCATGGCTGATGTACTTATTTTCATAAGGTGCTTGGCTGGATGCACTGGTAGACTAGACGTTGCACCGGTGTTTGGAGTATTAATCATGACTTGCAATAATTTGTCATCGGGATCGTCTAACATCTATGTGGGGGATGTAGCATGGGGAAGACCGATGGATGAAGATTGTCAGGAACCAAGATGGTGTTGGTCGAGACCTGGCGAACACGATCCCCACCCATTGCCCGATTCGGTAAACCTACGCCTGATCAGGCGTTGAAGATCCATTGCGCCGCTTTCACCTCAGTTACTATGATTACAGCTGATGTACTCTATTTTATTGAAAAGATTGAAGTTTCTCTTACGTTATTGAAATCTAGGGAAATTCATTCAATTGCTAGAGTCTGGAAAAGAATCTAGTTTGATTTCTATTTATATCGTAAAACGCCAGCATTTCTAGCGGTAGCATATTCTACCAGGAAAAAGTATCTTCATAAAGATCCACCAACCGCCCATTCTGACGTTCTCGAACGGCCTGTCTCACATCGTCGCCCAGTCCTCCAGGGCCGCAAACACTGACGGCCATTGCACCAACCTGCTGCCCCATCTCGACATCCAAGACTTCCGCAAACGATGGTTTGCCGTACTTGATGCTGATAGGCACACTTGATGGTGGCGATTTGGTCCACGGACTCTCGTCGGACGAGTATTCGTCTGTGCTATACCCTTTTGCCGTCACGCAGATTTGGATCGACAATGAGAACTCGGGAAGCTGGAAGTATGAGTGTTGTTTCTGCTCTTTCGAGACTGCGACGGCTGGGTGGTCGAGTAGAGAGGCCATCCACGGCTGGATCCAGTCCAGATGCTCTAATTGGGGTCAGCTCATGTTCATTTGCTCTTGCGATGTAGAACCTACCTAGGTGGCGCACAACCCATACCAAGGTAACTCTCCGCACCGCCATCGATCTGTTGGAGAAGCCATCGGCAAACTCACGGAGGTAGGAAAGTGGGTGAGTTATCCCTATCCCTCCTGCTATGAGCAGTACCGTACCATAAGAGGCAAGCGAGTGAAGGCCCCCTGTGTTCCACTATGTAAGGATATCTCCCACTCGCGAAAATGAATAAAGTCAATGCTTACCGAATGGCCCTTCTGCCAACGCTGTCGCGTTGAACTTCCCTTCCTCCGAGCTGTGAACCTTCCTCAAAAGCTTGTTGGTAAATCCATCTCGCCGCTTGATCAGGAACGACATGGTAGTCCGCTGCGGTCCCCCCAGCAAGACATTGAACGAGTCGCTTGAATCGCGCTTTTCGTTGGAGGTCGTACGATCTGAGGATGTCCATGCCACAGAGAACGGATGAGATGTCCATAATCCTAGCGATGGGATGTAGAGGTACATATACTGTCCGGCCTTGAATTCCCAGGGACGCGAGACGGCAACCTCGACACGGGCGACATCTCCAGGCAATAGTTCCACGGTAGCAGAAGTACGCTGCTTGCCACAATTCCGCCAAATAATACTGCCAAGACGTGCGATTCTCTGGACAGAAGCATGAGTCCATCGGATGCAATGCGATTGATGAACAAGGGGATCTACTCACATCAAGACCCCAAAGAATCAATGTGGCGAGAAGAACTCTCTGTTGGGCTAAACCACGCAGATGATACCATAGCCCAACAAATGCCATGATTGCCAGGATTATATGAAAGTGAAGAAAGGCTTCGTAGAATGCATGCCGAATTGGTGATACCGATTGAAAGAGAATAATTACAAATGCAATAAGAGCCTAGCATCGATCGCCATTAGCAATGGCAACTGGTAGACCTTCGAGACGGATCACTTACGATCATCCCATGTACATAAAAAGGCTGAGTCCAAAGTTCATTCGTGATCACGTCCATAGATACTGTTCCCTTGTTAGCAACGGCCATCATTCGAGACAGCTGAGGCACCCACCCTGCCTGGCCTGTGCCCCAATGACACAGCCCATGTGAACAAGGGCCCCAGCAATCATGACCCGCCCGACCCAGCGGTGCAGGAGATTGAAAGTGTCAAAAGGGATGCCCAGAAGTGGAATGAGGGGATTGTTTCGACCCGCGGTCAAGACCAGCGCAGGTGAGTTCATCACTGCCAGATGTCCAGCGGCGTATTTTAACTGGTACATCTTTTCTTGATAGTCCGTCCACCAGTCGACTAGGACGAATAAGAAAAGCAGGTTGGTCGTGATATATCCCAGAAGCAATGTAGCCTCCAGGCGTAAAGGCATGCTCCCCATGTGAATCCTGTCAAGCAGTTGAAATTCGCGACTGTGTCGCTTGGAAAACAACGGCGCATAGAGTACATGTTTCTTCATCCAGGCAAAGACGGTGCTGGTTCGCGAAAACTTGCTCTGATCATCTGTCTTAAGAATCTCACGTAGACGACGACGGTGCCGAACCCTTACGACCACACGACACAGGAATAGAACAGTGAAGAACCCGCTGAGGACAAACAGAGGTGTCGCCAATGCCGGGTTCATAGGACGATGAGGGTAGCCGAGGTGGGAGTGGTCTACCCCTGGTCCTCCGAGTTCGACCCCCATTTCCTGAGGTCGAAAGAATCATTCAAATCACAAGTTGAATAACAGGTGAGCAAAGTGGGTTGAAGTATAGCAGCGACAAAAGCTGCACATGCGCTTGCAACTGGCGAAGAGGCCGCGAATAGAAGAGAGTTCTTGCCGAAGTTAAAGCAGTCAATCATGGACTCATAACACCAGGCCGGGAATAATAAAAATAAATCAAGCCATGACGTCCGAGTGCTTCTATAATGACCTCTCCTCCTGATGCCGTCATCCACCATCGCATAGTCATCCTGAAATACGTCGTAAGTCACCCAACAAGCTACAAGGCCGATGATGACAAAAAGATCAGCGTCAGCGAGCAAGCCAGTGCAACCATGGAGAATGTGGGGGATTGATGTCTTACTCAGCTGGGCTTCGCTCTGGAATGTGAGAGACTTGGAGCGTGGAGCCCGTCTAGATCACAGCGGAGGTCTCTATTATTGCCGGGCCTCAAAATGAACCGAAAACCCCAATCATAATTCATTGAGTAATCTTACACGGCTTGCCGACAGCAGGGACATCTGGTCAAGTTATTAGCAGATGTCTCAGACTTGGATTGAACTATTGGAGTCTTCGGATGCGCCCCTACTGTCTGATGGAACGGTAGCTCCGAAAACGGAAAGTCATGATGGACCGCTAGATTCCGCGAACACCGAAATCTTGATTGTTCGCCCTGAGTACAAGCCCTGCTCCATTGTTTGCCAAGAATTGACGCTGAAGATGTCCACGTCCTCGTCATCTTGCAGGTTATGAGCCTATGACGCAGCAGCTTCCTGCCAGCCTGAGCTTATCACGAGATGACATTCCTGTCATACGTCTCTTCTGATTCACTGTGAAGCAATCAAGGGCGTAGCTTGCCATGCTCTCCAGCCTGCAAGGAGATCTCTATCACCAACGTGACAGTCTGACCAGATTCACTATATTGAGCGCTTCTCAGCCACAGACATCGAATCGTCATCCGAGCTATACCACAGCTTTCACATGGCAGTAAATCTCATGATGTAAACAAAGGAAGAGCATTTGCAGGTCGTATTGGTTGTAGCAAGACGACTCTGAGGATGCAACAAGCCCCTATTGTAACGTTGCTGATTCTGGACCACAGGAGAAGGCCCGGCCGAGATCCATCGCGCGTTTAGAATGGGGAATGAATCTCTGGTCTGAATCGAGGAGCCAACAAAAGTTCTTGTTCTAAGGTCAATGATGTCGGCAGGCGAGAGTGAATACCACCGTAGTCTCGAAACCAAACTATAAAGACACAGCGCCGATGAACGGGTCGACCCGACTGCCACGCCATAAATAGAAAACAGCTGCAGTACGATTAATAGCATTTGTCGATGATCAATGATCGAGACGTCCTACCCATCGTCATTTTGCACTCCAGTGATCCCAAAGATAGCGAAACTTGATAGATAGCGCACGAAGAGTGGGGATGTTGGATCTGGCTGCCGTCGAGTGTCGCTAGGTAGTATCACCTTGGTTAGTCATCATCACAGATGATATCACCGAACCATAAGCCCTACAATGCCATGATCACTCAGGGGTAAACCCAGCTTCAAGGACATGCAGAGCCATGGCCCTAGATGCGCGTGCGTGGAAAGTCAAGTCTCCATACCGTAGTTGTGTGTTAGCGATCCTGGACACCCTCGTAACTCAGTAGAGGTTCCTTTTGAACTGAGATAAAATAATACTATTGAGGGTTATTTGAGAAGACGCTTCGCGAATAACTTCATGCGTAACAAGCCCAGACCCATGAGATGGTGGAGTAGAGTCAGATTTCTTCGATGACGCAGATTTCATGTCATATAAGATAAGGTGTGAAGACCGACAACCACGAGAACGCCTTCCACAATCCATGTAACCCTGTGACATTGCATCAGAAAATCCATAAACAAATAAACAGGAAATGAGGAATATTCATGAGTAGTATCATAGTTGGAAGGCAAGCTCTGGTGAACATGACAGAGACCTGAGAGATGACCGGAGAGAAGACCTTTCAGAAAAGACCCACCGAGACAAAACGCCATGTACGTGGAAATTACTCTATACAGGAATATTGCGGAAGAACAACACAAAGCTGGAAAGATGTATAGACTCTAGTGTTGCAGGGAGGCATGGTAGATTATGAGCCTCAATCCGGGCTTCCTTTGCCAGATTGACCGGGTTTCGAGCTTCTGGCGTCAGCATTATCATCACTCTGACTTGTTGGAGCGGACATTGGATTTGCTTCTTCACTCTCACCCGCGAAACGTCTGGATTTCGCAGATGGCTTCGTGTTCTTAGCATCGAGGACCTGCTTGGCTCTAGACTTCTCCTCCTGGACACAGGAGTAATCAGCCACATGCACACCAGCAGTCCGACACAATGAAGTGCATTCGGTTTCAATAACTTTCACAAGGTTTGATGTGAAGCCGTAGAAAGCCGGGTTATAAGCATTGCGAGCCCAGTAGATAAGCTCAGATGCGACACGGCCCAAATTAGGGATTGGATGAGGAATGATATTGTTGTTACGCTGCGAAGCGCCGGCTTCATCATCTGAAGATGATGGTATGGACATTGGGGATGGTGGCGCCGACGAATCTGACGAAGCCAGGTAGTCGATGTCCGACGCCAAGATACGGAGAAGATGATATATCGCTGCAAATTCGACGAGGGTAAGCTCGACTGGATCAAGGGGCAAGCTATTAAACCAGTGGATCGCTCTTTGTACTGTGAACGCTGCTGGTAGAGAGGCATCGCCAGTTGCTCGAGCCGTGAAGATCGCAGCGATCATGGCGCATCGAACAGCTGTTGAGATCTCCTCACGCACGGATACAGGTAAGGAAGAGTCGAGGAAATTAGAAGCTTGGTTTTGCTTGTTCTTGCCTGTGTCCTTCGGGAGTGCGGCAAGAACGCTTCCGATGTTGGCCACGCGGTCCCGTTCAAAAAAGACCGCCTTCATGACCAGCGCGCGCGTATGGGCTGCAGACGGCTGGGGCGCTACATCAAGAGCGAGTTTGATCTTGGATTTGAAAACATCGCGGCTCTTCTTCGCGTCGGGCCCCCCGGAGCTTGCCTCGAAATACCTGAGAAGCGCCCTTTGAAGCAAGTGACTTGACCACCACGCAGAAAGAGCATCCAGAGAGGATTGAATCGCGGGGTCCTCCTCGACGACATCCAGCAGCGCTTCGTCATCATCGGTTCCTTCTTGTGTTGGACGATTCCAAGTCAGATTTGCTGCTCTCTGGATGATGGTATCGATCATGACGTCGTCACAATCAATCTTCAGCAAACTGGCTAAATGGCTCGGCAGGGCATCCGGATGATTCTTGGGTAATGCACGGTTCATCTTACGCGCGAGATCCCATTGATACCTGGCCAGACTGCGCGCAACATCATTCGATACATTGAATGTCCACGAACCAGGCTCACCGACCCGCCACAGCAGAATGCGGCAGTGGAGAGCTTTGAGCATCATCCTCATCGGGCTTTGGGGGAGTGTTCCTGCTGCAAATATGGTAAGTACCAGACGGCTTTTGCTAATTTCTGCATCGCCGCCGGCCAGTTGCGCATCGATTGCAATATCCCAAGTTTTCACGCGCCCTTTCTCATCTTCTTCGGTGACGCCAGTGGCCAAAGAATACAGCTTCCATCCTAGTAGGCACCGCAAAACGTATTCAAAGCATCGAGATGTAACAACGTACCACTCGTGGAAGAACCTATGGCGTGGTACGCCGACTCGTTGAATGCTGGTGAGCCAGGCTTGTCGTCTGAAGTTGCATGTCGAAAGTGTAACATCGGAAGCAACCTTGGAGGCCGAGTATTGGCGCCTTGGATCTGAATTGAAGAGGTAGACGAAGACAATGAAAGCGCTACCGACGACAAGAATTGCAAGCAATAGAAAGTGGGAAATTGCGCGCGCGTGCCAGAACGACCAGAAGTACTGAAACGCGGTGCTTGAGTAAACCTGTGATGGCAGCTGAACTCTATTTAACAGGTTCAAAGGTACCGCCAGCAGCCCTTTTGCTGTTGATTCTGTTTTCTTTTCTGTGCCCAAGCCTTCGAGTACCATGAGCCCGGCGAGGGCACCCAGCATGTACTTATTGGGAAGGTGCGAGCGCATACGCCCTCCACCAGATTGAGCCGAGTCACTGTCAGTCTTCTTGTATTGGATGTAAGACTGTGAGTAGGGGCTCTCATTTGAACCGGCAGCCCTCATGCGTTTCCAAGCATCCGGCACTTTGATCAATCCTTCGGGAGGGTATGAAGAAGTCGGAGAGTGACCACTCGGAACATCCTCCGCGTGCGAGAACACACTTGGGGATGAACTCAAGCCGGACTCGGTAGATACAGTGCAGTTGCTGGGTGATGACACCGACGCCGCAGAGGTCACAACCTGATCAGCAGCCTTATCCAACTGATGCAATCGCGTCTTCAACGCGGTATTCTCTTCCTCCAATCTCTTGTTACGAATCTCGAGATGGCGGATGTACTCTGTCGCTTTCGAAAGGATAGACGCTTTATTGAGTTTGCTGGCTGGTGCGATACCATCATCATCGTCATTCTCATCACCGGAGGTGCCATTTGCCTGCTTGGAGGAGGCCCGTAGACTGGGTACACTGTCTCTCAGCTCAGCAATCTTCTCGTTCAGATTGGCTCTGTATCGTTTCTCGATGACATTGTGCGCTCGTTTCTTGGATGGAGCCGGTTTAGCTCTGAACACAATGCTTGTCATCACAGACCCATCGTCATCACTTCCAGTCTTGCGTTTGCGGCTTGCACTGGTCGACAAAAAAGGAGAATTGGAGTGGCCAGAGAGAGGCCCCGTACCGAGATGGCCTAGCTGAGGGGATATACTATTATTCTGATTTCGGCCTGGGTAAGATCGAAGTGGGGGATTTTTGAAATCTAGAGATATATCAGGTGAGAAGACTTTGTGCATTGCATCAGGTGCCTGCTGCCCGGAAGAGGCGCCCGGCGATATAAAGGCAGGGTCAAATGGGGAGTTAGGCGAAGCATTTGCAGTTTTTGGCAATGCTTGCTCGTCATCCCATCTCATCCACTGCGTCCAGTCCTGGCTGGCATCATCCGTACTCGTTTGGTCAACAGACATGGAATCTCCTTGAGATACTCTCCTCTCAGAGGAATCGAGAGGCGAGAACAGCTGGAAATCCCTACCAATGACGGGGTTGGTCATCGTGTTTCACCGCCGGTCTTGAACCATCAGACGTACTCAGTATGGTCTTGTACTATAATGAAGACAAGATTATCAACAATGAGAAGATAGATGAATATCTTGATAAGATTGCGTACCTGTCAAGACCCCAAGACGGAGGGGGCAAATGCGGGTTTAAGTTAGAAGACGTTTGATGATCGCCCAAATCGAACCCGCTAATCAGGAGCCTAAAACTCGAATTGTGGAGTCAGACCCTAATGTTGGTGCAGGCTGCAGAGATATAGCAAATTGCACTGAAGATGGCCATGCATCCGTACAGCAAATAGGCTTGTGTGACGACAACGAGCAGACTGAACAATACTCCTGAGATGTATATGATCAAGTCATGTGAGATAGACCTCACTCAACACTGTAAGGGGCCGAGGCTAGCGTTGGATGAGGATCTTATCGTAGTGTTGGTTTGTTGGTTGAGAGGAAGCGTGAGCGACGTGATTTCCAACCTTCCACATTCAACCCCACAGAACTGTATTTGGTATCAAATTTCAAGTGCGTCCCTTCTGCATCAATCCTGCAAGCAATCCAGTCTGGGCTACTCGACAGTAACGAAGGCAAATTCGACGAGCTGAGTAGTAAGCAGTTCCTCGACAACAATCTCCTTGAGCTGTAGTGCATGCCTGTGAGGCTGTGCCTGAGCATTGGGGCGACATGGGAATCTCGGCCGTGGCTCGGCGGTGGACATCGTATGATCGCGGGAAGAAGCGATTCCGGCAAACCGACAGTTCGTGTTTTTATGTTACGTGTAATTAGGCAATATTTGTCTGTGTTTGCGTTGTTTGACATCTCAAAAACTGTATTCAGGCGGTAATGTTACCTGCTGTCTTCTTAAGGGTCTTGACCAATCGCTGTCGAAGCCGTTTCATTTTCTTACATCATCGCAAATCACGCTATAAATAACCACGTCTATTGGGCTCCATATCCTTGGAGCATCTGATTCCAAAGGAATAGTACAAATCTGGGGGAACTGTGCAGAGTGAAGGCGACACGGTCAGGATATCGCACATATGTACAGGATGTGATTGAGCTACAGATAAGGTCCTATCATCACACGGTTCACACCAGAAGATGCACATCAAGGCTTCTGATGTTTGGGATACTCCTCGACCCAAGCCTTAATTTGCGCCACCTCATTGTCAATCACCTTTTGAACGCCGGCATTCACAGCCCCATTGCGTAATATCAGATCTGAGCAATGGAATCCACCCGGAATCACCTGTACTGGTGCTTTTTTTGTGGACTGAAGAGGTCCTCCGGGTCTGAAGTTGGATGAAACTCCCGAGTCCCTCCAGGGATCGAACTGGCTGTGGAAGTGGGTTAATGTTAGCATTGATCAAACATTGCGGTCAGACAACGAACCCGTTTGTCCAGGTCAGGCGTGTTGTGTCCGTCAAGTCCCAACCCTTGGTCCACTTATTCACGTCAGCAGCGGTCTTGCCTTTGGCGCTACCATATGTATAGCCGTTGACTTCTGGGAAGAACAGCGAGCATTGTCGTTGCCAGTATTCCGCCGAGACCAGCCTGGAGACAATGGTGAACTCATCCTCGGGTGCACCACTACAGGGGGATTAGCAGAGCAACGGATTCCATGGAACGGGTACCATACTCTTGCCAGTAGAACAAAGGTTCATTGCATGTGAACCACACCCACTGTCGGTTGACCGTATTGTCGACGGACAGGTCAGTGAACATGGGGCTGGAACGAGTATATGTGTCGAAGCAGTCAATTGAGTATTCGTCGGTCCAATAACCGTAATTGGCGCAGTCTATTCTGGTCAGCCTCTGAGGAGTCTCTAGTACCTTTCAGAGAGACTTACATCCAGGCAAGAACGTTGAATTGAACCATGACGCATAGCCTTTCAGTGCTTTTTCCAGACCGACGCCACCCGGTCCAGGAACGGACTTTGCTCCAGGCGTGACATTCTAATGGCGCGTGAGATGAGCATTCAGCACAGTCGAAGCCTTGAGTTGGAGAAGGGCCTCACCTCTACCGCATCGCAAAATTTAAAGAAACCGGAGTACCCCGTGTAGAAAGAATTCGACTGCCAAAGCCATGGCCCGTTCTCAATTGCTCTGAGACTCATTAGCATCAAGGCATCATTGGCCTGCTCAAAAAAGGCGAACACAACATACGCTGCGAAATCATCGAAGTGCTTGAGCCCACCCAACCCGAACATCTCTTTCAGTTCCTGCTGCCGCTTGATATTCCCTGACTTGTAAACCTGGTCAATATAGTTCACCACGCGAGAGACATCCTTGCTGCAGTTCTTGGGCATGCCCTCGACAACGGGAGCGAAATATTGCCACTATATTTGTTAAAATGTGCTTTGTTCAGGGACGTCTTTGCCATCACGTACAAAGTCATAGATGGCCTCCACAGGCGCACTCGATGCATGGTACGCCCAGAAGGTCCCTGGGGCAATAGATTCGGTCCACGCGGATAGGGCGCCGCTGTAGGAACCCCCAGAGAGCACCCATGGCTTCATGGAACATCAGTCAGCATGCGGATCGCGTGGTGGTCTGCGGAGTACTCACCGCATTATCAGCGTTACTGCTGCGGTCGGTGTCGAACGGAAGGTCCACGGTCTTTGCAAAGTGAACAAGGTCCGCAATAGACTGCTCCAAAGTGAGGTACTGGAGCGTCTCAGCGGTCAAATTGGTGTATGGTGATGAGGTTCCCCAGTAGCGGTCTGGGGGACTTGATGAGCACTTCCCATATATTTGCGTTTGCAATCCATTCTTGACCAGGAGTACTCACGCTCAAGCACAATAGCCGCACCCCCAATCTCTTGAGCATAGAGTCCAACGATCGTCTTGTTGGTCAAGTATCCTGTGTAATACGAAGCGTCCGCTTCGCCCGGCGTGAACAAAACTACCTTTTCTCACGACGAGAACACGGTCAGCAACACATCACCGGCACTAGCCACCAACCGATGGAGGATACTCACAGGAGAACCAGGACCAGCCCAAAATTCCGCACTATACCAGAATCTCTGAGGAAACGTCCCCAGCCCAGGGTTATTATGATCGATATACTGCTCGAATGTCGCGTTTCCAGAGAGCAGGTGGGCTTGTGCGCTCACCGGAGGTGGCACAGGCACCTTGGGTATGGCAGACACCATCCCAGAGAGATAGGACGCAACAAGCGTCAGCGAAGCAGCAACAGTCCGCATCCTGAGAATCTGGCCTTCCGTAGCATGGGCTGCTCAAACTACAGAGACAGAAGGGAAAGAGAAAAAAGGGAAGAAGAAAGGACAAGCCATTCTTATCAACAAGCTCTGCACCCCTAGGCTCGATAGTGCTCTCGCACCTAGTAAAATTACCAGGTGAGGGGAAGCAGCATGCAGCTACAGACATTCAGGCAAGACACAGCCGTGCTAATTAATTGCATCTCGGCTAGTGCATGCGACCATCTACATTGCAATAATTTCTCTTGGCAATTAGCGCTGTTGGGATGTAATTTAACGACAAGCACGACAAGCACTCCCCTTACAGGTTAGCTGTTGATCCAATCGGACAACAAGATTTGGCAAGCATCACCAAGCCCCACTGCTTAGGGCATCCTGTTATCTACTGGTCCGATTCGTCGAGTTACTTCTTTTTCAGGCATATTCGTGCATTCAGCAAGCGGTTCACGGCCCAAAAAGGGAGGTGCAAAACAAACAATGGACAATGGCATAGCGTGCCGTCCCACTCCGCGATCGACAATCTGAACGCCGACGGAGGTCCGGGGCTGCGTGATAACGATAAGGGGGATGTAACCCTTTGGGCAATCAAATTCGACAAAATTCTCCTTCGGCACAACTTGCACAACTAGTTGCATTCATTACTTAAGACTAAGAGAGTCTAGATAGACTAGACTTTGTGATTCAGATATTCACAATTAACCAGGGACTACTCTGCAAACCACGACTCGACGACTACTCCCAGGCACTCTCCAATCCCCAAGCCTTAACACGGAAAGAAGTCTTCTTGCTCAGGTCGCAGCCAGAGACCGTGAGGGTATCCAGCGGATGAGTTGGGTAGAAACTCATCGTTCCAACTTGAACACCGTCAGCGAGGGTGACCTCGAGCAACGAGCGGTCAATGACACCATTGAAGGTGAATTTCCCTTTGTTGAATAAATTCTTGACCGTTGTGTTGAAGGCCGTCGACCAGCCGGAGTTGTCCGCAGGGGTGAAGAGATGGGCGCCAGCACGGTTGATCCAGAAGAGCCCGGTGTCCAGGTCGAGACCGCCATCGATGTACTCGCCGGAGGTTGAAGAGGTGAAGTTGAAGTTAATTTGGCCCGTTGCGTGAGAGGACGGGATACCGTTGATGTCGACGTCGAAGGAGACCGCGTTGGACTCGACGTCTGAAAAGTCGAAGGTCACATCGCCGTTGCGCGAGCGCTGGGCCTTCAGTGGCTCTCCGCGGACGCAGTCCATGTCGTTGAATGGTTCCGACGTGACGACCCAGGAGCCGTCCACCTTGGTCAGGGTGTGCGTTTTGGGCAGGGACATGGCGCTTCTCCAGCCTTCGAGGGGGCCGGTGGGGACATCCTGGGCATAGTTCCAGTTGCTGGCCCAGCCGAAGGAGAGTGGGGGGCTGCCTCCGGGGAGCTCCGAGTACCACTGGGAGGCGTAGTTGTCCTGGGCAAAGTCATAGAGGGTCTCGTGCGGGGTTTCCGAATTGAAGTGGGTTCCATTGAACGTTCCGACGAGATAGAAGGTTCCTGAACCCCCAAGAGGCGCTCCAGGGTTGACGGAGATGAAAAGCACATACTTGGAGGTATCCTTTGCGAACTTAGGGTCAACCGGGAACTTGACGAGGTTAGGACATTCGAACTGATCTCCTGGCAAACCTGGCTGGGTGAAGTTGGAGGCATGGGTCCAGTCCCTGAGATTGGGCGAAGTGTAGAACCCTATGACGAGATCTTGCGCATAAGCAAGGGTCATGACCCATTGCTGGGTCTCGGCATGCCAGGTAACCTGCGGGTCACGGAACTGGCTGGAGCCGATGTTGATCACTGGGTTGTTCTCATACTTGGTGAAGGTGTATCCGCCGTCACGGGAGTAGGCGATGTCTTGCGTTTGCAGCGTCGCAGTGGCCAGCGTGTAGATGGCCACTACACCGTCGTCCTGGTCAGGGAAGAATCCAGAGGTGTTGTCCTTGTCTATCACAGCCGAGCCGGAAAAGATCCACTCGCCCTCCTTGTCAGGGGAGATGGCAACGGGCTGGTTGTCCCAGTGGTACAAGTCCTTGCTGGTGGCGTGACCCCAGTGCTGATTACCCGCGACAATCTGGTAAGGATTCCCTGCATCATTTAACACAAATACACCTTTATAAGGATCAATTGAGCTTACATTGGTAGTACAGGTGATAAATCCCTCTCTTGGCATCGTAGTGAAGTCCGTTGGGGTCGTTCATGAAATTATAAGGAGGGGAGAAGTGGACCTGAGGCCGCAGAGGTCCGGTATAGTTGGAGTTGGCTGCTTGGGCAGCTGCCACTGCAGCACCGAGCAGAACGAGGGGAGCACGCATTTCGCTTCTGATTGAATGGATTGATGCGTTGCAATTCGACTCTGGAAACCCCCAGATCTCAGGAGGACGAGGGGGTATTTATATCCCAATGTCCACAGCACCAGGGATGAACTCCAGATTGTTACGTCTGGGGTACTCCATCCCACTTGGTCAAGACCTTGCCAACATCAAACTAGGCGTAACTGAATAGCATACCGAAGCTAGAGTGGGTCAACCGGGATACGGCTCGGAGAATTCCACAAAAGCTTCCCCAATTCTTCACGGCTCTGTGCCTGTGCCGACAGCCAACCCGATTTTGCTGTGCGACTACTCCAGATACAGATACTTTCCAGACGAGTCTGATACTGTTTGCACCGAGTCAATCGGTGTCGTAAATTCAAGCAATCCAAAAAATCTAGCACTCGGATCGAAGAGGTACTGCAGACATGCTCTTTCAGCAGAGATATTCTGCCATCAGACCCCCGGCTCGGCCAGTGACGTCGGTGTTGTTCCCGCGGAGGCAATCAGATTGGCAAGATGGAGTATCAGATCCGGGAACTCGTCGGAGAAACCTCGTAGCACATGCAGCAACTAGGGATGGTGTATTTCAAAAATTTCCGCCTAAATGACTGAAATTCGTGAAAAGGCCCTTTTTTTAAAATGTCGTCTGAAATACGCACGTGATATGAGTGGATACCTGCTGCAGCCAATCAGAAGGCTAGCTTTCTTCTTCCAACCAATTAGAGTATGTAGATTAGTTGATTACCTAACTTAACTGCCAGAGCCTCCCGACGAACGTAGAAACAGGGGAGTAATAGCATGTTTGTAGTCAAAATATATATCTTCAAATCTAGTGTAGCGGGCAGGGCCCGCTGAGTGCTTGAGCTTACTAAGCACTCGTGATCTGCCTTAGGCAGCAACGTTCTTCTGTTTAGGGTGGATACTAGTAGTCACATGATCTTAGCTAATATTTGCACACTCCTTATTATGTTTAACTACTGTAATCTAGTTAGGTTCCTTAGTGATTTCTTACTGTCTAAATCTAGGTTATAGATTTTAAGGCTTCTAGCCTATGATATTAGAAATTGCTTACTATAGCCAGTTAGATAGAATTAGTAAGAAATAACTAAACTAATTAAATTAATAGTGAATTAGTAAGATAGTAAAGATAAACTAGATAGCTAGATAGAATTAGTAAGAGATAGCTAAGCTAGCTAAAGCTATTATCATAGTTAGCTAGCATACTATATAGGTATATTAGCAGAGATGAGATAGATTAGATAAACTAGATAGAATAGATAAGGTTGTGAAGCAGCCACCTGGAATAGATAGATTTAATAGTATATAATAGTAAATTTTAAATAATAATAATAGGAGAATCTAGTATGCTATAGATATAGGCTGTATAGTAGAATAATATATAGAATAAGGCCTTTACTTAATTAACCTAGTAGTTAGAAGGTATAAATATATATATAGTGTAATAGATAGAAATTATAGCTACTTATATAACTTAGATAGAAGAGAGATAAGTAATAACTATTATACTTACCCTAGCTATACTAATATTATAGCCTATAATGCCTACTCTAATAATAATACTAATAGATAATAGAATAAGAAGACTAAAGCTAATATTACCTAATATAGAGATATATAATAATATTAATAAGACTATATACTAGACCTTCTACTTTAAGCTATAAATAAAGTTAATACTTAACTAAGCTATAATTAGCTCTTACTATAGATATATATAGTATATATTTAGTAGACTTAAGGGTAGCACCGCCACTGCTTTAGCCCTATAGATAGACTAATATAGAAATAACCTAGCTATAATACAGGCAATACTAGATAATATATATAATTAGCTTAATCTTATATTCTATGATTAGGGCTATAGTAAGAAAGCTTTATAAGAATTATAAACACTATATTAGAGTAACTACCTATTTAATAACCTGCTTATAGACCTTAATTAGTTATTAATAAAAGCTAGAGGCTATACTTAGTCTAATAAGATAAAAAAGAACTATCTAGATAATATCTTAAGTTATAAAGTTAAAGGAGCACTGACTAGTATTAAGAAGAAAGAGATCTTTATAGAATACTATTATTAGATATAGTAAATAGTGAGCTAAGTAGAAGCTCTATATATAAAAAGAATAAGCTGCTCTAATTAGTATAGGAGGGGTGTAGTTACTATAAGCTATAGCTATACTAGTTATATACCTCCTCTAGTAACCCTAGTACTAGCCACACCCAATGCTATTAACTTAATAGATTAGGAACTAATAGCCATAACCTTAGCTTGCTAACACTGCTATACTAAGTAAATAGATAAAGCTGAATATACTTATTACTATAATAAGGGTAGATGCTTATACTATAGAGCTACTAGGTATATAATTAAGGCATATCCTTACCTTAGTGCTATCCCTCTGCTAGACTACCCTACTATAAGATAGCTATAGACTTCCTAAGCAGTAGGATCTGAGCTAGATAATAATAATATAGAAGAGATAGCTATAGAGAGAGATAGTAAATTAGAAAACTAGTTACTTCTATAAAAAGACTCTTATAGGGGCCTATTAAATAGTTAATATAACTAGAAAGCTGGTATTAACTATATCTTAAGGAAGAAGATATACTTACTAGTTATAGAAAGTTTTAATAGGCTATTAGATTTAATGTCTCTAAATTTATTATATCTAGAATTATTAATAAGGAATATAATTATAGAATTCTATCTAATACTAGATATATATCTTATAT
>JAKLNT010000061.1:0-174150 GCA_022814375.1 Aspergillus quadricinctus | reverse complement strand
ATACTACTAGATATATATAATATATTCTATATTAGCCTACTTCACCCTACTTCTAATAATCTATTCCTAAGCTAGATGAATAATAATTACTAGCTGCCCTTAGTACTAGTTAATAGTAAAGCTAAATATATTATTAAGGAGATCTTATAAGAGTATAAAAAATATATTAGATAAGGCCGCCGCATAGAATACTTAGTTAAATAAATAGATTATAAATAGTCTATATAGGAACTAGCAGCTAATCTAGCTAATACTATAGTACTTAATAAGTGGGAGAGCTGCTGACATTAAGGTAAGGAGGGGGGTAGTGTAGTAGACAGAGCTTACTAAGTATTTAAGCTTACTAAGCACTTACAATCTACCTTAGGCAGCAATGTTCTTCTATCTAGGGTAGATACTAGCAGTCACATAACCTTAGCTAATATTCATATACTCCTTATTATATTCAACTGCTACAATCTAGTTAGGTTCCCTAGTAATTTCTTACTATCCAAATCTAGGTTATAGATTTCAAGGCTTCTAGCCCATGATATATAAAGCCTATAAAGTCTATAAAGCCTATAAAACCTATAAAGTCTATAAAGCTTGTGAAGCCTATAAAGCCTATAAAATCTATAAAGCCTATAAAGCCTATAAAGTCTGTGAAGCCTACTAAGCCTATAAAGCCTACTAAAGCTTAGACTCTAGCTCCTATATATTCTCTTTATAATAGTATATATTAAGACTATCATACTCTTGTAAATATATAAATAAAGTTTACTATTAGAGTAGCATAACCAAACCGCAAAAATCAAAACCAACCCTCACCGAACTCGCAGTGGTGAGGGTTCAGTGCCTAGCCTAGGGAACTGCTTCAGGTTTGGTTTCTCTACCCTGGAACTGCTTTAGGTTCAGTTAAACTGTTCAGTTATGGTTTTTGCAGTTTTCTAGGTTAGGTGAAACTGCCCAACCTGTTTATACCTAGATATCACTGAATTCTAGGGATATAGTAATAATTTTAATATTACTAGATAGCCTGAATTAAGGGCTATCTAATGATATTAAAATCATTAGAAAATACCTAGTGGTTGCTGAGATATAAGGGAATAATGATTTCTGTCATGGGTTGGTATGAAAGTAGTATAGAGATATATATATAAAGGCACCAAGGTCCGACAACCACTATATCTTTTAAATGATTTTTAACCACCACCCATTCAACCCTATATATATTGAATCGATATTTTAGAATTAGATTAGTATAATGATAATTACTATATATTTCATATAAAAATTATAATTTTATATACTAAGGGGGCCTAGATAGCCCCCGAAGGGGGCCCCCAGAGGGAATGATAAGGGTTAAAACAGTTAAAATTCATGGTTTAACCAACCCGAAACCAAACCAAATCTAACTATAGTTAGTTAAGATAGGCACCCCTAGGCCTAGTTAGGCCTAGTAGTAGTTTTTGCAGTGAAAACTGTAACCAAACTGTATTGGGTCCGGGGGGGTTGCAGGTTCTAAAATTTGAACCCAAAACTGCAGTGGTTCAGGGCCAACTAGCCTAGAACCCGCCTGAACCCGCACCAAATGCAACTCTATTTACTATTATATATAATTATAATTAAATCTCTTAATAAGAGATTCTAGCTACTTGATAACTATAGATCTAGGAAGTTTAGTTATAAACTATTCTTAATTTCTTATCTTCTTACTTTTTTACTATGAAGACTAATAGATACAGAGAATTAGGTGATTAAATAAATTAGATAAATTACTAAATCTATATATCTACTATATTCTGCTAGTTATATACACCTAAATGATTTATCTATATCTATATAGGTTAGGTATCATCCACCTATATCTATGTAGGTGGATTAGGGCCAACCCTTATCCAACCCAAACTGTGGTTTGGGTGGGTTGGGTGTGGATTTGTGGGTTGGGTAAGCTAGTCTAACCAGGACCATCCCGCTCAGCAGCGGAACACCGCCAGCCTGCCGCACGTCACGGATCATTTCCCGGAGGTAATGGCCAAACGTGTACACTCTTTCTGTTGTACCGCCTGTGGCATTACTAGCAACAACGATACTCTCAGGTCCGATACCGGGTAGCGTGGCTCGGTTTTTCACGTCGGTTCTCGGATCACCGTTATCGTTGTGTCCCATCTCGATTAGCACGAAGGTTCCTTCGCCAGGGACGATGCGCTCAAGAAGAGATGCCCATAGCCCTTCATTGATGAAGGAGCGGGTGCTGCGGCCTCCGCGGGCGAGGTTTGTGATGTTCAGGTTGAAGAAGTTGGGCATGTAGTAGCCCCATCTATAAGGTCAGTATTTTCTTTCGTTCCATTTAGAAGGGAATGCTACCCTTGGATTGGGCTCGAGGTGCCATATGGCATCGTCGTACTGTCAGAGCAGAGGAGGAGCTGGCGCTCGGGGTGGGCAGTTGGTGCTGCATTGCCCATGGATGGTAGGCATGCCATCAACGTGGTGGCAAAGAAAAAGGAGTTAAAGCTTTTCATTTCGTTCACTTTTCGCGAATTCTGATCTTACTGAATATAGCCTCAGACCTGTTTTGTCCTCCGACGGGAATCTCAGCTTGAGACCGGGATATATGTCTTAGATGTCCTGTGAGGGCGAGGCCAGCCCCTCACGCAATTTAGCAGCTCTCCATTGATCCTGCAAGAACTCCCTTGGCCCGGTGGATGAATCTATTACGAGGATGGCTTCACTGAAGGATTCTTTCCATCTATTGGCTCTTGTTCAGCGCGGGGTCCCCTGCAGCATAGTAACTTGGCCCTTCATCAATGTCCGGGGTAAGGGCAATCCTCCGCATGCATTTTCTCGGTATCATCGCGGGGCTTCGCTGATCGATCTCCAGGATATGATGCGGGGAATACGGTGTTGGGCAAATCCCACCAATCTGCTGAGTATAAGTCGATCTGGGTTCGGGATAAGAGGGGCCGAGGATTGATCAGGTCTCAGATATGTCTTTTGTCTACTGATGGGCGGTGGATATAAGAGTACATCTTCTGAATGATGAGAGTATGACTGGATGTAGGTGGACGTCGTTGGAATTTGACTCCTGGGCTCATGCTGTCATCCAACACCTAAAGTGGCAGCTTGGTTCACTTGACACAACAAGATGAATCATGATCTCATTCATAAACGTCGGATTTATATGCAATAGATATGCCTATAGAAGATGCTTCAACGGCTTCAGCCCAGCCTGAGCCACCGTCTGCTCTCCGAGCAGCGCCCGGTCATCAGGATCATAAACCGGGTCCTTCGTAACCGTAGCCCCAATCCTCCTCCCGAAATATTCCACCTCCACCCTTTGGCCCTCCTTGATCGACGCAGGAAGCCACGCATAAGCGATAGGTTTGCGAATCGTATACCCAAACGCCGCGGTGGTCACGTATCCCACGGCCCTGTTGTTCCAGAAGACAGGCTCCTTGCCCATTACCATCGACCGTCCATCGTCGATTGTCAAACACCGCAGACGACGTATAGGTTGGCTTCTTGCGAGGCGCTGCACCGCCGCCTTACCGACGTAGTCTTCTTGTTTATCGACCTGCACCGCGGAGGACAATCCCGCTTCGAACGGGTCATGCTCGCTGTTCATGTCCACACCCCAGGTCCTGTACCCCTTCTCCAGTCGCAAGGCGTTGAGGGCTGCGCGTCCCGCGGCAATAAGACCGTGTGGTTGGCCCGCAGCCCAGATCATATCCCACAGGCGCAGTCCGTACTCGGCGCTCGTCTGGATTTCCCACCCGTTCTCGCCGACATAGGATTTGCGGAGGAGGGTGACAGGGAGACCGCCGAGGGTTATGCTCTTAGCGTGCATATATGGCAGCCCAGTGTTGGAAAGGTCGTCAGTCGTTAACGTGCGTATGACATCGTGGGCGCGAGGGCCCCAGAGCCCAAGACAGCAGGTGTATCCTGTCACCTCGCGCACCTGGACCCATTTCGCTGGAGATCTCTGCACCTGTCGCCGGGCTTCATGGGAGATATAGGCAAAGTCAGTCGCTGTGTTGGCGCCGATCTGGAACAGGTCCTCGGCGAGCCTCGTCACGAAAATATCGCTGCGGATGCCCCCGCGTTCGTTCAGGAGGAGCGTATAAGCAATCTGTCCTGCTTCCGGTACACCGCTCGTCATCAACCTGCTCAGCAACTGCCCTCCACCAGGCCCAGACACCTCAAACCGATGAAACGAAGTCATATCATACACCGCCACCGCATTCCGCGTCTTCCACGCCTCAACCGCCACAACAGGAGAATAATACCTCGCCGACCAGACATCCCTGGCAACCGGCCTCCACTCTGCCGGAAGAAACCCCACAAGCTTCTCATTAGCACCATACCAAAACGGCCTCTCCCAGCCACCCAACTCAAGGAAGAACGCGCCGAGCTCCTTCTCCCTCGCGTAGAACGGACTCACCCGCAACCCCCGCGGTGACTCACGCGGCTGCAACGGGTGCAGGATATCGTATATTTCAATGAAATTCTTTGCCGAGGTTTCTCCCACGTAGGCGCGGCTCAGCTGTACCTCCTCAAAGCGCGAGAGCTCGCACTCGGATAGGTCGATGCGCGACGATCCCTCCGTGAGGAGTTCGGCTAGGGCGCGCGCCACGCCTGCCGAGTGCGTTACCCATACTGCCTCGGCGACGTAGAAGCCGTCGAGATTGGGGGCTGCGCCGACGAGGGGTCCGCCGTCGGGTGTGAATGAGAAGATGCCGTTGAAGCCGTCGGCGAGCTGGCATCCCCGCAGGGCGGGGAGGAGGTTCTGCGTTTCGGTCCAGGCTGGGGCGAAGTCTTGGGCTGTGAAGGACAGTCTGGACGGCATGGTTTTCTCGTCGACGTGGGCGGGGGTATGGCCTAGCGAGGCGGCGGAGATGGGCATCGGGCGGTGCCCGTAGTAGCCGATGCCGACGGCGTCGCCGTGCTCGCGGTAGTAGAGGTCGTGGTCCTGGTGGCGGAGGATGGGGAACGTGGCGTTGAGTCCGTTGGGGCGGGTGTTGATGTCGCGGCCTGCCAGGGCCGGGACGGGGGTGGTTTTGGCGTACTGGTGCGCCAGAGGGAGGAGGGGGATGGGCACGCCGGCCATGGCGCCCACCTCTACGCCCCAGAATCCCGCGCAGGAGACGACGATATCCGCGCTGATGACTCCGGTGGAGGTCTTGACGCCGGTGACGCGGTTCCCTGTCTTTTGGATACCCGTGACGGGCGTCATTTCTAGGTATTGCACGCCTGCCTGTCGTGTCCGTTCGATCAGCAGTTGGGTTGCCCGTGCTGCGAGCGCCAGCCCGTCGCTGGGGATATGCAATCCCCCGAGCACAATATCTTGGTTCAGAAGGGGATACATCTTCACGCATTCCGCTGCGCTGACGAGCCGCGCCTCTACCCCCCACGCGGACGCATATCCCTTCTTCCGCTTCAGCTCCTCAAGTCTCTCCGGTGTGGTGGCGATCTCCAGGCCGCCGACCTGATTGAAGCAGGTCTGTCCATCTTTCTCGAGAGAGAGGAGTTTCTCAACCGTGTACTGTGCGAAACGGGTCATCGTCTTGGACGGGTTGGTTTGAAATACCAGGCCCGGAGCATGCGACGTCGAGCCACCGGGCATCTGCAGCGGGCCCTGCTCGACGACGGTGATGTTGGACCATCCCCGGGAGACCAGCTCATCGGCGAGGTTCACGCAGACAATACCAGCGCCGATGATGACGATGCGTGGTGAGGGTGAGGGTGAGGGTGCCATGTTTGTGCATTGAGTAGTGATTGTTGCTCTACATGGTATACTTGTATCTACATGATGTTGTATATCATCTATTACTACCCCGCAATAGATAACCAACTCCGTGCGGTGTGATGATCATGAAAGACAGACGAACCGTGGGATGCGGCAGACCAACCGTACCAACCGACCAGATGATCGGCCATGGAACGGGAGCCGGATCCAGACCAGAGGGGTAAAAATAGACCACTTCTAGGTTTCTATCTAATCATTTTCGTCATGTAAACGTAGGACATGTCCAAGTGGGGTTCAGGGTTGAGAGGGGAAAAGTTTGCCGGTTCGGGAATGGTATTCCTCTGCTTATATCGCGCGATTCTACTGGTTCATCTACGCTATTTTTGTCCACCAGAGCTGATCCCAACACGTAAGGCAAAGTAAATGCCTGGAAGGGCGGTTATACCATGAATATGTGTTCTTGGTTCCACACACCTGGCACTGGCTTCTGCGACATCATTCTGGTGACCGATTCATCATGGATCGACGGTGTTGCTATCGGCTCGGAGGCTTCGGGCGCAGAAGTTGATTTGATAAGGGCAACGGCGTTGTACAACGGCATGTGCTTGATCCTAAATATCGAACCTTAGCTATACAATCTGCGTTGGGGCTCAGCGTATGGGGACTCATGATTGCTTTGGCTTTGTGATTGGGTGGAGGCAGTCGCTTTGGGATGTCATCGGTTAGACGTTGGATTGTGGTATTCGCTGGTAGGAATTGAACTCTTCGGGTGTTGCTCTGTGCTGTGAGCTGGCTGATGAAAATCAATCATGTCGCACGGGAGGTGACTGAGTCGCTGGGTCTGTGCTGCATTCGTGGCGTGAGGCCAGACTGTAAGGCGCGTATCGGCAGGCTGATTAGTCCTAGTCCTGGAATATAAGCAGAGTGCACAATCTGGAGGAAATGGATCATCAATCACAACTTTATAACGCTTGATGCAGGTTATAGATTTCCCAAATTCCACCACGCCGAACCCTCAACGTCACCTACTGCCGGAGCGGACGTGCTATAGTCGATGTCATCCACGTCTCCAAACGCCGCTTGATCGGCCCAGAGCCAGGGCGTGTTGAGCATGAGACTGTCGATTGGAGCTACCACTGCTTCTGAGGGTGGCATAGACCGTGGAGCTGTCCTTGGACTTGTATCATCGGCCTTGGAACTCGGGGCCCGGTAGAGAGGCATGGGTACACCCTGGCCGCCGTCTGTGGTGTTGACAGTCACTTCAGGTGAAGTAGTCACAATGATTTCGAGTGTAGTGCTTTCCTCGGTGTCATTTCTTCTTGCAGAAGCGCTGAGCGAAGAATGCAAGATGCTTCCTGATAGGGCATCGGGATAGGATTCGTCGCTGCAGTTGAACTGGAGGATATCCCACATCAAGGGAATGTTCAGATGGATCTTGGACGGCACCCAGCTGTCGTAGTCTACGTTCTCCGTGCCAGCTGCAATCCGGGTCATGCGATCGAGGGACCGGTTCTGATCTGTCAGCCTTGACCTGACCGTCTGCGAGGGAACATACCAATGCTGCACACGCCCGGGAAAACGGTACAAACGACCTCAAAAACACCCTGCAACGGGCTAGATCCGCCCGGGACTTGTACTTCAGTCTGGGGTCACCAGCACAGCAATAATACAGCTGCACCGTCGCGGCGATAGCAGCCACATGCGCAAAGAAGGGATCCGTAAGCCGTACATCCTTGTCGGACAGCATGTCAATCATACGCACGATCCACGTCGCATGTAGAAGTACCAACTCGGACGAGCGGCGCCAGAAACTATTCGGAATGGCCAGGTTGGGGTTATGGCGTGAGGCCATGATATACAGAAAAGGATGGTTGAGAACGGTGAGAATGGCATGGTACATGAACTGCAATTTGAGCCAGGGGACCCAGTACGCGCGGTTGACGATCACTTCGTCCGGCTGTCGGTCATAGAACCGCACATGGTCGTATCGATGACAGAGTGGTGTTTGGTTCTCGATTTCGGTCAGGTCGGAAAGAACCATGGAATACATTGACTCGTGTCGCCAGGGCTCGCGTAGTCGGTTGTTTGCACAATCGGACACATATGTGCGTACTTTGCTCCAGACCCAGCCAAAGTGGATCGTCATACTCCAGATGCCGGTGTCGTCTGGTGCAGAGCAGCCGATTGTGTCTCGCGGCAATGGGGGAGGCTTCTCGTCTCTTTGCAGCTCTCTGCCGTGGCCTGGGAAATAGTCCACCGGACGCCATGTCTCCGAGGGGATGCTCAGCAGTCCAGTCTGACGCCCATAGGATTGTTCCAGTAGCTGCAGACTCCAGAATAGCCTCTTCTTGCGCTCCACGTGGGGGGCTCCAGGGGTATATGCGGACTCCGTGTCGAGCAGAGCAGACCGACAGAGCTGAAACGCCAGTCCGAGGTGAAATCGACCAAGATGCATATCGCCATCTACTTCAATCAGAACTTCGCATGCAGGCTGAAGTGCTTCGGAACCCTACCAATAAACGAAGAATACGCCAGCAAGCACAGACTCTCAATCGTACTCAACTCCACCGTCCCATTCGCAATCCGCAGCATAACCAAACTCTTTGCCGTATCCGCATGGTGCTGCCCGTGTTCCCCCTCGCGTGAGAACCGCGCCGTCAGCGCAAGGATACTACAGATGAGCTCTTCTGGTAAAGATTCCAGATCACCGTGTTCTTCGAAATTAAAGCACCAGACAGGCTGTCGGTGGCAATACTTCATGTACAAATCGACCGCTCGAGCAACGGCCAAGGAGGAAGGCTGCGGACTGGTATCATCAAAGCCGAAATTGGGGGGAGACGGGTCGCTGTAGCTCGAGTCCCGACGAGCGCGAGACTGGTTATTTTGTGTGAATCTCGCTTCTGCGAGTTCTTTGGCATCTTCGACTGACTCAATCCCTCGGGTTGGTCTGCGGGGCGTGAGTACAGGTCGTAGCGGATCCGAGCAATACATACAAGCTTCCTTTTAGAATCAGGTTTACTTTCTCTTCGAGCTCGGCGAGTCGGTCCTTCTGTATCTCATTAGTGCAGTTCATGTGAGCAAGAGGGTTCGTACAGATTGGCCACCTATTGATCCTGACTTGGACACGGGTGGGTACAGACACGACTGATTCAGCCGTACACAGCACGAGCACGCCGGTTTCTCTCCCGGACATCGAGATTTCTTTCTCCTTTTCAAATTCAGCCTGTTACCTAGAGAATATACGAGGCACTAACCTGCAATTCAGACACGCGTGGTTGGAACGAAGTCTTCGCCGAGAGCCTTCTGGGGGGGTCATTATTTATTAATATTGCGCTGACAAGATCCAAATGAGCTTAAACAAATCAAGACGAGTTCATAAACTATATAGAACGAATAGCTGAGCAATAGAAGGAGATGATGATGATGACATTCCAGTCTTGCAGAAGAGCGAGATCAACGGACCAGGTAAGGGACGACAATCTCGCGGGGAAGTTAGCCAGCATGATTGGCCTCGTGATATCCTTGATTAGCTGTCACTCTAGTCTGTACCGGGGAATGTTGTCCATGTCGGGCTAGATCTTCCACAAACAGTGGCAAGATAGGTCAGGTCAATGGCTCATTGGACGGCGGACGGTGCCATAAGAATGATATCAACGGAATGCACCAATCAGAAGGAATCAAGATCACTATCTCTGGAGTTAGATATCCTGCCCCACATTCCCCTCTCTCTAGGATTCATCATCCAGCAGACTATTTGTACACAATGACCACACACACCCTGGTATTACCTAGATGTCACTATCTGCACAAATGTCAAACAACATGTACATTATTGGAACATCGTATGCTGATATAGTTTGATATCGAATACTCATAGTAGGGATAATAAAGCACCATATACGAAGATATTGAATACTACTAAATCGTAGATATATATATAATGTGCAGTACCAATGCTACGGTACCTCCTTGCGCCTTTCCGTATATGGCTGAATGACATCTAAATTCCACTAGTAGGTACAGATGATATAATATGACTCTAGTTGGCTATCTGGTCTCTCAAACCTATGGCTGTGGCTATATGTACAGTTCTTCATCAAAGTTTATAACTGGACTGGGAAGTGATTAAGCGTAGGATCATTAACATACTCTGATAGGGAAAAGTTGATAGAAAATATCTGATATTAGGAACTCATTACTCATATAATTCATATCTAAAGCAATCATTACCAGAACAATAGTATACGCCAATGCAAAAGAAATCACCACGCAATAGTCGTAGGCGGCTGCACCGCCACAGTGGAGCAGCACTCCGTCGCCTGACAGCTCAGATTCGAGCAAAACGAGATATCCTTCTCGCTGACGGTCGCATTCTTCGGCAGGTTCTGTCTCGCGGGCCAGATCTCCTGCTTGGCCTTTTGCTCGCGCTCGTAGTGCCCCACCACCAGGTCCCGGACCACCTTCTGGAAGTACAGCGGTCCCTTTTCCATTTCGGGGTGCAGCTCGCCGTTGACGAAGACGCCGGCGTTGAGATTCTTCTGCGTCAGGTCGCAGAGGTACTTGTCTTCGGACATGATGCGCTTGTAGATCTGGTTGATCTTCTCGAAGTCTTCGTCGGAGGAGTTCTTGTTGCGGTAGACTTCGTATTTCATGATCGATCGGGTGGGCGAGAGGGGGACGAAGCGCTGCATGAAGAAGAAATGGGGGCTTGCTCGGTTAGTTGCATGAAATATGGGTAGGTGAGAGGACGAGACTTACGAGACGGTAATAGAGGCATTGGGGAAGAAATACGTGCTGGCGGGACACAATCCGACTGCAATCTGCTCCGGCTTGCTGGCCCCATCGTGGATGATGCCGCCGTCCTTGGTCTGGACAGAGTAGGAGCTCAGATCCGCAATGGATGGAATGTCAGGGTGCGTTGTCGCGCAGTGATAGCACTCGTTGTAGTTGTCCGCCAGAATCTTCCAGTTATAGTCGCCCTCCTGCTCCCAAGTGTGGTCAAAGGTGTACTGGTCCCACTTGACATGCTCAAACCGGGGCAGATGATCCATTCCCTTGAAGTCATCCTCCCAGGCAATCTCGGGTTTCTCGCCGGCGTCAAGGTTGACCCAGATGAAGCCGTTGGCGTCGATATGCACGTGGATCGGCAGAAGGCCGTTCTTGCTCTTGTCGAAGCCCTCCAGGTCCTGATATCCTGGCGCCTTGGCCAGCTTGCCGTTTAGCCCATACGACCATCCGTGGTACTTGCAGGCGAAGATGCGGGCTGTTCCCTTCTCTTCGGTGACGACGGGGAAGGCACGGTGGCGGCAGACATTGTGGAAGGCGTTGATGTTTCCGTCGCGGTCTTTGACGAGGACAAATTGGAAGCCAGAGACCTCGTAGCGCAGGTAGTCCCCGGTGTTGGGAAGGCGTAGCTTGTGAGTGGTCAGGAGCCACTTGCGGGAGAAGATCGCCCGGCGCTCTAGCTCGAACATCTCCTGAGAAGTGTACCATGAGGACGGCAGAGCGCGCATGGCATTCTTCTCGTCATTGGTGGAGGTGGAGGCAAGGCCAAGATAGTTCCACAGGGAGCCCATTGTGTAGAATAGAGGAGGCGTTTGTTTTTCTCTAATCCAATGCCAAAGATGAGCTTGCTTACTCGAACGACTTAATCGAAGATGAACAGACTTATATATAGCGGCAACCCACGGAACGCTACCAATTTACTCCATATCTCGACTTCAGACACTCGATAAGCGGAACGGCTGGAGAACCGAAGGATCTAGCGATCATAGGACCGAGACGGAGAATTCAACCTACCTGCCGGAGTCTTGTGATACCATCGTAGTTCTCTCAGATTGCCACGGTTCAACAAGCCCAGAACCTTGTGAGTGCCTATCGCCGTTGAACGTGCTACGCTTGTCGGGACTTGACAATGTGAGACGGCCCCGGACACGGTTGAGCTCCACCGAGACCGGTTGGCAGGTGAAACGTTATTATTAGGACGGTAACCATTGTCTAAAGTCCAGAACTCGGCCGATCGCAAAGCTTATAGTCTGACCTTCCAGAAAAAGGCATGCTATCCATTGCCTGAGTGGCCTGAAGGAAGTTGAACTCCGGATGTCTTTTCGATGCTCGGCAGTAATCATTACCAACCCGGTAAGACAAATTTGTAAACACTCTGCCCAGGCGTAGCTATTCCTCAACTTCTACTAGAGTCACTAGACTCGGTAAATTCATGTTTGTAGTCTGGTGCATCTTAATCCCTGTAAACGCATTGGGCGATGCCCTGACTGCTACAACTATACGTATACGCCTTCGTCTATTATTGTGCCCTGTCCGGAAAACAAATAAAATCTGTTTGAGAAAGTACCGATTCTCTATCCAGGCGTCCAATCCGGCGCCTTTTAGCCGGCCAGCAAAGACGCTTAATGATCATCTTAGGAAGAATGGGACGGAGGACGGAATGAACTGCAGACGGAGTACGTATGCCCAACGCACTCTCTGCATCTGCAGCAGGGATACCCTACGAGCAACCCCACTACCCAGATAAGCATAACCCGACACCCCATACAAAAAGTGCAATCCGGCCATCCCTCCGTCTGGCAGTAGATCCTGTGGGCCCGGCTCACCAGCCGTGCCAAGACGGTTCGGCTTTGTGCCCGATCCGTCTACAGCTCCAAGCTCCCCACCTCCAATGAGAAGACCTCAGGTCATAATAGCATCATTTTCCCAGTCAGAATTCTATCTATCTTTGATTGAAACACACACCATGGACAAGAACCAACGCATCGTCATCGTCGGCGCAGGCGTCTTCGGCCTCTCCACCGCCCTCAACCTCGCCCAGGATGGCTTCACCGCGATAACAGTCCTGGACAGACACATGCCTCCAGTCCCCGACGGGTCAAGCAATGATATCTCCCGCGTAATCCGCTTCGACTACGGTGATCCCGTATACGCGGAGCTGGGCAGGGAGGCGTATGATCTGTGGAACACCAGCCCTGAGTATGCGGACTCGTTCCACCGCACGCCGTGTGTCTGGACGGCGCAGAGGACAGGTCCGTCTGGTCTTGTGCAAGTCGGGGGTTCGGACTTTATCCGCAAGACGAAGGAGATTCTGACGAGGATGGGGGCCGAGTGGCATGCGTTGGCGGATGCGGCGGAGTTGAACGCGCGGTTCCCCGCTGTCAGTGGGACGCCGATCGGGGAGGGATTTGAGGGATTCTATAACAATGCCGCGGGGTGGGCGGACGCGGGTGTTGCGATTGCAGGCCTCAGGGATCGGTGTATTGCTGCTGGGGTGTCGTTTGTGACGGGTCCTCATGGCCAGGTTACAGAGCTGGAGAAGAGCTCGGACGGCACTGTTACGGCAGTCAAGACGGCCGATGGGGGACGGATCGCAGGAGACAAGTTTATCCTGGCGACGGGTGCGTGGACAGCTGGACTGATTCCCTCGTGGAATTCGATGGTGGCGACGGCGCAGATTGTGGGCTTTGTGCGGCTTACACCGCAGGAAGTCAAGGCGCTCAAGGATCTGCCTATTATTTTCAATCTCTCTACCGGATTCTTCAGCTTCCCGCCGCATGAGAAGACGGGGTATCTCAAGGTTGCTTGCCACAGTTTTGGATACACGTTATCGTCGGACCAGCAAATATCCTCTCCACCCACTCGGGCCATCTCTGCGCGGGCAAACTTTATCCCCGCGGAAGGTATGCAGAGACTTCTCGCTGGCCTCAAAGAGATCCTACCTCAGCTGGTGGACAGAGGTTTTGAGAAGACATGCCTGTGCTGGTATAACGAGACCCCGACGGGCGACTTCATCTTCGACTATCATCCTGACCATTCCAATCTGTTTATCGCTACCGGCGGGACCGGACAGTATGTACACCACCGAATCCTTACCATAAGATACTAACATCGGTGCAGCGCGTTCAAGTTCCTCCCTAACATTGGGAAATACATTGCAAAGTCGTTCCAGAGACAATTGTCCCCCGAGTTGACGGAGAAATGGCGGTTCCATACCGAGTACAAGGACCGTCCCCGGGAAGACATCTTCACCGGCGAGAAGAGCCGGAAGGGAGGAGATGGCAGCCGTGGAGGCCCAAATAGACGGGAGTTTACCCCCGAGGAGCGAGACAGACTTTTGTCTATGACGAATGCATTGGCTGTAAGACAGGCTAAGATGTAAATATAGATCTGCTATACCAATTGAATCAGGCATGCATTTCACGAATGACTATAATACGTTGATAAGACATATGGTATTCTTAATCAAGAGAACATGTAAATAACAGGACACATCGACGCACTCATTCCCTGAAGGACTTTGGAGGAATAATCAAAGAGGTACCGTCTTCTCTATTAAACATGTAGTCCTTCTGTCTTCTCTCCACCCCTTCGACTCTAAGCGAAGAGTTCCGTCCTGCTTCCCAGACTGCTCCCTCTACAGGATAATCAATAGTGCCTGCCCATCCCTTTCTCCAGGGCGTGTAATACACACTTGTGGGCTTTTCCCATCTCCAAACACTGTCTTCATCTGCAAACAGCCTGTCCGCAGTGCTTCCGATTACCTTGGCACAGAATAGCAGCACTTCCCTGTCTGTATCTAAAGACACATCCTCTATATCCTCTGGTCGTATCGTCGATTTTTCAGTCTGCTCCTCTAACCTCCTCACTAGTTGGAGAACAGCTAACTGATGGCCCTCAGCATCGTCGCTCGTCGGACACAGTGAAACAGCTCCCTCCCGGACAAATAAAGAGAGATAGTCATGTATCTCCTGCGGGGAGGATCGAGACTGGGGCAGTTTAAACCGACCCAGCTCGCGAAACCCCTCAATGTAGCTGAGACTACCTATAGATAATCCAGTCGGGATCACTACAGACCGGCTCAGAGTGGTGATGAGATGGTCCCAGTGGTGGACTGTGCAGTGCTCGGTAGGCTGTTGCTTGCCTCACGTTGTGGTGGTGATCAGGACAGTGTGCGGGAAGGTTGCCAGGTTCTCTTCGGGAAATCTGGCTGGTTCGGTCTAGAAGAGTTCTAAGCAACGGGAAGACAGGCAGGAGGATACAGGAATAACAGGATTCATATTGGTGATAGTACATACAATATAGATTGTGCCCTTTTTGCGCCTTTGAGGGCTTTCATTATCAGCAGACGACATGGAATTCTGTATCTGGGAAGGATAAAGGAAGGCAAATGTCTATTAGTGTTGCTAATGAGGAGTTCAAGCATATATTGGTAAGATTATGGCAGTATGGAGTATTAATAATGAGACAATCTTATATATAATGTGGTTTGGCGGGGGAGTAGCCCTTTATGGCTGATGTGTCCACTAATTACACAAATTAATTCCTGACTTATTGCCAAGGTCTGATCTATTCGTAGCTCAGGTGTCGTTTCTCTGGAAGAAGAGAGTATCAATAGATTAATTATAAATTGAGGCATTTTCTTTCCAGCTAAGGCCTCACCATTATCATCCAGGATCATATATCTAAAGACACTAAGCAAGGATGCAACCGGAGAAACTCGACAGAGCTTAATTATATTTAATTCTATAGTATTGAAGCTAGGTGCCGTTAATTGCTATATGATTATGTAGTTGACGCCTGGATCAATCTCCGAAAAGGCAGCAATCATTCGAACTACATATGTATACTCTGCATGACTTAGCTAGACAATATCTTTTTCTCTCAGCCTGATCATCTCAAACAGGCAGAACAACCTTGACACCCATGTATTCCCTCTGATGCATGATCTTGCCATCGATGAGGACCTGGTCTGCCCCGACCCTGTTGCGGACTGTATCGGTTGGATCCGTGCAGGTGGCAATCTGAATCTCGCGCCATTGCCGATTGGTAGGGACCAGCTTTCCCTGAGCCGTGAGGTTCCTGAACTCCTTGTAGACGCCTTGTTCCTCGATGCAGCCCTCCCGTTGAATGAGCGGTGACTCTGCTCACATCAGCACGGCCCAATCCTCTTCCTTGGATTGGATGGGTACTCACCATACGCCGGGGCCATCCGCAAATCACCCACCGAACTATTGAACAACACCAGCGACAACCGCTCCTCATTCACCTGATCCGCTGGTGGCTTGAAAACCCGGTGTCGCGTCGCCTTGAAATGCCCTCCGGAAACAATCTCGAGCGTATCCCCGATGTTGATCACCAGGGCACCGGGCTTATACGGCACATAATACCACTGCTCATCGCGGCCCCAGATCTGAAGACACGAGATCGGGACGGAGAACAGCAGCGTCGTCAGGCCAAAGTCGGTGTGCCCGTGCATGCGCAGACCCTTGGACGCCTCCTCGGTGCGTTTCTGGACGGGGCGGAAAAGCGCGTGCCGGAAGTAGCCTTCGCCTGTTGGGCCGCCGTGGGACTGCACGTTGTCCCAGAGGTAATTGTCTGGTAGCTCGAGGACGCGCGAGAAGAGGGTGAGGAGCCGCCGGTTGACGGATTGGGTGAGGTAGGTGCAGAAGGCCTCGATCTCGTCCATGAATGGGTGGAGGCATCGGGGGATGCGGTTGATGTCTTCCCACTCGGGCTTGTACCAGTTGAATTGTTCGATGCCGTCGGGTGTGCCGCGATGGCGCTGACCAGGTTAGTTTGGTTGTGGATGTTTATGGCAGTATAGGCCCACCTTGAATCCATACGGATGCTTGTAGCCGGACCAAGTACCGGTGTTGTCGGGGTCAAAGAGAAGGCGTTCTTTGTCTTCCTCGCTGATGTTGTTGTAGAGATATTGCGCGAGAGCAAATTGACGGTGGAGCTGTGCCGTGTGGTTAGCAATCTCATTTGTGCCTTCGCCTAGAAGGTACACCCTACCTGCTCCAAGGAAACACCGTAGTTCTCCAGGAACAGAAAACCATCATCGCGGATGGCTATCTTGACCTTCTGAATGAGATTTTCAACGACAGCTGGGTCATCCGAGTCCAGCAGCGAGAGGTCAATCGACTTGAGTTGGGCAAAGTCGTGTTTCTCCTTGGTCACTGGAGGAGGAATCCATTCGGGGACAAAGGGTTTACCAGTAGTGGGAGGGGTGTTGAACGGGGCTGTAGGTGCCATGACTGATGGAATTGAGGGTGTAATTGTAATTGATTGTGGGAAGTTGGATGATTCAGGCCACTTTATACTGTTATTCCGTACATCTTCAGATGAACAACTTGATTGTACGAGAGTGACGAACGAATCCCATCCCTACGGACCCTACCTCTGCATGTCACTCCTCGAAAACAGTCAATCTACATCTCCAGATCCTTCTCCCTCTGGAGCCCCTCTCTATCAATCATCAGCTTCGGGATAAGGTTAATCTAGGACTCACCGGACGGAGGAGCTCCTCCCAACTTACGGCGGAGCACGGCATGGGAGGAGTAGAGTCAACACGTCATGTAGAAAATGCGAGGACTAGTCCGAGGTAACCTTGTTCATAAGGGACTAAGGAATCATTTCCAGTCGTATCTCATCTCCCATTCTATCTATCACTGCAACCCAGGATCTGCCAGTCTGCACGATGTCCCGCCAATTGATCTCCAGCGAAAAGTTCCCTCCCAAGCCACACAATTGTGAGTATCAGTATTCATTCTCCCTCAATCAAACCAGTTCATTCAGGATGTCTAATCCTCCAGGCCCCGCCGTCAAAGTCCCCGGCCTCGTCTTCTGCGCCGGACAGACCGCCACCGGCGAGATCAAGCAAGCGACAGTGAGTCCAGTATACACCTCACCAAACGTCCTCATGCTAACCGTGTCCACAGCGCACGGTATTGCAAAACCTAAAAGAAGTCCTCGAGCTGGCGGGATCGTCCCTGGAACAGGTGGTCAAGTACAATGTCTACCTGGCCGACATGCAGGATTTCGCGGCGATGAATGAAGCGTACATTGAGTTTCTGCCGAAGCCGATGCCCTCGCGGTCGTGTCTTCAGGCGCTGCCTCCTGGTGATGGGACGGTGATTGAGATAGAATGTATTGCGCAGGTTTAGAGCATATAGTGGTAATAGCATGTCACAGTCCTAGCTGGCTTTTGCCGACAAGCGTAAATGATGTCGGAGTTGGCAAAGAAAGCGGTTGCGATATGGCGGACTGGAATTACATATATATCAACAGATTGGCACGAAACAGAATACAGCAAGAGAGTACAAGGCAACTAGCTACCACATCAATACATCTCATACCGCCACCCCATCTGCACCATCTCCTCCGTCACCCCCCCTTTGACCACCTTGGCAATCTCCTCCGGCTCCCCCGAATCCAACCTCGCATTCTCCCTCCGAACCAACCACCGATAAACCGTTACCGTGCACGCCAGCAAAACCGCCGCACCCATTAGCGCCCCAAACGCCGCATAAAAGTGCGGGGAGGAGTAGTACAGATACGACGCCCAGATATTCGCCGTGCCGCCGATGGCATTGACGAGTGCCGAGGCGGCCGCGCGCTTGGAGACGGGGCGGGCCAGGTGCAGGTTGATAGTCTTGTAGAGGAGGAGTTGTGGGCCGACGGACGCAAAGGGGAGGATCATCATGGCGAAGTAGCGCGCGCCGACGTTGAGGGTTGTCATGGAGAGGATGTACGTGACAATGGAGATGGCGACGCAGACGAGGATGATGGGATACACGGTGTTTCTGCGGTCCGAGTAGAACATGATCCCGTAGTAGACGCCGGCGGCGAGGATGTAGGGTGGCGCGGTGAGGAGCAGGCTCACGGTGTGGGAGAAGTTGAGGGCGGCGACGAGGGTGGGGAAGTAGTTTGCGATGGAGCCTTGGGTTTGCGAGAGCATGTTGGCGAAGATGAGGAGGAGGAGCTTCGGGTCGGAGAGGGCGTTGAGGAACCCGCGGAGGACGCTTTCGTGCTCGTTCTCGGGACTGCCTTCTGCGGCGCCGGCCTCGGACTCGATGCGCCAGACGGCGAGGTCGCGCTCCAGCGGGGAGAGGATGCGGCTGTTGTGAGGGAACTCGGGCATGATGAGGCTGCAGATGACGCCGATGCCTACCGTCGTGCTGCCCTCGATGATGAAGAGCCATTGCCAGCCGGCAAGCTGGTGGACGCCATCGAGCTGGAGAATGGCCGCCGCGAAGAGGCCTCCGAATGCGTTGCCGACTTGTTGGGCGATGTACAGACCCGCAATTCGCTTTCCCAGCTCTCGTTTCGTGTACCACGCCGAGAGGTAGTAGATGGCTCCGGGGAAGAAGACCGCTTCTGCCATGCCCAGGACAGCTCGCACCGCCAGCAACTGGCCGTAGCTCTTGACTACCGCCGTCGCCGCCGAGATACAGCCCCAGACGGTCACTGCGCAGCAGATGTACATGCCTGGACGGGAGATCTTGGTGATCAGGAGGTTGCTTGGGATTTGAAATGGCAGGTAGCCGGCGAACAGAATGGAGATGGCCGTGGCAAACTGTTGAGTGGTCATGTGTAGATCTTCGGTAATCCCTTGGAGCTTGGCCGCCGCGAGGTTCTGGCGGTCGATGTAGTTCAGGATGTACAGGATGCCGATAGTCGGGAGGACGAGTAGATCGACCTTGCGGACGATCTTCCGGTTGAGATCACGCATATCATCCTCGCTGAGGCTGCGAAGGCTCTCAGGCATCCGATGCAAGGGGGAGACTTGCCCTTCTGCACATGATGCTTTGTCCATAATTTGGACGGATGGTTCGCTTTTTTTGATGTCCATTGTAGATGTTTGCAGTATGCTGCAGACTGTATGCATCCTAGGATGGCTGTCCGTCTGTCCGGACAGCAATGAAGTATAAGTACTCAGAGAGCAGCTGACTGTTATCTACTGCTCGTGCCAAAGTTGACTGAAGGTTATCCATTCATTCATCAAGCTCTCCACTAGGTGCAGTGATATCAAAGATAAAGGAGGAGCCCCGACGTTATCAGAGCAGCGGGGGGGGGTCAACCTTATTATCTTATAGTGCGGAGCTCCTCCCATATAAACTTTCCTGTACAGTGAGTATGCAGTGTATTGACAATTTGACATCCAAGAGAAAAGTCGTCAAAAATGAACAATACTTAAGGACATGCCTCACTAGTATTGACTATTGACATATTGAACATCTACAATCGCAACAAACAAAATGACCTACCCAACCGCCCACACAACCACCATCACAAACCCTCGCCTCCGGCTCGTCAACAAACTCAAAACCGGCGAGGACCCCCTCATGACCTTCATGGCCCTCCCCTCCGTCCGCATGGCGCAAATCGTCGCTCTAACCGGCGTAGACGGCATCATCATCGACTGCGAGCACGGCCACATCAGCGACGACGCAATGCACAACGCCGTGGCAGCCATCTCCGCCCTCGGCGTCTCGCCGATCATCCGCATCCGCGGCCCAGCGCACGATATCATCAAGCGCGCGCTCGACACCGGCGCCCACGGCATCATGGTGCCGCAGATCAACACCGCCGACGAAGCGAGACAGGTCGTTGCCTCGGCCAAGTTTCCACCGCAGGGTGTGCGCGGCCAGGGCTCCGCGTTCCCGGCTATCGGGCATGGGCTGACCACGCCGGAGTATATGGTTTCTGCGAACGAGACGATTCTCACGATGATTCAGATTGAGACGAGGGCGGGGGTCGAGAATGTGGAGGATATTTGTAAGGTGCACGGCGTGGATATGGTCTTTATTGGGCCGAATGATCTGGCGCAGTCGCTTCTGGGGTATGTCCCTGCGCGCGGCGATGAGCCCGAGTTTGTGGCGGCTGTCGAGAAGATCATTGCCGCGGGGAGGAAGTATGGGAAGTGGGTTGGGAGGATGGTGAACGACGGGGCGCGGGCGAAGGAGGCGAGGGCGCGGTATGACACTGTTGCCATTACGGGCGATACAAAGGCCATTCAGAACTGGTACATGGCGGAGTTTGAGGTGGCAAGGTCATAGAACTTGATATACCCTTGATAGTCACATAGAACTAGATTATATTTGTGTCCTTAATCCATCCAAGCACCCGGCAATCAATCTCCCAATCTGCCATCTCTCTTTCTCTCGAAAGACCCTCCTCGCCCATTCCAATGCACCCTCCACATGCCCGTCCTCAACGCCAACAACCTGCATCGCCCCCGGTACCCCCCTTCTCACCAACTGCCAGGCAATCAGAAATGCGCGGTAGGCATGCAGCGTGAGCCACGGCGCCTCGGATTCCGGCGGTGGCGTCGTATCCAGATACCGTAGGAACCAGTCAACATGCGGCTGGATCGCCTGTGCGGTCTCGGCTTCACATAAAACCTCGCAAGACGAGAGCGCCATCTGCGTCGACTGACTCAACCACGCATCGATGCTGGCTCCGACCACGCCGCCTGTGTGCAGGGGAGACCACATTTGTAGCTCGAGCATGGCGGTTTCCCAGATTGCTGCGCACGAGGCGGCGGCTGGCGATACAGGTTCGTTCTCACGACCCCGCTGGTAGAGAAACGGAGAAAGTGCCATGAGGGAGGCCCGCAAGGCTCCGAATCGCTCCATGCTCAGCATCCCCGTCATGGTTGACCAGCCGGAGATTTCGCGGGCACTCGAGATAAGAAAGTGGGCGATGTTGATGGCGCCGAAGGGATCGAAGCGGGGGATGGAAGAGAGGTCTCCGTCTGGGGAGAGGAACCGCCTGACGGCGTCGGCGTATTGGACTGGGGTGCCTGTATGGTATCGTGCAGTAAGCTGGCGGTGCGCCCATTCCGCGCTTGATGATGCCGTCCAGTGGTCCTTGGGGCAGGGAAGGTTGTGTTTGATTTCTAGGTGGGAGATTGACCGCGGGATGGAGAGTAATTGATACCAGAGGGCGTCGATCTGGTGGACGGCAAACAGGGTTCGTTTGCGTGCTTCGCCCTGGATAAATTCGTGCCATAAGGAATCGAGGTCTTCGGTGGCAAGTGATGAGGTGGAGGAGGGCTGCATAAGCCCTGCTGATCGAGCCAGAGAGATCATATTGGAATGCATTTTCAAACCAGTGGCGGACTGTTCGCCACACATGTACATCATCGCGCAGATTTCAAGTAGAAGGTATGATTGAACTATTGCCAGGCTTTGTGTTGGGTCATTCTGCGGATTGTCGTCGGACGCGATGATAGCACGAGCTCGATTGAAGCAGCGCGTGGATAGGATCGCGCCGGACCCGGCCGGATTGCTGCGTTCAGGATCCTCTCCATGTTGATAGGCCAGACACAGAATGCTGAGGATAAGGTGTGACGGCTGTGGTGTCGGCTCGAAAGTTGATTGGTGAAGGAAAGGGACAAAATATGAGACGTGAGTGAAGAAGAGCTGGCATCCATGTGTTATCTGTATGGCTGACGGGGACCAAGTGTCCTCTACTTGAGTCAGATCATCGGCCAGATCCGTATCAAAGGGGAGGCTTGTTGGATTCTCGCTGGATAAAGGCGATGATGTGCCAAGTAGGAGGTCCCAATCGAACTCTGGCACATCTGGCACAATCTCTGCCGGGCCAGTCGCGTCGTTGATTGCAGGCGTATTTGCAGAAGAATCTGTTTTTTCCCTGTTGCTGCTATTTTGGTTTGCACGCTGGTCACGCAAATGTCTCGCATGTCTTGTAGGTCGTCTCAGCAAATGCTCTGGGTGTTTCCTCTTGATATGGCGGTGGCGTAGATCAGGCCGAGAGAATGTCGTCTGGCAATAGTCACAGGGAAGTAAGGCCTGGCCGGGAGACCGAGAATGCAGGGCTGCATGTCGCTTTAGATTCTCATGGCGGGTAAACCGACTATGACAGACGGCACATTGGAAGGGCTGATACGCGGACATGATGAGTGCTTGTCTGCTTGACAAGAATAATAGAGTATGGGGAATGGGAATGGCGAAATGCGGGGAAGAGCAGCTATTTATTGGCCCCTACTGTATGTGCCACCCCCGCAATATCAATATGAATATGCCAGTAGAACAATCACTGGCTCTGGTAAAGTAAAAATATGTATTGCTTCCCTTTGAAGGAGAAAAGAATGAAGTCCTGTACCTTATCTGTAGCTCTGTGTCTATCCACTCTCGGCAACTGACCGATGTCCTATCTTACAGTCTTACTTATCTCTGGCCATTGATGTGAGTGTGACATTTTGATAAGGGATAATATTCATTCTTGGGAAATTCCTCGTGGTCCTGTACCTTATACAGCGAACTGTTTCAATTCAATATTCTCACTATAGTAGTATATGATAGCTAATATAGAGAGGTACCTGTTTTCTAACATCCATAAAGATAGTGGCATCAGTAATACCAGCTGATAACAGTAAACATGTGAGGTGTTCCTTTTGTTGAAATAGTCTGCTGTACTGTATCTTGTCGCATCTCGTGTTACTATTTCAACCCCCCAGCAAGCAGTAAACTCTGGCCTGTCATGTATCCTGTCCTCTCCAACATACTCACCACATTTGCTGTCTCTTCCGGTGTCCCCAGTCAAATCAGGGAAATACCTGCCACTACCTCCGGACCAGCCGCAGCATTGGAATTATCCCTGTATCCCCAATCATTGCAGGAGCAAGATCATTCACACTGATGTTATACTCGGCCAGTCGGGCAGCAAGGTTCTTCATCATTCCAGTCAATCCAGCCTTGGAAGCCGCGTAGTCTTGCAGGAGGATCGTTAATCCAGGGGCAGAATAGGAAAACGGGCATACCTACGACATCCGTTGATCCCTCCCCCGCATGCCTGCAATCAATGACATTAAGACAATGCGACACCATCGCTGGCTCTTCATATGCTCGACAACGCCTTTCACAAGAATGAATGAAGCGCGAAGATTCATATTCATCATCTTGTGAATTCCTCCAGACCAATATCCCAAACTTGAGTGATGCGTTTCCCGTATCCAGCATTCGAGATCAGAATGTCCGATTGGTGGCCGTGGTGGGCGTCGATCTGCTCGAAAATCGCTTGGATCTGATCAGGACATCCAAACGTCTACTTGATGTGTTGAGATATGAAGCTGCTGGTCCGCGTATCGGCATCGTAGAGACGCTACGAGCTCGTTCATCGCGGTCTGGTTGGTCGAGTAGGTCAGAGCGAGGCATACTCAATATTGTGCCAGCTGCTCAGCACACGTGGCGCCGATCCTAGGATGATTAGATTCTTCAATCTATTTCCCTGCTGAATAGGTAAAGAAAGTGTGATCCGATTCCACATACCCTCCTGAGGCACCAGTGATAGGAGCTATCCGGCCGCGGATTTCATTACGAGACATTGTTATAAGGCGAATATGCAAAGAGAATTCCCAGACAAGTGCAAACTCTGATATGCACGGCGAAATCCAAAAAGTCATGAAGTATACTCTTGCTGTTAATGTGACCTCTTCGGGAGCCGAGTGGATGGCAAGAACCGAACAGAGGGAGCTCCTCCCAAACACTACGACCAACACTCTGTCGCGATGAACATGAAAGACAGAGAATCACCGATTGGTGTCATCTACCAACTACGCAACATTCCAAGCCGACTATTTTGAACGACGACAGGAAGGAACAGGAACATGGTTATTAGAGACTGCCGAATTCCGTGCTTGGGCTTCAGCGCCCTACTCAACGAACAGTCGAGCACGCAATTAGGCTTCATGCTCTATCTGCTATCTACTCAATAACTATGTGAGAGACAGTAGGTCCACTTTTGTACCTCGGGTCGAAGGCAGGAACGGTTTTCATTCTTCTGAGATCAGGACAAAGGAAGACCTCTTCTTGGCTAGGGCGCGTAAGAAATTAGGACATGAAGTCAACACACACTGAAAATGTTAAAAGTAGTACTCTCCAGCACTTTCAGCCCAAAATTCCTCCCGACGCTGACGAAACTCTCGCTCAGCCATTCGCATCTCCTCCGTTTTCCTATGCTCTGGAATCGAGTACCATCTGCTGGATTGGCCTTGGAAGTCGTCCATAGCTCGCAAGTTCGCAACAAATCCCTTCGTCTATTGTCGAAAAGCTCTCCGTTGAATTTACTCTCCCAGCCAGCGTCGCGATAGAGCTTCTGTAAAGCCCTCCATTCGTTAATATTACGACGTATGATATCCCGACCATCTCGATTCTCCCCGTATTGCTGAACAGCAGCCTGGGAGTCAGTTGGAAGGCGGACTCCGCCGGGCCAAATATTCTGGAATAGAATGGGATTCTCCATAATTTTACGTATTGGAACTTCTGCTTCGCCATCCGGGTCAAAGAATGGGACGTATTCGAGAGTGTGGAATTTCTCGAAGACCTTTGAGAAGAACGCTTCACATGGTTGGCGGGGGCAGTCTTGCCATTGCTTTTGGTTCAGGTGGCACCATTCCATTATAGTCTCTGGTGCAGAGGTCAGCTAGATCTTCGGCTGATAAAGGATGAAGCTCGAGGAGAGAAACAACGTACGGTCACGAACGTCATACAGCACGTTCGCATCAAACTTTCCGCTCCATTTCCAAATGTGCGGCGACCAAACGCTTTCGAATAGTTGAATTTACCTGCAACGGTCAGCAAGGCAGGATCCAGAACGGCTGGGAGACATACCAGAAGAATCTCTGGCTAGAAGAACGGCACCCAAGATAGAGCCGTCCTCTATCGCCTTTTCAAAGACTTTGTCCAGAGAGGCCATGGCTTCGCTTTTCGTAAGTACTCTGCAGCGAGGTTCTTGAGTAGTGGTATTCTGTGCGTCAAACAAGGGCTATGGTCTTTCTTAAACCTGCCTTGAAAGATGTATTATAAATATGTGATTATAAATGAATGAGGATGAAAGAGGTTCTGTACATTTCAATTAAGATAGGTACCTGGGGTGAATATTTGTCAGCAGTTCACCTCATTGGCGTAGCCGCATCAAAGCTTCACATAAACTTCAACAGCAAGACTAGTTCTATCTAATACGATATAATGATCCAAGGGGGTACTACATCGCTCCTAGATTAAAATGCCCATAAGACTTCTGTATATACCGCAAGACTCGCAGCCCCATGCACTGTAAGCTGGGGTATCAGGATCAACCTCTAGGACACCGACAAGGTCCAAGGGCCCACCAAGTACTAGACACCAAGTTAGCCAGAAGCTGTATGTACAGGTTGACTCCTCCGAGAGCATCTTCAGCCCATAGCTCTTCCTCTTAGAGGTACTCCATCATATGTACACGTAATAAGAAGGTACTAGACTTGGTATAAAGATTACTGATATGGATAGCTCTTATCTGTCCGTGCGACCTCGCCATTCATCAACCCGGATTATCCAGTCACGAACAAGAACTTCAAAAAGACTAGTCTCACTCTCATCGATAGGAAGGCCATGCGTACCACGATCTAGAACAACAAAGGTTGATCGCGGATAGAGCTCCAGCAAGCGAAGGCTGTCTCGATAGCCCACGCACTCGTCTTGCCGACCACATACAATAAGTGTGGGTGCAAAGAACTTGGCGCTTTCATTGTCCAACGCAAAAGATAACTGATATCGCTGTGGATCTGCTCGGATCGGATCCAACACCTTCTTGTCTGCTGCTTTCCCCGCTGGAAGGTAAAGCTCCTTGTATTTTGATTTCAAGGTTTCAACGTAAGCAGGCGTTTGAACGAGAACGTTTCCAAGAAGGGTCCTGTCTTCGGCTGACATGTTCGACATGAGTTGCTCGTTCGCAACCAAAGGTTTGAAAGCATCGAGATCACGCATGCTGTCCTTTGGCTCAATAAGCGGCACGCGTAATAGTAAACCATCGACCTGCTCAATATATTTTTGAGCTATCGCGCGTGCAAGGTAGCCGCCACATGATGAGCCGACAAGTAAGAATCTTGAACTCCCAAGTCGAGCATCAATGAATTGCGCCAGGTGAAGGTATATATCGTCCAGGTCCTTGATATTATTCGCAGGTGTTGTGCCCATGCCGGGTAGGTCCACGTAAATCCGGCGAAGGCCCGGTATTTTGCTGAAAATCGGCTCAAAGTCCCGCTCCTCGACTCTTCCCTCCATCTCCCATCCATGGATGATCAAAACAGGAAGTCCTTCACCGATTTCATGTGCAGATAACATTTTGTTACTGGGTAGTAGATTTGTGAATATGTGAGGAGCAGGAACCAGGGCAGTGATTGCAGGGGTATATACGCCATCTTATAGTTGTCAACGTTGCCTAGTTTGCTCAGTTTGCATGGGATGATTCTAGACTCTTATATCTTTCATACCAGTACTAACCCATATTGGAGTTAGCGCAGCATGTGATTAGGGCTTGGAAGAGTATCTCAATGTTTCCCGACATGGAAGGCAATATCGCACCAAAAGATTGGGCTGTCAAGGGGCTTCTGGAAGACGGGCTGGCGGAGGCGAGTCGTGGTGCGCCAGATAAACGCGGCGAAGGCGTCATAGGTCGTCTTGTGAGTTGCGAGTTCTTGAGTTCCTCGCTTTGCTTCTGGGGAGGTGGAGGAGGAGGCACTGGCCTGGTTTCTGCTCTGGGTGGAGTTGTGGCTCTGGGGAACGGTCGACCTTCGTTCCAGCGGAGGATCGGGCTTGGAGACGATGGAGAGGTCATTGCAGGTAGGATCCAAGATTGGGAATGGTGTCTTGTGGGTTATGGCGTAGCAGTTTTCGGCCAGCTAGTGGATGAACCACCTCCAGCCCATCATGTCGTTGGCGTAATGGTGCATGTGGGTGATGACGATGGGCCGCCGTGGAAGAAGTTGGTCAGAAAGCCCGAGTCGACCGGAGAGGCGTCTGGGTGTGCTTGGGGTCGCTCGCCGTATGTCATTGATTCGAGACCCCAGTACTTCCCGTCACCAAGCCTGAGGTCGTATCCGCCATTGAGGTGAAACTGTCTGCGTCTTCGGGCGCATCGAGCCGTTGGACGATGGACTTTATTGTGCTGTGTCACCACTTGACAAAAGAGTGGCTCCCTCTGGATCCTATTCGATGTTGCCTCGAAGATGCCGAACTGCGCCAGAGTACGCTCTAGAATCTTCCCTGAGTCCAGCGGACGCCCCAGGTTTATCTGCGTCTTCCAGGCGGAAGTATATAGCCAAAGTGAGTGAAGCAGGAGGCGGATAGGTAGTCGAGAGTCAATATCTTGAACCGTTCTTCTTCCGGGCATGTCTCCCAGCCGTACGGGTGAAGTTGATACTTCCTTGTGGACCATCGTTAGTAGTGCGCCATATATGCAGAGCACCAAGGTGCGAGGATGAAGCCAGTTCAGTGTCTATTCGACGTAAGACAGCGAATAATCCTCAAGGCCAAATCTTATAGCGTCAGGGAATGCGGGGCTGTCAACTTCTTCTGTCAATATCCATTTATATCGCAAAGACCTAATCAGATCAGTAACAGGTCCTTCATTTTCCGTGAACAGACAGAAGACGCTAACTAGCTGTTTAACACTGGAATCAGCGAGTCACAGCAATACAGATTAGAGATTTTCCCCTCCACAAGATCCTCAACCCGAATGAAATGTTGGCCTAAGTAGGTAGCATCCGTTGGCCTGTCTAAGTGTCAGCAAATGCCATCAAATCCCTGTCGATAGGAATATTAATGCATTTTTGGGACTCATGCACAGCGTAGCCCTATGAGAAAAGTAAGATCAATCAAAGTAGACCTCGCTAGTCAATTATATGGGGCTCCAAACTACCACTAGGGAGTATCCAACCTCCCTCTTTCCAAGTCCCAGCAAATCGAGAGCGGGTGGAGACGGAATACAAACCAGCAAATATATATCCAGAGGGACGGATGAAGTGGCTACTGCGACAAGGAGCCAGCCACTCCGTTTGAATGAGCGGTCTCATATCTGCCAAGCGCATGGCTATATTAGTATGCTTTCCATGGTTTAATCCCATTGGTAATAAGCCGATGGAAATATAGTCCCCTAATGGTGCTCTGGTCATGTCCAGGTGAAGCAGTGCGATATTCAGACATTGGGGCTGCTGATATATGATCAAAGACTGCAGCTATTCAACAACTGGTCGCTTAGCTCAGTCGGTTAGAGCGTGGTGCTAATAACGCCAAGGTCGCGAGTTCCTCGTAGTGACCATGGAAGGCATGGTCAATATACTGTTGTTATTGTAGATATCTTTTGAATAGTTGCTGGTGTAGTGGGGTTGTGGTACCGACATACATGCGGCATACCCTTATGTAGGCTTACTAGTATGAATCTAAACACTACTTGACTACAAATTGGCGGAAGAACAAGTATATCTAAAATAATATGTTCAATAGATAGCTAAATGTATGTTTATATATACAGCAAAGATATATCGCCAACGCATGAAAGGATCGTACAGCGTGTCTTCGTAATTCCTCTAGAGCACCAATGACGAGTAAGGAGCGAAGTTTATCAAGGAGGGTATCATCAACAGGTAGAATATGTGGAGCACTCGAGAATGCTGATACAACTCGAGATAGAATCAAGTGCATATCAGGTGGTGATGTCATCAACCCGCAACGCCGGCAGATATTGTATACCCCGCGGAGGGGAACAGTTTCCGAGCAGAGACGAGCCGGGGAGCGTAGTAGCGACGATAACTATTGATCCTCTTATTTCCGTCGGATTCAGAAGAGGAAGCCATCCGGACAAGACCCTCTGACCGTCGTCGAGCCATAGCTTTCACTGCAGCGGTGATTGTGTTCCGGATAATGGAGGATGGGCTTTCGCTGGGGGTTTGAGTAGGCATGTCCGGACTGTCCTCATCATCATCCTCAAAGTGAAGTGAAGCCATGCGTTTGCGGGTATTGTGGTGTGCTTCCTCCATGGACCGTCGGAGGAGACTGTTGTGTGCGACGCAACGGCGCAGATCGGGGGTCTTGCTTGATGTTTCTTTTTTGAGCTTGTCGCGCGAGATGATGGCGATGCGACAGGGCAGTATGGAGACGCTCTGCCGGGCAATGGGAGGAATTCGAGGGTTTAATGAACGAGAGGCATGGCGGAGTAGGATGGTGGCAGTTGGTAGTGTCTCGAGGGAGCCGGACATTTTGACCGGTTGGCAGATAGTATAAGGCCTCAATTGTATTGATGAATGTTATTCATCTTGATCCCAGGGACCAGGGATACTTATACTTCATCATCAGGGCTACGGCAGAGATTGAAGCTATAGAGCTGGCACTTGTCTACAAGAAGATATTGATCACCTCGGCCGCGTTACTTCGGCCGAAGCGGAGGAGGATATCAAGGGGCGGAACCATAGGCTGTCGTCTTGGCCCGAGATGACCCATGGGCCATGGGCCATGGCTCATCCTCGGCTGGCAAACTCTATCTAAAGTTTGCAGCTACGGGCTGTCCGGGTGGCGTGTATATGGTGTCATAGACTGAACTCGCCAAGGCATGCTGAGACCCTGATCCTCGCGTAGTCTCTTGGTGCTAGCAGCCTTGTGGGTACCCTCGAGCCATTGTATCTCCTTCAGGAAGGTCGTCTGCAATCAGTTACTTGGCGATCTCTGCAGCTTGTCATTCGCTGTTTCTGTCGGAATTCTGCAATCTCCGACGTAGCTGTGGGTATTTCGCAGTCCGCGGATGGCCCATACACTCCAGGTTTAATCTAGGATCCGAGATCTGTCAATCGGAAAATATCCCCTCGCACAGTCCAATGGTGCATTCCATGGCTCTGTTCGGCCGATGCATCAGTCTGCTCGTGTCCTCCTGGAGGTTGAGAACGACCTGCCGAGAATGGAAGATCTTGCGATACAATTGAAAGGGTCAAGGTATTCCATTATGTAAGGTATTACTATCAATATAGAATCATCTAATGTAGATTATGTACTGCCAGTATCGTCCCTGGGTATCGTTGATATCTTGGCATGCTCACACCAGCGCCAACAATGCCATGCCCAGCAACAACGTTATCGCCGGTCTCGACCTTTGCGAGCCATTTTTCTTGTCATCAGATGAACCATTTTCAGAAGATGTCACGTTCTTCTCGCTCATCGCACTCCCCACCCACGCATTCCAATTGTTGTACCCATGATTCTTCCGGCAGTCGGTCGTGATGGCCTGGCCCTTCATCTGGGCAATCAGCTCGCCAGACCGTGACAGCGTCATCTCGACATCCCCCGTCTTCCCGTCGATGGGGACACTGCCATGATACAACCCTTTCTGCCCGCTAGGCGTATCCGTCCAGCTCCCCGTCTTATTGGCCCCCCCAATACTCACCGTCACGTCGGCCGCAGACTCCAGCAACGCCGAGTAGAAGATCCTATCCTGCATGATAGTCCTCGGGCTGGACGAGTTCGTCCCCTCACCAGTCTGCTGGCCCGGCGTGGTCTTCCCACTCAAACACGCGGACCCCGGATTGAGCCGGTACCACGATACCACGCCCTCCCTATCAAAACTCGCATTCTTCCCTCCGCTCTTATACAAGTCGATCACGTACGGCAGAAACTCCCGCCAGCCATCATGCGGCATCCCCTCGGCATAGTTGAAGGGGGCCTTGCCGACCGCGAAAATCCCCAGGTCGTCCTCGTGCATGGGGCCGATGTAGTGCGACTCGCCGTAGTCGTTCCAGGTGATGATCTCCACGTACTCGGGCGACAGCTCGAGCACCTGCTGCCACCTGTCAAACCAGAGGTCATCACCCCGCCAGGCCCAGTTCTTGTGGAACACGGGTAGATTGGTGTAGAACCACGGCGAGACGGGCATGATGTACGGCCGGCCGGCCAGCGCCGCGATGTACGCCTCGTCGAGCGTGGTGTTCATATCGTGCGCGCCGGCGGGCCACGCGTGCCAGCTCATCAGGCCGTCGATGACGGGACTGCTCGAGGCTGCTTGGATCCCCAGCGAGGACCAGTCGGGGATGAAGAAGAAGTCAGACTGCGCGTTGTGCTTGACGTCCTTCCAGACGTCGGCGCTCTGGCCGCCTTCGAAGGTTGAGACGAGCGGCTTGTCGTCGTTGTGCTTGTAGTATGCGCTGCCGGTGACGTAGTTGTCGATTACCTGGACGATCTCGTCGGCGGGCCACAGCGGGTCCTGGCCCATGTCGAAAGAGAGGAACATGCTGAAGTTGCGCTGGTGGGCTACGGTGAAGGCGTCATTGAGGATCAGCTCGTAGTTTTGTAGGCCGTAGCCGATGTTCAGGGCGAAGGCGTCGATGTGGGCGGCCTGCGCGGCGGAGATGTCGTTCGTCCATGTTTCTTGGGTGAAGTTGATGGCGTTGGCTACCTAGTCGATATTAGATTATTCGACATGGGAGGGATCCTCTTACCATGAAATGAGCGAATACGGCTTTCGCCTGTACATGGCTGGCGGTAGCTAACAGCCCGAGTAGCGTCCCCAACTTCATGGTGTTGACATATGCTTCGGCTCTGCCTACTGAACTACGATAGGAGCGTCGTAAGTTTAAGAAGGAAGACAGACATGTTGATTGCCCTGGTCGAGAGCAGACTATCTCTGATGTGATCTGTACGGATCTCGACAATCGTCCCCGAGCACCAATTGAATGCCACCATGGCATTCATCCTCGATATCGTACTTGTATCACATAGCGGTCAGACATTCTACACAGCTCAAGACGAAAGTTACGATCTTTTCCGATGGTCATCGAGATGCCCCATAAACTAGGCATATAATGTTCTTAGCATCGGCACAGACGGTCAGGGTTGCCCTATATAACTTTGGTATGTTGTTCTCCTTTCGTCGAAAGAGTAATCACCAACAGGCTAAACAGAGTTTACTAGTTGCAGATCCGGCAGACTATTCTGCATAAGTTGGCCATTGTTGCTGTCAAATATGATATGCCATCTATCATATGCAATACTTTAGCCGCCCTTGCGTCTATCATTGGATCCACATCTTGAAGTTGTGTGCAACCAGGACAGAATAGGAAAAGAGACAAGAAACCTTCAACAAGCCGAATTGCTTCTGAGTGATTAGAAGCCTCCCTTCGAAAAGATACGGGTAATGAGTGCAGAGCTTCATCAAGGAATCTTCTACCGAGGTTTTTCAGTCTCTGAAGACTCTGATGCCGAACCACGGTTCGGCGAACCTGTCAACTGCCCTACAACGATCGGGTTCGTCTTTAACGGGGTTTATCCGGGCGTTTACATACGGTATACCTGAATTGTCAATCGTCTAGGCTGCGTCTGGAGTCTGGACCCCATCCTCTGATGAGTGAGTCTTCGCTTCTATCGATCCAACTGCGTATCCCGTCAACCGACTGTTCTGGCCTACGGGTTGTTTACCACCAGTTCGTTACGGTGTCCAAGACCTGGCTCATAGTGCGAAGCGGTCTTGGTCATTAACATACGACCAGCAGCAAGCGAATGAGCTTATGACACTTTCATAGGAGAGACATATTGTTCGGGATGACGAGTATCACGCAAGGGGGTCTTGACTATCGCCAAGCTCGGAGTACATGCGCCAAACAAACCGTGGAGAGACACCTATCGAATTACTTTCATTCCAATTGAACAGTCACCGTCGCCGATAACGCCTCACTGATAAAAATCAACACACCGCATGAGTCTTTCCCGTTTTCCCTTGGAGCGAATGCTTCTCGCCCTGGTAAACCGGTTGGTCGGGCTTCGCAGCCAGTGAATGAAGCCGATGCCGAGCAGAGTGTCTAGCAGATGTGTCAGCTTTCTGGTATAGAAGTCAGCACAAGACACACCGAATATACTGCTCGATCATCGACCGGTCCATCTCCTCCAGCGTCTTCATCGCCATTTTCACATCTTCAACCAACACATTACACCGGTCCATACTAAAGTCCTCCCGGAGCACAATCCGCATCAGCTTGAGCTGGTTGCTATGCGGCGCCATCGTGTACGCGGGTATCACCCACCCGCGCTGGCGGAGCACATGCGCCAGCGCGTATTCATCCCATAGTCGGTTTTCATCGGGGGGAAGCCGGTAAGCGACGAGCGGGAGGCCGGCCCCCGCGCTGTCACTCATGATGATGAAGCCGAGGTTCTGGAGCTGCTTGGCGAGATGGTCCGCGGTGCGGGTTAGGTTCTGCATTATGGAGCGGTAGCCGTGGCGGCCGAGGCGGATGAGCTGGTAGTACTGCCCGATGATGTTGGACGCGCCCTTGGAGAAGTTGAGGGTGAAGGTTGCTTGTTCGGCGCCGAGATAGTTGACGTTGAAGATGAGTTCTTTTGGGAGGTACTCGGCTGAGCGCCAGAAGACCCAGCCGACGCCGGGGTAGACCTAACTCTGTCAGCGACGCCTGGAGAATGAGGATGTTAACCTACCAGACCGTACTTGTGGCCGGATACATTGATCGACGCGACCATTGGTAGCCGAAAGTCCCATTCTAGGGAAGGATTCACGAATGGCGCGACGAACCCGCCGCTGGCGGCATCCACGTGGATCGGACAATCGATCTTCTTCTGGATCAACAGGTCGTTGATGGCTTTGATATCCTCGTACTGGCCCGTGTATGTCGTCCCTAAGATCGCACAAATACCAATGGTGTTCTCATCCACCAGATTTACCGCTTCTTCAGGATCAATCACATACCGCGTCTCCGTGCAGTAGACATATTTCTCCTCGACATCGAAATATCGCGCTGCTTTCTCCCAGCACACCTGCACCGCGCTGTTCATCACGATATTTGGGCGCGTTGAGTCCTTGCCCTCCGCCTTACGGCGGTTCTGCCAGCGCTTCTTCATCGCCAGAGTGGCGAGCATGATACCTTCCGAGGATCCAACGGTCGATGTGCCAATGGCGTCTTGAACATCCGCCCCGTCAGAGGAGGTTGGGGCGTGTAGAAGGTCCGCGATCATGTTGATGCAGCGGTTCTGGATGTTAGCTGTCTGCGGGTATTGTTCGTAGTCAATGAAGTTTTTGCTCATCGCATCGGTCATGAGGTTTTGCGCCTCGTCTTCCTTTATGCTGTCAGCAACAAACACTCTGTTTGGGTATCAGGTTGGTTACCATGTAGGTGGTGACGAAGCTCGCCAGACTGGACTCGTCAGCATGCCATAACCTTCGCGCAGGAGAACCTACTTCAGTAATGGATTCCCGTCAAGACTCAATTCATCCTTGATTAACCGATACGCAACGCCCGCTGGCATTTCTTCATCTGCCATTTCATGGTGCGGCAGGTCTTCCGCTGCGAACCGGGTGCCGTAGACATAGTCGGTCACTTCGGCTTCTCTGGGATGGCGGCCTTTGGGGCGTTTCTGAACTCGACTGATGTGCACCATTTTGTTCAATGTGTGGTTATTGTAGCAATTAATTGAGTCAGGTTCTAACGTTCCGTGAGGTTGGTTCTTTTTATGATGTGGCCTGATGCCGGGTTCGATGACCTCACCACTATGGACATCGGTCATAGAGATGCAAGTAGTACCAAATGTGCCTGATTCTGGCTTGGTCTGTGAATGTTAGATATGGTGATGCAGGAGATACTCCTGTAAGTGTCTAGATCTGCTGTTTGGTTCCAATAGGAGGAATAATTATGAGGTGGAAGCCAGATGGAGGAACTAGTATATAGAAGTGATTGACAATTAACCACGCTTATCGTTATTAATGTTCACTTCTCTACTATTATGGATCTACTCACACAAGGATAATAGACCAGGGAAGGTAAGGAGAAGTAAAAGGGAGAACATAAAAAAGACAAAAAGAAATGATGAGGTCGTGTTCGGAATCCAACCAAGATTGCCAGAATCAGAATCTGGAGTGATAACCATTACCATAAAGCCGCTCTTGTTGAAGAACAAATAATGTCTTTGTCTTATATTCTTTTTCAAACTTAGATACTTTATCTTGATGGATAATTGCTAATTGCAAGCATATATTTCAATCCTCAACTTCAGTCAAATAGTAGAGTACCTATAAGCTAAAACTACCTGTGTGGCTCCACTTGAACAATGGAGGACTGAACTACTGTCCTAGGATCTTTCTATTTTTATCATGCTGCTGTTGTACACATTTCCTCAATGCCGAGTCAATGGCCTCGAAGCAGTACGACATGACGTGCTTTACAGATCCTGGTAATTCGTCAAAGAGGGGTTCATGCTTGAGTATCCATGTCTCAGCATTTGGGCAATGCGGCTGCCCGTTCAACAGCTTCAGTTGATGTCGATGTCTAGGTTGCACATTGACACGTAGAGAGGACATCATGCAGCCCCGAGTCTACTTAAACACAGCACATCCCACACTTTCAGCTCATCAGTTCATTCGTCACACCCAGTCATGTCTCCTCCTCTTCCGAATGGCACGCAGGCATCTTGCGAGCCATGCCGCAGGTCAAACCTACGCTGCGACCATTCCACCCCGGTTTGCAAACGGTGTATTCGCCGTGGAAAGTCAGACGTCTGTATTTATCATCCCTCACCCATGACTCAGAGCTGGTATTCTGATCCAGTCTCCTCACCACATATGCCTGCAAGTTCCGACACCAACTGGGACAAGAAAGCCCAATCGGTCATGCCTCCTGGGACCCTACTGACCAGCTACTCTGGCTTGTTCAGTGAGGACGACGATTATCTAACAGGGATTCATGCGCCGTTGACCTTGGAGCAAAATCGGGCCAGCCCGAGTCCGAAGCAGATTCAGCTGGGCGCGCGACTCCTGCTGACCTTGTTTGAGAATCTGTCGCTCTACGAGAATGTCGCTGAGAATGTCTTGGACACTTCGCCAGAAGGGTGCGTTGTCGGCCAACAACTCGTTCGCATGATCTTTACGGCCTTGAAAGACGCCCACAGACTCTGGGCAACAGACGCGACGAATACAAAAGAGCAGTACTATGAGAACCTGCTAGGGTGGTCCCAGAAAATATTTGACGAGCGCTCGCAGCCGATTCAGGTTGGTCCGTCGACGACACCCGAGGAATATCTTCGTTGTGTCTCCAATCGGTGGGAAGGCATCGGGTTGGTCTTCTCCGTTGTGGGTCAAGGGGCAATGCTGGAGAGAGACTGGAAATCTGCATCTCAGGTCGGAAGTACTGCACCAGCTGACCAAAGATCACTGGGGGTGCTTGCGGCCACTGCTAGTGACGCTTGTCTTCAATTTTGCGACGACTCAGGCGTAGTCCATGATCCGCTGGGTTGGCTGCTGTATCAGCATACCCATCTGCTGACACTGGTCTACGGTGACAATGGTATGGCTCTGTGGATGTCTCATCCTGTGGAACTAGTTCGCTATGCTGACAGGGTATAGATTATCGAGCGTGGCGAAAACTGGCCCAATTGTCCACTGTGGTATTCACTCTCGGGCTCAACCAGTCCAGACTCAACACGCGCATTCCCTTCTTTCTGGCTGAGCTCCGTAAACGCCTGATGGCGGGCGCCTATAGCATGGATAAGCAGCTCGCCACTTTCCTGAGAAGACCGCCCCAGATCAACTGGAGATACTGTGATGTGCAACTTCCTCTGGATCTACGTTACGACGAGATCCTTGCGGACCCGCATACTCGAGATGCCGCCATCAACAGACTGGACGCGAACGGTTGGAACAGCCGAGGGGTTATCCAAACGGCCCAGTGGATGCGAGTTGCTCTTTTGGTTGGGTCGATCAGAGAGCAAATCCTCGAATTGTCGCTGAGCCGCTGTGTCGATGACCTTCCCCGGAAAGCCAAGTGAGTATAAGACTCACATTCTGAATCCGTCCGGCCGGTTACTAATAGAAGATGTAGGCAAGTGTCTGAAAACTCCCGCAGAACGTGGGACGAACTCCCCAGTTTCCTTCGCTGGGGTCCCGGCAGTGCCAACTCCGACGACAGTGGCAGTCTCCTCATTCCTCTCTATCTTGACTTCCTCTACAATGACTTTCTTCTCTACCGGCTGCTTGTCAGGCGTTCCCAGAACGAATCGGAAGCCTTGATCAATGTCTCACAGAATATACTGGGCACGGTTCTTGAGCTAATCGGGAGGGGGATTGCATCGGGAGCTGGCACGTACAACATAGGATGGAACGTAAGTCGACTTTTCTAACCTTACTCACAGCTCTGACCAAACGCAGGCGTCTTCATTCGGCATCCCGGCCGCCGGCGTTCTAGCCATCGAGCTTCTGTGCCAAAGTGACGGGTCATCGCGGCCTCCTCCATCGAATTTCCAACGGCCTAAAACTATCCAGAACCTCAGCATCTTTGCCTCCTACCTTCAATACGTGGTTCGACCGCATGAGGGGAATTATGACATCTGCCAGCATGCGCGCCGCATCTTGTGCCATATCCTCAACCAAGCCTTATCGGCCAATCCGCCGCCGTTGCCCTCTAGTCTACCTGCTGATGCGGTGGCGGCGGATTGGTTGAATGGGGAGTCAATCTTGCTGGACGACGGGACGAATCTCCTGGAGTGGATGGATAAGTTGACTTGATGTAGTGGAATAACTCTGGACCACTGAAAATTGGAACATCTATCCTGACGGTCTACCTACGTAATTGAACACCTGACTGTAAATCTAACTTTGACGTGGAGCGCTCACTACCTCACTCGGCGCAAGACTGACCGATTGAGATGCCGAGGAGACACCGATTGAATCCCTGCTAGGTGCAGAGTGAGATCCAGATCCGCAAGGATACTTCGCAGGACATGCGAGACACCAGCCTCGCCCGCAATCGCCAGTCCATACGCATACGGCCGCCCGATCAGCACCATCTTCGCCCCGAGCGCCAGCGCTTTGGCGACATCCGCACCACAGCGCACCCCAGAATCAAACAGGACCTCCAGCCGTTCCCCCACCGCATCCACAATCTCCGGCAAGACATCCAGAGACCCAATGCCCCCGTCCTGCTGCCGGCCCCCATGATTCGAGACCACAATCCCCTGCACCCCGACCTCCACCGCCCGCCGCGCATCCGCCACGCTCTGGATGCCTTTCAGCACAATCGGCCCGTCCCAATGCTGCTGCAGGAAGCTGATATCTTCCCACGAGTGACTCTGCCCAGGGAAGATCATATGCGCCCACTCCGCCGCCGCCGCGCCCATATCCTCCTCGATCTCCACCCCGTGCCGCTCCCGGAACCGCCGCCGGAACACCGGATCCGAAAACCCCAGCTCGACGCCGATCTTGTCCGCCCGCAGGAAGGGGTTATACCCGTTGTTGAGGTCCGACGGCCGCCAGCCAAGGATATACGTGTCGAGCGTGACGACCAGCACGCGGTACCCCGCCCGCTTCGCCCTCTCAAGCAAACTAACCGTAATCTCATTATGCTCGTCCGTCGGCCAGTAAAGCTGGTACCAGCGGGCCCCGTCCCCGCTCGCGCGTGCCACGTCCTCGATACTCGTCGACGAGGCCGTGCTCAGGATGTACGGGACGTGCTGCTGGCTTGCGGCGGACGCGGCCGCGACCTCCCCGTCGCGGTGGAAGATGCGCTGCACGCCGATGGGTGCCATGGCGATGGGGTAGTCGTATTCGTGGCCGAGCACTGTGGTCTTGAGGCTGGGGAAGTCGGCCTTGACGAGCCGCGAGGGGATGATGGCCCATTTGCGGAAGGCGTCGCGGTTGTTGTTGTCTGTTTCGCGGAGGCCGGCGGAGCCCCAGATGTAGCTGTAGCTTTCGGCGGAGAGGACGTCTCTGGCGTGGGCTTCCCAGTCGTGCGGGTTGAAGCTGATGGCCGGTTTGATGTTTTGGAGGCCGTTGGCGTAGACCTCGTTGCCGTAGGTGTGTGGGGCGGTTGCCATTGTATGTCTACTAGAGGTATTTTGGAGCAGTATCGTACGGTTGATGTATTTATATTATTGCATGAACCACGTCATTGCTCGAGGGTTGAGTAGGTTTACCAAGCATTACTTCACAGTGTGCTTGTATACCAAATTACCAATGACGATGGTCACCCAGACCCACACAGACTTATCCGCTTGATATAAACCGAGAATTGAACGAACTGACTATATTGCTGATAATCTCAATTGATAAGTCGGATAGCTTAAATGTAATGGATGAGCTACCCTGATTGTTGTTGCCGACGAAGCCGGACGGATCGGCCCTGACCCACGGCATGATGCAATAATGGGTCCTTTCTATCAAAGTGCTGACTCGCGTGGAAGTTGATTCCGTGGCTGATAGGCATGATTGCATTTAATCAGGATTGGTCTCTCTATTTACTAAGTTTCCCAGCTGCATGCTTCGAGTGCAGGTACACTACTACTACACTATCTGATCATATTGTGTTATAGATCATCCGCACCTTATCGGCCGAATGATAGCATCCTTGCATACTAAGGTAATAGATCTATCTTATGAGTAAAGTAGGTCTTCTCTAAACCCACAGTTCATCATTCTCCGGTGTAATATAATGTCAATAGACAGTGACTAGTCCAGGCCTGTTGTATTCAAATGAAGAATGGTGTGAGAAGACAAGTAGAGACAGAGTATGAGCAGGTAGTATCATTTTTCAGAGAATCGTTACATTAATCTAGGCATTATAGATGCCTAAAGGATCGTGCTGCGGTGGCAAGGGATGAGTGTTTGCAAGGGGAGATCTTGAGCATCAGACATAACGTGCTCTGTCTCTAGCAAAGAAGCCTGATTGGAGGCATTTTTTTAACATAACCAAGGTAGACAAAGTACAGGAATCCCGTGTCATTCTGCATCCAACCTGGCAGCAGACACTAAGTATCAATGCCACTTCCACCATCACTATAAGCTAGAGTCTTCTTTAGACCGACAGACCTATGAAAAAATCAGCCATGCTCAACCCACAGATGACACTGCTTACTCCTAGGTCTGCACTGATGTATACACACTCAAGTCCGGGACAGCAGACTCCAATCGGACCGGCAATTGTAGCACACGTCTCTCCTTCTGGATGGCACGCATACTCCGCCAGAGGGCTTGGTGCAGCCAGAGCCATAGCAGTGAGGGAGGCAAGCAGGTAAATGAATTTCATTCTGCAGAGCTCGTCAGTATTTACCTGAGTCATAAGACATCAAGACCTACTCGAGAGAGATAGTGAAGATGAATGCTAGTCAGGATCAGAGAAGTTGGATGCGGAGGGCCGGCCGGCCGGACATTTATAACAGTCAACTACGGCTAGGCAAACATGCATTCCAGGCCCATTACTGATACGACCGAGTCGTACGTTCTATTCGTCGGATAATTGCATCAATCACGCATTGAATACCGGTAGCGAAGGATAAAGACATGTTATTTGACAGCCTCGGCATGACCCGGTACTTTTATTGACAGGGGCATCGATGCTGATCAATTGTCGATATTACCGGGTTTGAGCCTCGAATGCATCTTGGCGAGGTGTGTCTAATTTTTGAGACTCCCGGCATGTCAGGCCATGTGAGACTGGGTGTGTTACAACTTAGAGTCTTAGACTACCGGTGAGTACTGCTACAAGGAATGTGAGTTCCCAAGAATGTTCACGATAATCGAATCGAGAACTGCAAGGGATGGTATCAGCAAGGGGCGAGATCCCGATTTAGGACTTTGGTGACACAGACCCGTCAGCTAGGAGCAATTAGATCATTGAGTGTAACCTTCACATTATAGGAGCAAAGGATCTATTGATGCCAAATAAGTTTGATTTAAACCCCTAAACAGATCCTATCCCCTTGACTGGCAGCGCTAGTTGCGTCCTTTTTCTGCCGCAAATGATACGCTCACCTCGCCTCATCTAACACAACGCACCTATTAATCAGCATGGAATATGAATGTTTGCGCTATCTAAGAGCAATTTACATCTTTCTCACCCAAAAGTGGTCTTGGTGTATGAAAATCAGCCCAGCATGGCCTTGCAGCAATATACTGTGTGAAATTGCTTTGAAACAGTATGACCTCGAGCTTTTGCTCTTTGAACCCCCTACAACACAGAAATGGCACCATTTGCGAGGGTGAATCCTCTTAATTTCATGATTACCTTCATCCGGTGGTTGAACTGAGCTGTGTCTTCGGTTTCTTTAAAGTAATTCCTCTGATCCTTGTTTGAATAGCTCTCTGTAGAGAGCTTTTCGAAGTAATACCCTTTAAGCCTCGCTGTCCGTAAGCCATCTTTGCAATGCAATAGGCATTGATAATAGCTATATCAAGTGTCCAAAAGAATATAGGCCACCATGAGCGTAAATATATTTGATGAGTTTCATAACTTGCACGCAATGGATTTGCACGGTCCACCCCTCCCATATGATAGTTATATTCATCAATCATCCGGGGTATTGGAAGTTTCTTAACACTTTCTGGGTAATTCTCGCCACAGTCGTTGAGCCAGAGAGATAGTACACAAATGGGCGAATGCCCTGTATGGAAAGAGGGGCGAAGAGAACAACTTTGAAGGTAAATCCGATTAAACAAGACACAAGGGCGGGTCGCAAAATCCCTGGGAAGATATCAGCACAGACTGAGAGCTCCTCACGTAGTATATCATAGCTAGAACCTCTTTGCGGGATGCCCTAGGATACTCTGTCTCTTTGGATGTTCGAAAAACGCCCCAATTATGGCCAACAAATGCGAGTGTAGATGCTTCGAATGCTTTACAGGTACGATTACAAGGCCCCAGCTATAGTATTTAAGATACCCCAGGCGGTATCTCATTGCAATGCTATGAAATTGTGTTCTAGAATGCACAAGATGCAAACCGTGTTGATTTGGAATGAGTCTGATTTCATATGAAATTGGCTCACCGGATGGACCCGGGCTTTGAATAGAGAAAACTGGTATGATTCTGAATTCTGCCCTACAAACTTCCAATTAACGTATTTCCGCGCGCCTTGTTTCTTCTGAATGGGATGAAACATATGTCTCCTTTTTGTGGTGTTCAAATCTCGCTCTGGCTTGCTCGTCATCATAGATACTTCTAATGTATAGGTTCCTCGGTGACGTCTTCAGTTTGGACGGTTTGGGCATGACAGCGACGGAGCCGCTTGGAAGTTGGATCCTGATATGTAATCGCAGTGACAAGATCCTGATTATTGGAGAACTGCACATTCTTAAACGTGAACGTATTGCCACCCGGGAAAACAAACTTCTGGAACGGAGCCAGGGGCATATCGCTCAACTGTCCTCCTTGAAAATCTTGAATTTCACCTAGGATTTTTTGAGAAATGTCACCCAAGCCTGTAAAAAAGTTCCTGATCGGGCTGATCGGAGGGAATGTTGGGGTTATCACTGTCTGTGAAGTGCAGGAACAACCCAGATTTCCGCCTTCATCAATATAGAGGTCGTAGGTATCCGTGATTGTTGTGTCGACCATGTTCCCATCAGCGCCTCGTGTCGTTGAGCCTTGAATATTGACGTAGATGACCTGCTGCTGCGTGATGGTCACCCGAGTGCCCGAGAAGAACATGTTCATCGTATATGTCGCTGTGATTTGCAGCGAGGCACTAGTATTATAGTCGATCACCTTCGAATCGGAATCGGTGCCGATATAGGACATGGTCATGACATTGTCGCCTGACAAGACGGCCGTCACGTTGGGAGAGTTATTTTGCAACGAGCACGAAAAAACGATAGAAGTGCCATCGAAGTCAACGTGGCAAGTGGGTTGGATGCAGTACTGGCTGGCGTATGCGGCCATGGGCCCGGCCAAGTACGCGGCGAAATCGTTGCGGTTGACCGAGACGACGCCATCGAAATTGCTTTGATCGCTGATGTCGACCCAGTTCCAGTTAAATTGCACCGCCGGGGGTAGGTTGTTGTTGTTGATGGCGCATAGGTAGTTGAGGGTGGCCATCTGTTTCTGTGCATCGGTGGGATTGGAGTAAGGCTGCCCGTTCTGGTCCACATACAGGGAGACCGCGAAGTTGAGGTTAGTCAGGTTGAGGCTAGCCATAGGCGGGGTCTATTGGACTACACCAACACCTAGAAGAGGCTGCCCCGAGCTCTGCATCTGGGTGAAGTATTGGCTGACGAAGGTGCTTTCAAGTAAGTCCCACAGTGGCGAGCCTGAGGGGATATTGGCAATACTCGGGGTGGACGACAATCCCGCATTGTCCAAATTGAAGAGCAATTGCTGCACGCTAAACGCGGTTCCAGAGAGATTTTTCAGCTCGTTTTGCACGGCTGGAGGTAGCTTGTTGTATGCGTCCTGGTCGACGGTTGAAAAGCGCATATCGACTTGGGAAGCAAAGTCCATAGTGCTTCAGATGCTTGCGATTAATTCAGCCAATCAAGGTCATATATTAAACCCCCAAACCCAACCACCGTGAAGTCTGAACAGAGAAGGTTGAATAGTACTTGGGAGGTGTCGGCCCCAAGAGTTACTAAGTCCGGCAGATCTGCAGGATCCACACCAGATGGCAAGCCTACTGTCGCCCGAAAAGCGCCCACAAATTGGACATTTTGCAAGTTAATCAGATCCTGGTCAGTCTTGGGATCAGAGCCATCCGGCACGCTAAACGGATCTGCCCCGTTCGCCTCCTGAATCAAGGTGTGGTAGTCAATAGGAATAGTGGAAGAGGATTTCTTGTCATACACATAACAGGCCGTTACCGTGGGTTCTGTGATTTGGCTGAGAAACTCCAGGTCCAGGAGGATGGCATTGATGCTGATCTGAGTGGTCGCGACCACAAAGTCGTACCCATACCTGGGGCTACTCAAGTTGGAGTTAGAATAAGAGGTGGACATATTGCACTGAAGTTATGGTATATTCCACTTTTGAGCGTTCAAGCGGTGCTGCTGTTTCTTTTATCGATGGGTTGATGGCATGTTTGTCTAGGCTCAGTCGATTAATTGATCTTGGTTGAGGTGGTTGGTCCAGACCTCGCCATAACCCGCAAATGGGTTGGAGAATTGGACCCGAACCCCGCAAATGGGTACCCCGCGGTGGGGCCCGTTGTGGGTTTCCGGGGGTGGGGCCCGTTGCCGGTATTGCGGGCCGGGGGCCCATGGCGAGGTCTAGGTTGGGCGTCTCATGGATTGATAAAAATTGTAGCGATTTAGGACCATCATTGTCGTCACTAAACAACACCTCGGCGGATGACATCCGCAACTTTGATGAGAGCTACCTGTTTCCATCCTTGTATAAAAACATAGGAAGAATATCAACTCTTCCTAATCTATCTTCAACAACATTGAGGATCAGTAAAATATAAGCCAACTTTGACCTAATTTATACTTCAATCGCTAAGATGAATGTTACCGTTGAAACAGAGCTGATGCAAAACCAAAAGCATGCCAGCATCATGGCGCCAGACAAGACCTTTGATGTCCTTCAAACATCTGATGGCGGCGCTCTTTTCTTTTCCATCGGGGATGACGGTGTCTTTTATTTGACGAGGAAGTCACAGCTACTGGAACGGGCTGGACGAAAATCAGCCTATCCTCGTCGATACCAGGAGGCAATCCCGTTGTAGCCAAAAGCTTTGCACTCTCCCAAAATCCACAGAGTATGGCGCTGGATATGGCTCTTATCACCACGATTGACGGCGTCGACTCTCTCTACATCTGTCTTGGCCATGCGATTGACGAGGATGGATGGGAAAACGGCATTACTTGGACGCTGGTACCCTTCGACGCGACCTCTGACACTGGACCTACAGCACCAGATCCGTTGACGATCGCGGACGTATTCATCATGAACATCCCGTACGGTGGAACGGCTGTCGAGAACATCTTCGTCGACATCCGTCGCGACCCCAACGACAATGTCGGCCTCCTCAACTGTTACTACATTTAGCCCAGTGCCCCACCCTAGTAGGTGGCCCGGCCAATGCAGATCGACTTGATCGAGGGATCCATCTTGTGCTGTCTTGGATAGCGTCCCCAGGACTATGGTGTCCCAGGTATCTACACGCTAGGGATGATTGGCTCTGAGACGGAACTCATTTATATCCCTCAAACGAATCCATTCAGACATGGTGCACCCCCGACTCCGGTAATCCTTAATGTCCCAACAGGGGCATCGTGTATTTCCTCTGCTCTGATCACCCTTCAAAATAATCCAGACATTGGAAGTACAAACCTCTTCATTGCAGGCACGGATGGAATTCATCTCTTTACACCTGAATACCAGAAGGAAAATGTTGACTCCCTTCTGGTCATTCCCGCAGCATCCGTGGATAACGGTGGCATGCTAAATGGCGTGACCCAACTTTCTGCCTCAAGTGTGGGTGATGCGACGGCGGTCCTTGGATACAATGCGGCACAGCAGGTGGTGTTTCATGTGCATTGTGCTGCCGGAAGCGCAGCGACTCCAACCGCTTGGTCCGCTCCAATCCCCATCTGCTCCGGAGCAGAGGCTTTTGCGTTCTATCTTTATAACCAGGCATCCAACAATGTCCTGTTTATACATCTTACTGGCAAGAACCTGGTGCAGTTGACCCAAGACCCAAGTAACGGCAGTTGGAGTCAGCGAAGTATTCTACTTCCCTCGACGGACAATAGCGATATGGTTCAGTTCAGTAGTTTCACAAGTCATCTCCAGATAACGGATGTCAACGGGGTAAATCTGCCCAATACAAGCCTATCGCTGACATCGACGACTCCCATCTCGGTCTATATTCATAATGACTATCATCTGCTTACTCCCTCCTTTGGAGTCACCGTGGAGACCGATATTACCGGAGCAGTGACAATCATCCAAGCGACCGAAGCATTAACCAACACTTGTTTCAATGTGACTCTGACTGACTCTCCGGACACGACGGCCCAAGTTGACCCGCTGACAAATGCATGGAGTACCCTGTCTACCGTTCAAAGCGGAGACGATTTAGGCGCGGTGCAGATTCAGCACGAGGATGGGTCGACAGAACCGCTGATCCCAGATACCGTGTCACCAACCGACAAGGCCACTGCTGCACAATGCATTAGCCAATTCCTCAAAGTCAAAGACACTCTGCCGCCGGATGGCTCAACCGTGACACTACCTTCCAACCCGTCGCAACCCGTTCCAGTATGGGGGGCAACATGTGGCTCAGATGGGTTCAAATATCACGAAGGAGATGAGGCTGCTAAGCTGCTGTATTCCGTTACTTCGCCAGAATCACCCATGAACCTTCGCAGCTGGCTGAAAGCTGCTGCAGGGGATATTTTTAACTGGTTGAAAAAGGCATGGGGCGATGTGGTGAAGTTCGTCGTCACAGTTGCCGATGATATATATATCACTTCCTGGTTCAGATTAGTGACCGGATTTACCACACTATAATGGATTGCTATAACGCTATTGCTGGTGCAATTAAGTTCATCATGAACAAAATTGAAGTGGCTTTTAAAAAGGTTGTTGCATGGCTGGGATTCATATTCAACTGGAGTGACATCAAGCGCGCGCATCTTGTAATAAAAAACATCGTGAAGCAGTACACATACCAGGTGGTTAATACCATTGATGGTCTGGAGGGGGATATCAGTAACGCATTTACCAATCTTGAGCAAGCTATTAGTGCCTGGGGGGGCGTGACCGACCCTGGGGTCAGCAACGGATCCCTGGAGCAAAATAGCTCACAGGTACAAGGGAGTAATACTCCCCAGTCGAATTGGGCCATTCATCATACAAGGAATGGGCAGAGCGTGGCGACGACTACTTACAACGAGCCGACAAATGATCCATCCGGCCTAACGGGGGTCTTAGAAGACCTTCACAACTTATATGACGACGAGTTGGGCGACGTGAAAGATTTGATCAGTCAGATGAAGAAAGACTGTGTGGATAACTTCTCCGACTTGACTCCGATCCAGGTTATACAGCGGGTCATGGCCATCCTTGCCGAGTTTGTCCTCAAATCTGCCCAAAATGTCATCACCACCGTCATCGATGTAGCCAAGCTGCTCATCGACACTGTCCTCGATTACTTGGACGCCCCTCTGAATATCCCAATTATCTCTCCCCTTTACAGGAAGTTCGTTGGAGACGACCTGTCGTTCCTCGATCTGGTCTGTCTGATTGGTGCCATCCCAACAACGATCATATACAAGCTGATCACCAAAACCGCGCCATTCCCCGACAACAACCAGACGCAAGCCTTGATCAACGCAGGAGACATGACAACTATTGTCAACATCATCACCTCCGATTCACCCTGCGAGGAGAAGGTTGTGACTGCTGCACAGGGGCTAAATACCACAAGCGCTTCGTTATCCGATATTGTAACCGCAGCTCTAAACATTAGCGCCTGCTTCGGCAGCGTCATTGTGGGATTATTCTCCGCGCTCAAGCGCTCTGGCTATCCTACTCCAACCATCCGTATCATCTCCGCAACGAGCTACCTCGCTTACACATCTCCAAACATCACAGGTCTCTGGATCAACAACGAGGCGTGGTACACTGTAATGAACGATACCGTAACAGGGATAAGCATCATCAAGACGATCCTTGATAACACGAAGACCCTCTCCAATAATAAACTCTATTCCAACCTGGTCTCGCCATTCATAGAATCCATAATTAACATTGTCTAGATCTTCCCACCAGCCTTCGCCATTGCGGCTAATCAAAATCGGCAGGATAGCGACTGTTTCCCCTGCTATCGTGGGGCCGGGGCCCGAATGTGACGCAGTTTTTGTTGTCGCCGAGATGCTTTGCTTTGCATATGGCGCTCTCTGTGTTTGTTCGGCTGGGACTTTGCTGGGTGGACCGAAGTCGAACGGGTCGGATCGCGCACATGCTATACATGAAAAGTAATATCAAGTAGTTAGTTCTACCCAGTGGGGTTGGTGTGACGCAATGCAATTGTCAAGGATTTCCTTCGCAGACCTCACATGGAAGATCAGACGCAGATAGGGCACCAAACCCTTGTCAATCACATAGAGGGGATGAAAAGGCGCACACATTGTATCTGTTTTTCCTCTGTCAAGAATCAACCTTTGTTCTAATGAACACCTACCCTTGGTTCCTTGTGTAATCCTTACCTGATGGACAGGCTTCTACCCTGACTAGTAGATCTTCTTTACAATCCGCCACTCTGATTCCACCACGCTATCCAGTGAGCTATTAGCCTTGATGAGAAGCAGGTATTCATTATAGAGTAGAGTAGATTGTTTATTCAAATCAATCCAGGGTCGTGAGCGCGTATATCCGAGATACTTGGATGTAACGTATGCATTATACATATATAATACGACTTCAGATATATAATCCTACTCCATATAGCCAAAAACTTCGATTTGGGGTGGTGAGGAAAGAGGAACACCACTACTGCGGCAACTCCTCAATCCTCACCATCAATCCAGGAGGAACCTCTACCTCGTAAAGTTCCTCGACAGTCATATCGTCGGGCGCTTCGACGCTGTATCAACTTAGTATGGCTGTGGAAAGGCGTTTCCGGGAAATCCTACGTCAAGTACTGCACCGGGGGAGAGGTGTCGCTGTGTTCAAAGGCATCGGGGAAGACGAGGTCTTCGCCCTCGTAGATTTCACGGAGACTGTGACACGGTTAGTATGGGCTTTAAGTAGTGATGATGAGTAACGCACTGTTCTGCAAGTGTTTTGCCGTCCCCGAAGCGGGTGTGGGCTTGTTCGTTGGAGAAGTAAACGTCGAAGCTCTAGAGATGGTCAGCGAGGTCCCATAGTCGACGGGGTGCTTGACTGACGAGGTCCTTGGTCATTGTGGTGGTTAGTGTATGCAGCAGAAGATATTGATGTTCTCTGTAGAAGGGGCTGATCAAGAGAGATGCGACCGCGGAATGGCCTTTTATAGCTGTCTTTCAACCCCGCAAAAGATGACGGACGACAGATATGCAATGGTCATTGCGTCTGGAGAAGTGCGGATAAATGGATTGATGGTATGCAATCAGAATGTTGGGCTATATTCTGTGTATTGTGTTGATTGGATGTGAGGTGAGGTGGTGAGATCATTCATACTTCATGGAGATGGTTGATGTCTTGTATTGGTCAATGCCGGGTATTCGCTTTGCGGGGAAAGAGAGTCGGTGATGATCCATGGATGTCCTTGGGGATCCTGAGTGATGAGATAATGGGCAGTCTGGGGTATTATCTTGAATATCTTCTTTCAATTGACTTTCTCAGATCAGCCATATCCTCATCCTTATGGGGTACATGAGTCATGAAGGTTCAATAGCCTAGGTTGTAGATGATCTCCATAGTAAGCTTAAATTCACCAGGTGATCACCCTATGATCTAGTATTCTAGTTTATGTATTCTCAGATAGTACTCATCATTTAATGGCATCTCATTTATCCAGATCCTAGCTTAATTATGCTTATTCATGACTCGCAGTGGAATAATAGTTACAAGTCTTGACTATATCCATTGTCCAAGCAATGATGATCACCCAATCGGATCCAACTATTCTAGCCTTAATGAACTAAGGTAGGTAGACGATCTATCTCTCTATCTAGTCGGTTAGCTAAAATAAATTAATAGTCAGTGGGTCTTGCTCTCATTGCTTAAGCAACAAGAAAAGGCGGCCAAGAAGAGTGAAGAGTCATAGAAAAAGCAATATTAGCAACCAGACACTTCACCATGCAGCCTCCCACAGACATGACTGCAGTTCCAGTCTTAAATCTGACGGATACCCCATTACTACCATCTTTTAATTTCCATAAAAGTCATGCTCAATGGACCTCAACTCGCTATCTGCATGGAGCATCCCGCTCACACAATGGCTGCTCGTCCAGCTCCTAACCGGATGGACAATCGCGTTCATACCACCATACTCCAAGATTAGACCGGCTGTCACTGTGGTTGTCATCGCACTCGCCTACTCCTTCCAGTCTCAAGTGCGCCAAACCTTCGCCGAGACTCGCGCGCGTGGACCGTTAGCTGCCATGTGCTGGGTGAATGTGCTCAATGCGATCGACCTGTTGATGTTGAGTCGAGTCTCCTTCGACGAGCAGATGGCCTGGAAGACGAAACTCAACCACAGAAAGTCTGCAGACAACAGCCATTGGAGAAGACTCGTCTGGTCCGTGGAAATAGCCTTCAACTACCGACGCGTCAATACCCCGTGGCAGATCCGCGCTGTCCCTGCGTTTGACAACAAGCCGGGCTTCGTCCCTGATAAGTGGGACTTTCTGCGTCGGTGTGCGGTCAAAGTATGTGGATCGCTGCTTGTGCTGCATTTTTGCACTATCGATGCGGGGGATGCTCATCTTACCGGTATGATTTCCGAGATTTCAGAGTCTAAGAAGGTGTTACTGCCTACATGGGAGGAATGGACGGCCCGCCGGGTGATCATCCAGATGCTATTCACCATCTCCTTTGGTCTCGTCACTCGAGCGGCTATCCTGGGCATGTATAACCTCCTTGCCATGTTCTTCGTCGCATTGGGGGCATACGAGCCCGTCGACTGGCCGCCCATTTTCGGCTCGATGGGCGATATGTACTCGTTGACTCGGGTTTGGGGGTGAGTAATCATTTCTTAACTGCAACTACGTACTTACAGACGTAGGATCGCCTGGCATCAGATCCTGCGCAAGCTAGTCACCTCCAACGCGGATTTCCTGCTATTCGACCTCCTGCAGCTCCCGCAGGGCATTATCGCCAAGAGTCTCCGGCTGAGCATGGCGTTCTCCACGTCTGGATTAGTCCATTTTCTCATGGATCTGGGCTTCGGGGTATCCCCGGACCAAAGCGGAGCGCTGTGGTTCTTCTGTCTGCAGATTCCGGGCATCGCGTTGGAGAACCTGGTGTGGTGGACCTGCCACGGAATGATCAAGCAGATGAGTTACCGTTGGAGACAGGCCATCGGATACATCTGGGTGAGCATTTTCTTTCTATGGGTTACCCCCGTGTGGCTGAACCCGATTATCCTGCGGTTATACCAGGATGGTCAGAGGATACCGTCTCCGTTTTTGGTGTTCAAGGCAGGTCTGTTCTCTTGATTGATAGCACGACTCAGTTACGCAGTCCGATACCATTTCTTGCTTTGACGCAGCCTGCTTCCACCAGTGAAGACCATTAGGTGTCGCATCGGTCACGGTGTCAATGACATCATATAGATATACAACGTTTCACGGTAGGGAATTACTTGATTAGAAAATTTAGGACACTCGAATACGACCTATCGAGTAAAGGACTTGGGACGAGGCAAGCTGGATGACAGTCGATGCACGTAGGATTTGCAAGTAGGGTATATGAAGAAGATGACGATATCAGAGGCAGAGGATTCATAATGATTGTGTGCTTGCAAGGACCATTGGCAGCGCAAATCCAAAATTGAAAAGTCCCAGAAAAGCACAAGTAAAACCCTGACTGAACTTTAAACAAAATCAGTCTAGAATAGCCTCCAGGGCTGACCGTTGCTAATCATCTCCACTAATCTTGATGGATCATGGAGGTCCAGTTTTAGTGTCAGGTTTGTCAACGAGCCAACTGATAACCCGTAAATAGAACAGCCTCTTAGTCCTTATTGCTGCGTTGATGTTGGATTTTCACCATTGATACATCAGAGGCACACCCTCAGCCTCATGCTCTGAGTCAATGAAGACAAAGACCTCAAGGCTGCACAAGCCCCAATAGGGACCATCAATACGGAAAGGAATACGAGCAGGAAGTCACTAAACTGGATCTCCCAGAGCTGAAAGGAAAATCCTCCCTAAAAAGGAAAACAAGGAAGAAGGTTGTGGCTATTTGAGGCTGCCCAAAACTCCATACGAACTCATCTCCACCCATCTCCATTATCACGATGTTTAACTCTCTACTACTCCGTAGTACTATCAAGGTCGAATCCTCTCAGGCAGAAATCACGTAAATCAGACACCACCGGATCCCATTCCCTGGCCTGTCGATCTGGGAATACGAGCCAGCGCTTCCTGTGGCGCTTTGTCCTGACCAGTCAACAACGGCAAGGCACTTTTCTTCCAGCGTGATTGGAAGGCCAACCGAGCGGCATGATGCCGAGACACGAGCTTTGGCTCAAGCGATAGTCATGAGCGATGAGCCTGATCTGAAGACTATTAAATACAGCTGCGCCGCCGCTCTGCGCGCCTACCTCAGTCAACAGCACACAGAAATCGAAATCCAGAGCATCTACGGATAGTTCGCAGATACAAAATGCAACTCCCGGCCATCGTCCCCCCCGCCCTCCTGGGCATCTCCTTCGTCTTCGCCGTCATCGAGCTCGGGCTCGCCGGCCACATCGCCTCCACAGCCACCGGCTCCCGCAGAATCCCCGTCTACGACGGCTCCAGCGCCTGGGGCTACTCCTACAAGACCATCAAGTTCTCCGTCCCCGCCATCGTCGCGTTCGTCATCTTCACCGCCGTCTGGACCATGCTCGTCTCCGTCGCCGCCATCCTCCTCCCCTGGTTCTTCCGCGCCAGAGCCGCCGCGGGCTCGCTCCTCAATACCATCCTCACGGGCGCGCTGGGCGCCGCGTACTTCGTGACGATGGTGTTCTGGCTCGCCAGCTTTGCGGACATCGCCGCTAAGCTGGACGGGTTGGGCGCTACCTCCGATTACTATAATGCGGTGATTGCGTTTGCGGTGCTCTTGTGGTATGTTTATGTTTCACCCCTGAAATGCTTGACCAGGCTAATGCGAGAGAGCAGGCTGCTCTTCGCCGCGCTCTTCGTCGTCGTTGTTCTTGCCCTGGTTGGGGTTTTGCAGTGTGACGTCCCAGGATACAGAGGGATGCGGAAGAGGGGCAATGCGACGGAGGGGACCCAGATGCAGACGGTCGAGGTTGCATAGGTATGATGTCGATCTCCCTGGCGAGCGGCTGTGGATCAAGCTAATGATATTCAGGTTGCTTGTCATTGGACGGAAATGAGAGAAAAGTGTATGCCACTGCGGGATGTTGTTGACGGAGGATACCACCATATACCCATGTTTAGTTTAATAATTCTGATATCCAATCAAATATTTCTTGGTACTCTTGTGCATATGCATCCTCGTTGTCGATGATTATGCTTCTGCTCAAGCTGCTGTTTCGGACTGTGCCACGGATTGTGCCACACATTGCGTTTATCCAACCAGGCAAGAATCGGTTCATGGTCTCACGGAAGCTGGGGCCAACGCATATTGTCCAGTCGACTAATAAGGACGTTATCGGCAGATTCAGAACATTGCCTGCCGAGCGGGGTGCAGCGTGCCGTCGAGTGTACGGGGATTCCGCGTGTGATGGAAATGCTGGTGGCTTCCTGAACTTGGGGAGCCGCCGCGATGGGGACTCCGCGTCCGGGACCAGATCTGGAATCCCGATTCTCAGGAACACAGCTCATACAGACGACGTTGTATATCAAGATGGTCTCTTTCCTGGTTGAGCAGCATCGGCTGGGAAATCTCCATCCGAGCAGCTAATCACGTTATATCCAGCAGGAGAATTGCAAGAACATTGGGTGATGAAGCCGATTTGGTGTGGCGTACTGATGCAGTGCCTTCTCCTCTGCATATAAACCAATCGAAATTGGATGGACGTGTGAGAATCGTACAAGGCGACAAATGATCCTCAGGGGTGGTTGTTGTTCGATATTCCGACCACAATAACAATCGAGAGTATGAAAATTACTAGATTCAACTGTATCCATTAGCCAACTTTCAACCCAGGCAGAGGAAGCATGCCTACCAGACCAATAAAAATCCCTATTCCATTTAGCTCCCAACCCCCTGCGTAGACCTTCCCATGTGCTACAGCGCTCTGCTGTCTCCAAAACCGATGCGCTCCCATCAGAGCGACCAGAATGGCAACGACATGACAGCAAAGCGCAAGAGGTACCCCAACTGTATAGTAACCCAGAGGAGCATGGTCAGCGGTTGAGCGCTGCAGACGGAACAGCTGAGCGATGAACACACCCTGCATGGCAACGACGACCGAGGTACGGATGTACGCCAAGAATGTTCGTTCCAACGCTAGATGCTGTTAGCTTTGAATGCTTCTGCGCTTGCTTAATGCCATTCCTCTGATTTTGGACTCCATAGACGGAGAATGGACCTTGAAAATAATTCCACTCAATTCCATAAGTGAGAAATAAAGCAGACGTACCATAATGGTCACGATTGCTCTTTTGTGGCACCGTCAACGAAACGTTATTCGCCCAGAATCGTTGGATGGACCCCCAGACCCCCTTGCGTGGCTGCCGACTGGAGCTGCTTCGGGATACCGTGCGACGAGCCGTGAGTCGGTATTCCCCCGAGGATATCGATCCCGAGGAGAGATCATCCAGCTGGTCATCGTGAGTCGGAATTTGTTGGAGTTCGAACCAGTCTCTCTCGTCAACGGCACGGCCTGATGGTAGCGAGGCGTCGCTCTCGGTCGGCGACTGCAGTGGGGATTGGTGAGTGCCGGAAACGGAGGACGTCGCGGTGGAGGGCTCAGCGGTAGGCGCCTGCTGGGCAGAAGGGTTTGCCATGATTGTTACGAAGCATGAGGAGGCTCATCCGGTGTTGTCATTGCATGCTTGGATGATGCGATGGGGGAGGAGGATGAGTGGTGGATTGTGTCTGGGGTAGAGAGGGAGCTCGACTACCTAAGTACTACGGTGTCGGTAGGTCCATTCTGTTTGGGTCGGCGAATCCGGCCGGTTCAGGCAATAAGGCACGGCCCTTAATCGCCGACCCATTTAGTCCAGTTCCCACAATAACTTGGCAGGTTATCAAGTGTTTCCCTGATCTTATTGAAGTTATCAGGGTTTGTGCAATATGCGGTGTACTCTGCCGTCATGTCCATGAGTTAACGCAGGAATGCTGCCAATGAAATTTGACCTCCTCCATGCAGACACACATGGACTTGCCCTGACACATGGGATTGCCCTGGATGAGGTCATGAAGAAATTATTTATCCGAAGCTATCTCTTTACCCCTGGTAAATACTCGAGGAAATGCCATTATTATGGTCACGTTGCGATCGTGGAATACGTTTCCGTCTTCGGAAACGCACCTTGGCATCGCCGCATCGATTCAATCAAATTCTCGACACTGCTTGCTGCTGTTGTAAGCATAGGGGACAGTCACAAGCTAAAAAGAAACAAAGAAGGAATTGAAGTTCGCCGCGAGGCTATGAAATTGAATATAGGATAGCTAAAAAGGTGAAAAGAAAAAATAAATCTCCCCGACTGGGAGTCGAACCCAGGTCTCCCGCGCTCGTTCTCTAGGAGTGACAAGCGGAAATCATGAACCGTTAGACCATCGAGGACTTCTTAGTAGATCTGCAATATTTTAGCCCCATGAACCATCCTTCGCCCAAGCCAAAGAGACCAAGATCCAAGAGGATGACCATTGTGAAATTACTCGCTTGCAGAAAGCCAGGGCTCTTGTTTGTTACATCTTATAGAACATCTGTAGATCTATGTCTATCCATCTATACGCGAAAGCGCTAGAATCAATCGCTGGCGTCGCTGTAGTTACCAACAACTACTCGACCACCTTCCCACTCCCAAGATATATTTCCGCCTACAGTGTCCTATGATCATGGATCTCCAACAGTCTTACTACTGTCCTAGGTGGGATCAGATTCATGGTTGTCCAAACAATATACCGTTTTAGGTGAGTGTGCACACATTCACAGGTCTAGTAGGCTACTATATTCATTATCCTGCCTGGATAAACTTGAGTATTTTGTATACAGTCAACCGCTCTTACCGCTTGCGGTGCAATAGTATTTACCAACTCTCTTGAATTACCCTGGAGGATACCACCAGGGTCTCTCCGCTCCATGCCTTCCCCACCAGGAGCATGAACGAGTCCCCCCATGCACGAAGTACTTCGTTTGTAGCGTGAATGGTACAACTCCCAGCCCGCCGACAAGCTTCTCCGGATCCTCATACGGGGGCACCTCCACTACAAACCTCGAGGCAGCGATCTTTGTCAAAGGCCCCAGGAGAGTTAATAGAGGAAGCGGCTTACAAAATGTTCCCTTGTCAAGGGTGCGTAAGGTAACGACAAGTTCCTCCAGCGCTTCAATACCCGCAAGGACAGTGCATGCCTGTTCCCAGGAGGAGGAAACATCGGCAAGGATGTCCCGATTTTCAAAAGCTTGAATATCAAGCCGTATATGCCGTATTGATGCGAGTCGATGAGGAACCATGCACAGTGGTAATGCCTGAACCGTAAGCGGGTCGTCGAAGTCGAATGTATTCGCTTTGTAGAGGAGACCAATCGCCTCTGTGTACCTGTATGGTCAATGAGACCGCTGCCATTTACTACCGGACTGCCGGAGTCAAATGCTTACACTCTGCGACAGCTGCAAAGCAGCGGCAGTATCTGGTTCTGACGGGGCGTTTCGCCAGGCAATCGCCTCAGCACCGTGCCATCGTCAGCGCAAGGCTGATAACAGGAGCCGTGACTGTGGTGCGTGACTGAGGTCTCTCGTTTTAGATTGATGCATGGCATGCAGCAGAGTCTCCGATGGGTTCGCCGGACATGAAGCGCATGTGAAGGCACAAGGATCCCGCGGTATATCATGCAGCGGATTTCGGGGGCCAGCTTTGTGAAAAATAGGGACTGGAGCTGGTCGTGAGATCGTTGCTGAACATGCTCCTGCTGCGGCCGGAGAGGGAGGGTCAGAGAGCGGCGAGAGCGTGACAGAGCGACTGGTGGACGGCCGCGTCTCGAACGGATGACTCTCAACCGGACTTTCTTCACAGTCTCTATCGGACGAAATGCATACCAGAGGACGTTGTAGATTTTGGACGCTCCCCAGAAGAACCACAAGCCGAGTACAAAGAGGGTGATGAGGAGAAGTTCTGCTGCTCGTTCTGCCGCTTCTGCGACGGACCTTGCGCTCATCCCTAGTTACAACTTTTGTTGTTGTTATTGCCAGGGTCACTTCTCGTCGATATGATCGATACCTCAGCTGGATGAGAATTGTGATTATAACACGAATTCTTAGGCTGCCCGAAATCAGCCTGGAATCTGCCTCGTAGCTTGCCTCGTGGAGTCGTGTTGGTCTTGGCGGTAGCCGATCCCCGTTGCTGCAACATCCATAATTATTATTATTAGACTGGCTGACCCAATCCGCGAATCCATATCCAACCCGCCCAATCCGCAAAATGGGTGGATGTGGGTTGAACCTACCCACATGGATATGGATAACCATTTGGGTACACAACTGCACATGACCTAGGGCCTCTAGAACTGATAAGGTTATCTAACCTTATCTAGGCCTAGATAAGCATATTTCTCTATATATAAATAAAATATTAGATTTACTAAGAAAAATAAGATGTTATGGTAGATTTAAATTTTAGGTGGTGATGATCAGGATGATATGGATATACCCAACCCGCACTGGGTTAGATAGGGGTTCAACCCATATCCATTCCACAACCACGACTGGTCTATCCATAATCATACCAGGACTCATCATATTATTCATTCTGTATGTTGCATTACCAGGATAGGTATATAGAGTTGTAGTATCAGATGCCCCTCTTTCAGGAGGTCTCTCTGTCTCTTCCTCTTCTGCTTCTTCTTCTTCGCCTCCCCAAATGGATGGGAGGACTGTGTGGCAGGGGTAATAGACACATTCAATCTACCCTGTTTTCCTTCACAGTTTGTTTTCTAGAAGCCTGACAACCTCCGTTTGATTCAACTTTTTTGCCCACTCCACAACGGTGCGGCCATTCGCGTCCTTGACGCTAATGTCTGCTCCGAGATTGACCAAATGACGAACTGCATCGGTTTTCCCCAGCTCTGCTGCTATATGCAAAGGAGTCCCCAGGCTCATAGGCCAGAATCGCATCAAAGTATGCCCGTCCTGATGCATTGTAGCGTTTAAGGGGGCACCTTTATCAACGAGCAGCGATATGACGTCATTGAGATCCGTGGCTCGAAAAATGGCATACTGAAGAAGCTGTCCTTTTCGCACATCACCTCCACGGCTCAGCATCAGTTCGATGATGCTAATGGGTGCAAGCTGAACAGCATAAGACAGAGGGGTACAGTCAATCTCGCATCGTTTATTTGGGTCTGCTCCATGATCAAGTAGCCAGGTAGTCATTTGTTCATCTCCAACTGCGTAGCTATTATAATAGATCTCTATCAGTAGAGTGTCTTCCCAAATAGCTGAACTGACTTACCCAAGCACAGGGGGCTTAATATCGCCGACTGGCTCATTAATATCCCATCCTTCTTTGATGTAACATGCGAGGGCGCCCTTCGCCTTATGGAGTGTTGCCTCCAGAGTATAGCAAGGCTGTATCGGGAAGCCATGGGAAAGAAGCGTCGAGACGAATCCGGAGTTGTCCTGTTTGATTGCTTCCATCATCACCTTACCAAGCTCCTCGATAGCGAACCCTTCAGGTTTAGGTCTCGCGAGAAGCAGTTTGATTGTATTCTGGAATGTTTGCAGATCATCATTGATGCATAGAGAGCACAAGTTTTCAATTGTTTCTGTTGGTGTCTGACGTGGAATTTGAAGTTCATCGTAGCTGACGATTTGCTCCGGCGAAGGTAGCCGAATATCCATGGGGAATGAAGGAAGCCTTGTATGTGTCGTGTTTGGTTGACAATGGGATTAAAAAATAGTTTGTCCGACTCGGCGAAATGGTTGTTTAAATACTAATTTGCCTGGGACGGAATTGACAAGTCACGCGCCACAGTTCTGCGATGGTTCCAGCCAACGAAAATGGGGTTAAGCCTATCGACTCTTCCTGCTCAATGCATAGCTCACATGCACCTAAAACAGCAAATATGAGGTCTTCACGGAGCAGACAGTGGCAGTCTACGACTCGGCCTCGATATCTGTCCCGCGCCAACAACTCCCCGCTCTGCCGACTGAAGAACTGCTCACTCTCTTGCTACGGCGGAATATGAGCAGCTTCACCAGTCTCCCGCAAGCGTATATCCTCCGCACGATGAGCACAGCGGCCGAGAAGCCCAGTTTCGTTCCTGCGAATATCCAGCGCCTGGATTTCAAGGAGGGGGATCTCGTCTGCGGTGCTTACCGGGTCGTTCTGCGGACGCCGGGGAAAGTCGAGTTTGAGCTTAAGCCGATGGGGGCTGTTCGGGCTCGCTTGGCGATTACGGTTACGGAGAAAGACGATCAGATGGTCTTTATGAATGAGACGTTGATGTGGAAGCCCAAGGGGGAGAAGGGGGTCATGCCGTTGGAGACGGGGGTGGGCAAGTGGTTGCATGAGTTGACGGCGTGGTGGATGGTTGATTCGGGGGTCAGGTATTTGAAGGATTTGAGAAATTGATGTGTAGGATGAATTGAAATGGTAAATCTCCCCTGTCGACTTTGCCTGTATAATCTTTGTTCTGACTTGTATGTGTTTATTCTGTGTCATGTTTCATGGATATGGCTGTTCAGCGGGAGTAGGGTTATTGTTAATATTATGTATATTATGAGGCATATTATCTGCAAAGGAATTATCTTATACCCACATTTATATAGAAGATATAATTCAGCCTCTAGGCTTATCCATTCATTACATGCAAGACACTGAGAACCATGAATCCTTAGAACCATAAGGCTAAGATGAGTACCTCTGGGCATTCAAATTGATTCAGGTCTTCATCCTTATCTATTTTACTATATATGCTTTAGTCCACTGAACTGATACATACAACCACAGGGTATGGAAACAGGGCTTCCTATCTGCTCAGCCATACTTATGCCAGTACAAGGTGTAGGTGGTGCGACCACCTAAGGCCTGCGGAGCAAGCGGTAAAGCCACATAAACTATTAACTAAATGCTTAGTACCCTAGTCAGGTCTTAGGTATACTATATAGCTAGTAAGCCTGGTAGTAGACCAGTCATTATCTAGAAGGTAAAAGATTAGAATTAGATAGTTAGGGACTCTAGGGAGTGACCAGTGAGAGGCATAACTATAGAAGAAAGGTATTAATAATTACCTGGGGGGCAGGGCCCCCCAGACCCCCCCCCCTTTTATTATATTAGGACTCTAGGATACTATGATATAGTAATTAGAATCTGGGGGGCGCTGCCCCCCAGGCCCCCCGATGCCAGCGGGAGCTCTGAGGGCACGTGACATGAAGTTTCAGCAGCCAATTAAAAGGCTAGAAAGTGGACCAATCAGATTGAGTGCCAAGAAAAAAAGCTGGAAGGGTAGGCAATAAGACATGCTTCGCTTCGCTCCGCAATTATCAACACAGCCAGAAGTTATATGCGCCCTTAAAGGCCTGCTGCTTTACAGGTGAGAGACACTAAACTACAGGGTGAGTGCAGGTGAGTGAAGGTGAGCTAAGCAATACTATCCAACAGCATAGGTGATTAGTAGGTAAGAGAATGATTCTGTAGTGACTGGACTCATAGCCCATTATTAAATATAACGGCCTCCTCTCTGCTCAACCATTGTCTCCTTTTATATATATAAGTGGTTTTCCTTTGTATCAGTTCTTACTTTGATCCTTGAATCCGGAGTTGTTTTACCCCTTGTCTCAACCTTAGTACAGTATTTAGAGGGCCTCTGTCTCTTCTGAAGCACATTGTATTCATTTGTTTTGGCTACATCATTGCTGGTATACCTTATATCATGCTTGTTGGCGAGATTATATTCCATGGCTTGATTGGGGTGTTGAGACGGACGCTCCGAGGGTGTCTGGTATCTCTGCATGGAGGTGTGTGGGAAGATGATCATTTCCAAAGTCTGAAACTGATGACGATGAGCAATGTATTAAATCTACAGGCCGTTCCCCAGAATTTCCAATAATAAATGAGAAGAGTCTAATGATCCATCCAACGCATCTGTATACAAATGCAAAGATTCGGGAACCACACAGGACCGATCTATCAACGACGCCGCGCTAAAGCGACGGCCATGATAGTCTCCGACGAGTGTGTGATACTGACTTGGACTCTTTCCACCCCCCGGGCATCAGCGGCCTCTTTGGCTCGATTATGAAGCTAAGCCATGGTTAGCAAATGAGGACAACAAACGCCCGTCCTGGGTCGTATCCACTTACCACTACCGTTGGAGGCTGTGCACCGTTGTTGACAATCTCGATATCCTGCATCGGAGCACCAGGTCCTTCAGATGGGACCTGTAGACTCTTGAAGATTGCTTCCTTGGCGACCCAGCGCCCGGCAAAGCTCGCCTGCGTGTCCGGACATGCTTGGCAGTACTTGACCTCCGCAGGCGTGAAATTGCGCGTCACGAATACTTCGTCCTCGAAATTGACGATCGAGATCGACTCGACGTCCACACCAACCGACACAGTGCCTTGGTCCTGGGACACATTCTCACGAAGCCATTGCACCGATGTCTTGGAGAAGAGTTGCGCGTCGTCGTCCAACCCAGTTCGTGGGGGCGAGTGGCATGCGGCTTGTGTGGTGGTCGTCCTGGGAAAGCTGTATTCACCGGTAGACTTCCGAGAGACACGGGCCTGGGGATCGAGAAAGACGCTGCTCTCTTGCGCACCTGTCCGGGCGGAATGGTCTTTGATCTGGAAGAGAGAGTTCTGTGCCATCCGTTTTTGGATGACGGGGATGATCCGTTGTTGACGCTGAACCACGCGCTGGCGATAGTCCTCGAAACGGTCGAGCGTAATGGCAGAAAACAGATAGCGAGGGGCAACGCCCACCACGATGCCACCCTTTTGTCCAAACCCGAACGATGTCAACATGAATGCCTTGATCGCGGGTGTATGGATGGGCCTCGATGGGTAGACCAGGTGCTCAAAGGGTCGGAGGGCCGAGTCAATGTTATCCGCCTTCCCATTGCCAGGCACGATGCCCGTCTGGAGGACTTGGAGACAGCCGTTGAGCATCCATGCCCCCGCGGCACCCTTCGGGTGGCCTGTCAGGGACTTCTGGCAGATCACCAGAAGGGGGTTGCCCGCGGTGCGTCCCAGGTGGCTCATTTGCTGGTTGATCACGCTGCTTTCGTTTTTGTCATTGGCCTTGGTCGACGTACCGTGGAAAGACGCCACCTGGACATCATCGACGCTCAATCCCCAGGTCGCCAAGGCGGCGCGCATGGGAGCAATTGTGGGATCGATATGACGGATGTTGCTGCTCCACGTCCACTGCGCATCCCGGATGCGTCAGGCCGCCACATTATCAATGTGCCGTAGCTGCGTATCCAGATACTGGGAGTCCTGCGAGGCTGCCGGCGCGGTGAGCTTCTGGAGCTGCGTCTGTCGCCATTTTTTGATGTCCGACACGGCTTCTCCCAACTGTTCCCGACGGTACTGTCGATCCAGCAACGGGGATTTGGCCGCACTGGAGCCTTCACTGGCGGCGGTAAGGACGCCCTGACCAGGCGCGGGCACAGACCTTCGACCTGCCCCGTCCATTCACCAGCTGGGTCATGGAGACCGTCCTGTTCAAAGTCTCGGCTGCCGAAGGGCATGGATTGACCGCCGTGGAGGCGGCCTACAGCTCGCCCAGCGCGGACTCAAGGCGGACGCCATCGTGGGCATTCGGGCTCGAACCCAGGAGGCAGGGATGATCATCATCAACAAGCTGGGGCCGCTACACAACGCGGCGGATCGCGACCGTTGCCTGCGGTATATGATCGCCGTGGTGCTGCTCAAGGGCAGTCCAATCACCACGGCCGACTACCAAGACAACAGTCCCTGGGCTCGCGATCCTCGGGTCGAGTCACTACGGTCCATCACCACGATGGAGGAAGATCCGGCATTCACCCGCGACTATCATGATCCCCAGTGCCGCAGTGTAGCCAACGCGCTGGAGGTGACGCTGCGGGATGGCACCAAACTGGAGCAAGTGGTCCAGTTCCCCCTTGGCCATGTGCGCCGATCCGAGACGTTACAACTGGTCCGGGTGAAAGCCCGGCAGAATCTGGGTCTAATGTTCTCTCCAACGAGGGTGGAGCAGATTGTCAACGCGGTCGATGGTCCCAAGTTCGAGGAGATGCCCGCCAGTCATTTTGTAGACCTGTTCATCCCATAGGAACTTACTGAAGCCATAGCGGCCAAACTGCAATCATCCACCTTCCTTCTGGCCCCTGGATGCTCAGTCCCCAGTACTGTCTTCCTTATCCATCACCCTGATTCTGAGAAGTTAATGCCAGATTGGCCATGCTGCTCAGAGTGTCTGGATGCTCAGGATATCTAATACAAGGAGAGCTATTACGCTGAATCGCCTGTCTCTTCCCATTGCCCGTGGTGAAGAGGAGGTGTTTTGACGCATGTTAGGGGCTTGTCAGCTCATTTTGCAGCGTCACAGTGAGTTCACAGACGAGGCTGAACCTGTCACTATCTAGCATCTCTTTTTATTCTTAGTTCCCAGCCTGATCGATATGAGGACCTGGCAAGATAGATAGCTCCTACTCGCTCTTCCCCAACATTGGTTTCTTTCCTCATATATTTTTCTGTTCACGGAGACTCTCGAAGTTGTCGTGATTCAAACATATATCTAGAAGTTCTCCAAATAGCGATCGACAGGAATGGTACGACCTGTCAGTTTGTTGGCGATGAGATCAAAGCACTCACCAGTGCCATTACCGTGGCATTATCTACATGAACCTGATCCAGCGAGGTAAAGGGCTGTTGTCCGAGGACTCGGACCCGACGAACCAAGTCTGTTTATCCGCAAGGATGAGATACACGCAGTAACATAGGTCAAGAGGCTCGTATTAACAAGGCTTTACAAAGTACGACTCCCGGTCCCCTGTTGATTAGTTAGTGGGTATCATTATAATGAGACTGACTGATCTGACTGTGATGGGGATTGATAACAACCTAATTATGGCTCCATTTCCCCATAATCATTACATCATTTCCCGTCATGTTTCATGTTCGTGCGCACTAAAGCCAGTGGAATAATAATTGGAAGTAGCTGGAGTGCTGGAGCTGGACCATGCTCCCTCAGTTCTCCGGGGGAAGACTGATCCCAAATCAACAGAGATCAACAGGCCTAATCTCCGGAGAAAAAGAAGACATGCCTTGTTCCTGAAGGACTTCGGAAATTATTGTCCGAGCCTTTACTTTGGAGACTAAAACAGTCTCAATCCCAGTCGACCTCATAAGCAAAGCTAACACGAGAGGGACGAGACTAAAGGAGAGACTAAGGAAGAGGCAGCGGACCCGATTGGACTTGATACCAAAGGATCCAATTTCCGCCCTCATTCGTGATCCCAGACCCCCCGTTGGAACTTTTCACTGGCTGATGCCTACCTGACCGTTGAAGTCAATCAGGGAATATGCAGCCCAGCCGTGTGGTCTTTACGGAGTATCAGAATCAAGAACTCCGATTTGAAGTGGACCTGGAGTCTATAATATAACATGGTACTCCGGCGAAGATGTATATAGACTGTTACCCTTTACTTTGGAGACTAAATTGCCTTTTCTGTCAACTAACTCGAGCTGATCAGATCTTGATGCGATGTAGTCGTCATTGACCTCTGTCGCCAACTTGTAAACTTAATCGACTCTTAATGTTTTAGTTATTGAAGGCTTATGATAAAGCCCACGCCAGCTGTTTGATCCCAACATTTCGTCCCAAGTTCACCCCAGATACCGTCTCTCCTTCTATTACTTACTCTCATTATCTTCCACCTCTGGCGCAGTCACCATGGGAAGAACCATGTTTGTCTGCCTCGTAGGCAGTATCACGGCCTTTTCCATACTCATTGACCTTGCTATCTCCATTACTTCCTGCATGCTGCAGGAGAGCCCATCAAACGAACCAAACCTCACCAAATGGAGTAGCGTTTCTCTCACAGCCGTCAATTTCATACTTGTTGGTCTGCTATCCTACCGATTATTCATTGAGAGCAAAACTCAAGCGACAGAATGGTTCTTGTGGAAATTCCGAGCTCGAGCTCTCTTCGGCCTCATCATCTTCCTCAATATCGGCATCATCAGCGGTGAGAGGTGGTACTATCTCTTCTTCAGCAGTCCAACAAGTCCATCCAGCAGCGTGTGGCTGTCTCTAAACATAGCTCACGGGGTCGCATGGACAATCTCCGCATACTGTCAAGGATTCCTCTGTGCCCTCTCAGTCATTCTCTCCAACATCCTCGACAACCAATCCAGACGAGTGTCCACTTCGTCCATTGATATCGGCCGCACCGCCGAATCAGTCTTTTCAACGACCAACCTCCTCTCACCTCAAAGTCCACAGTGGAGAAACCCTCTCCTATCACCCGTCCCCTCATTCCTCGACCCATTACCCTCCCCTCAGAGCGAGCTGAGCGTCAGAACAAGCATTCTCCGCTCTCCAGTCCCAAACTACTGCACCTGCAAACCCCCCGAGCCGCTCGTTCTGCAGACCCGCACCAGGGAAAAGTCTCTACGATCGACTCCATCCATCGACACCGTCATTCGGTGCCCCGAATCCAGCAACGAGGATAGTGCGGAAGTCGTCACGGTGGCTCCTCGCGAGTCCCTCCTCGATGCCATTGAGAAGAACATCCACCCACTCTTCCGACCTAGCTCGCCGCATCTTTCTCCAATGCCGAAGATGTCCACTTCGATTATTGCTCATGACCAGTCGACTGTGTCCTTACCCAGCCAGCGGGAAGTCGTTGATCCGCAGCTGTCGCCTGAGACGGCAAAGCCCAATCTGCCGTTCCATATTCTCAATGCGACGGCGCGGAATAGCCTATTGCGGTATGAAGAGAGTAAGGTTTAGCCACTGTCATTTCTCTAGTTGCATCATATGCCAACGACCTTTTGGTTCACAGCACAAGTAGTGCTTCTAGTGAAGTCAAAAGTACTTACACGGTTACACCCTCAATGATCCCTAAACAAATAACTCATTCATACATATGATACAGGAATGCATTTCAACCAAATAAATAGACATCAGTAAGCGTCAGACCATCTACAGCCCCAGACAGCGCCCCAACGCACAACTCTCAAACCAAAACACACGCCCATCATCCACATCCATAATCGTATCTATCCCCCGCTCCTCTAGCACCTTCTCCCCATCAACCCACAAATGCAACTCCCCGGTCCCCTCAACCCCCCACTTCACCAGAATAGACACCACATGCCACCTCCCCACCTCCACGCTCCCAAGACTGAAAGTGCTTATGTCTGGTTCACACAGCGTCCCAGTAACAAGTCGAGCGTAGAGCTGATCCCCCTGGACCCAAATCAAGCCTGGAAGCCGGCCGTCGCTAGACTCGGACTCTGCAGTGAACCGCGCGAGATTGTAGTACCCGCGCAGAGCAAACTTCCATTCTTCCCGCAGGGAGAAGGCAAAGCTGTGGAAGGTTGTGTCGCTAAGGCGGTAGGTATTGTGGTTGAGTCTCAGGGAGGCTAGGTTTTTGTGGGCGAGCAGGTGCGTTATGTTGAGGGAGGAGAGAGCGGTGATGATCACGCTGGGTGGTTTTTGGATTTCATTTTGTGTGGCGATAGTGATGATGGGTAGTAGAAATGCTATCAAGTGTTTTGGGAGCATTGTGTGGATAGATCAGATTAGAGAGTGGGTTTCATTTTTTAGGTTGGTATTTGTTGATCTGGCCTCTTGTCTATGGTCTTGTTGTCTTGTGTTAGATTAGACTTGGCTCTCTTCCAGTGAATAACATGTGGAAATGTCTTATCCTCTGCTCATATCATATATGTCTGGTATGATTATGGATAGACCAGTCGTGGTTGTGGAATGGATATGGGTTAAACCCCTATCTAACCCAGTGCGGGTTGGGTATATCCAGACTACCAGGTCACAGGTGGTATCTAGTTTACTACCACCATCCTCATCATCACCATCTAAAATTTAATCTACCATAACACCTATTTTTTAGTAAATCTAATATTTTATTTATATATAGAGAAATATGCTTATCTAGGCCTAGATAAGGTTAGATAACCTTATCAGTTCTAAGAGGCTGTAGAGTCTAGGGAGTAATCTATATACATAAACAGTCACAAGTAATGCATAACTGTTCGAAAATGATGTATATGACAACCTAGATCCATGTCCACAAGAGTGGCCAGTGGGTGATCAGATGGATGAAGACGAATAAGCTCAAAGGAGGAAGGAGAAGATTACAGTAGTTGAAATCACAAGATATAGATAAAAGCCCATGAACTGACCTTATAATAATAATAAAGAACACAGAATGGTAGAGACATATCTAAGAACATGATACCTTTGCAGAGGATCTGGAGTGTATGAGATGTCTCTATGTTTTATCTAATCATATTCTTGTTGAATATTAATCTACACTTTTCCGAAGTTACTTGCTTACTGCCTTGTCTAGAGAGGTCTGGGGTACAGACCGTACAGTGTGCATCAAATTCTGAATGGCCTCATTTAGCATCCATACTATAGACAGACTCTCTGCTCTTCTCTCAGTCCCTAGTCAGAATAGAAAAGCTAACCAGCATTTAAGATGAGCTTATTTAAAGGGGTTCATAGTGAATATTTCTCATCATGTGTGCCCATCGAAGGACGCAACACCTGAGAGGAGAAGTGAGCTCACCATAACCAAAGTCTAAAGTGTAAAGGTTAATTAAAAGTAAACTACTTGTAAGCTCCTTTCAAGGTAAAAGCGAGAAGGAATTCGATGTATAAAGCGTGCCGCAGAACCTATCTCTCGAGGGCATACAAAGGACGTGACTTTTCAGTGCTACATATCTTCTCTGGAGAGCATCAACCTTCTTCTTATCTTCCACCACACGCATGACTCTCTAGTTCTTCTGCTCCATAAAACTGCGACATATTCGCAACGTACCTATACAAGCGATATTGTCGCGCCCTCTAGAATGCAAACCTCGAATCTACTCCTTCTGCCGACTGAGATCATCCAGATCATATTGGGTCACCTCTGGCCCCATGAAACCATAGAGCTTCTCACGGCAGCCCCAAAGCTGGCCTATCTCATGACTGATGAGCATCTGGCATATCAAGACGAATGGGGCTACACCATCTTGCATTGGGCCATTCGCCAAAAGGCCGAAGCAATTGTCAAGCTTATTTCCAGACGTTGTGCTCAGGATCAGGTGGCCAGTTACCAAGGCCATACACCGTTGCATCTTGCTATTTCTAGAGGTCGCAATAAAATTGCTAAAATGCTTGTCGATGCTGGTTTTGACTTGTTGGCTAAGGATCTAATGGGAAGAACCCCCCTTCATCTGGCCTGTTCTCAAAGCGGCAGGCACAGAAACCTTGCTGGAATCGTCCAACTCCTGCTTGCTAAGGGGGTCAACCCTTTGATTGTCGCAGTACACAACGAAACCATTCTGCACGTCATTCTCGAGGCCCACCGGAAACCCAATCTCACCGTCATCCAGATGGTAATCAATGCTGGCGTCGACGTCAACGCTTTGGACATTGATGGATTTTCGCCTCTCTGGTGGTCCGTCACCAATGGTCATGAAGATGCCTTCGAACTTCTTATTGCTCAGGGAGCGGACCCTCACATACGGACCTGCCATGGAACTATTATACACGAGGCAGTTATGTATAAACGAGAGAACTTGGTGAAACGCGCCGTGGAGCTCGGTGTTGATCTATCCGTGCGAGAGGACGAAGCAAACGAGACCGCTTTGATGATGGCTACTCAATTTGGGTACGACAGCATTGCGCTGATACTCAGGGATGCAGGCGCTAAGGAATGAGGACTGCATTTTAGTTAAACGTTTGAGGCGCTCTCTTCCTGGGGCAATTCCAAGGGGAGTTGATCACAATTTCTGAATATATGGTGCTATCTTTGCGATGACCTTGTGACTGCACAACTTATGCCTACTGCACTTATTAGACTCAAGAATCAGCGAGTCCCCGGATGTTCATAACTCTTGCTTGCATAACTGTCTCGGCTCGTAGCCTTTGATGAATGGTGACAGAAGGGCTAAACAGGAATCGAATCTATTCAAAATATGATCTATTACGAATCTGATCCCCGAAAACACAAACCACGATACATTTGTAGATATATTGAATCAAACCCTTCAGCCATAAAGCCATTCTCTTAGAACTAAAATGCCACCGAGATATCCTCAGTTCCACCTTGGGAAAAGGATGTGCCTCTCTATCGTAGTCTTTAGTTGTAACAGTCCTCCGTTCGCATTGGTGGCAAAATGCACAGCTGCTTGTCTAGTGGTTTGACTACTTGACGACAGCCGCTCTCGAATTCGTGACCTCTCTTGCAGAACAGTGGTTGAAAAGCTCCGCGGAGTAATTGATGGAATACTGTAGGCATTGTGTTCGCCACGTCAGGACCTGGGAGTGTGATTGAGATTCAGGAGAAGGGATAGAAGGCCAGATGACACAGTCAGGGATGGGAAGACTAAATGGCCCCGATGTTTCTATAACCCCAGCAACCACTAAGTGAATAGCCAAGCAGGAGTTGTTCGTCCTGACACAGGTCATGAAAGGGGTTAATATGATTACTCAGTCTCCGATCCATGGGGAGTTGGACATCCAGATATCAGGGCCTTGTGCATGTTTCGTATGCTTTCTCTCTTGTCACAGCTTTTCTTCAGGGCCATACGCTCCTTGTTCCTGTGTAAGGGAATCCTCTTTTTCACTCAGTACCATTGATGTTTAGTGATATTCAACTTCCATCATCAAAATGCCTTGGCGAAGACTACATCACTAACGCGATGTTTCGCAATATGTAGAAGCTACTGCGACAAAGTAGTCAAAGTTGAAGATACAGGGGTCTCCAATCCGTCCCCTATTGCAAGAGCAGATGTATAGTGTCTCGGCAGTATCTTCTGCACAGTAATGCCATCACGAGACGTGCCCGAGCACCGCAGCCAACAGATAATATAGCAATCAACTCGGCCCGAGTGAGACACGCCGCAGGTGGTTATATTAAGGTGGGTGTCGGATGATATACCGAGCTTAATTGAGTAAAGGAGGTACTCCACCATACTGTATGGAACAGGAGCCGCCTGTCATGCTCGTGATGCTGTTTACATCCGCTATGGGTTTATAGCTCCGTGACAAAGCGAGCAAGACATCTTCCATAGCCCCTAGTTTGGAAAGCTCAATGCCCTCTAGATTGTCGGTGTACTCAGTTCCGGGGCTTACTGCATATATCTAACGAGAGTACAAAAATAGATGAATATGAAGGCATCCATACTCTCTAAGTACTCCGGCTAGCAAGAAGTGTGTTAACCATAAAACCACTCGACTAAAGAGCTCTCCGGACCACCATTTCTAGCTAGTAGAAATGGTAGTGCAGTGCATGTTCAACAAAGCAACATGAATATGACACTCCCGTAGCCAATGGAAAGCACCGGCTCTTATTCTCCTACGAACTCGGGTAAATCTATACCGAATAATAGACCACTCTCTGGCAATTATCGGCAAATTGATCCTTCTTCTGTCGAAGAACAGGCTAGGCCGTGCTAAGGCCGCGGAGATTCCTCTTCTGGGGCAGATGAAACATAAGACTCACTTGGCAGTCGTCGGGGTGCTTGGCACGGACACATTGCTTCATCCGTATGAATCATGTCTGTATCTATGGAGACTATGGGTCATCTAAGTAGTGCCAAGACGCCGGCTTGATTGTCTTGCCACTGCTGTGCAGTTGGACTCTAATGAAAATATATCTTCGTGTCAGTGGATTGTGTTCGGGCTGGTGTTCCAGATACTGCAGCAAGGTCAAGTACTACTTGCAAAGTTGTATATGCTGTTATGTGTATGTCTCCACGAGAAGCTCAGGACCATCAGGTAGATAGATCCCAAACAGGGAGGGTCCGCTGGGGCACATCCCCTGCGCTAGAACTGTCCAGAGTATGGCCTGTGAAACAACATCAGACCGCCAGGAGAACCGTATAGGGGTGCCAAGCTTATAACTCTCTGATATTGCTCTTCTGGGTCGACGGAGCGAAACCCCGTCGTTGTTCGTGCTGTCGACCTGGAAGTACCGCTAGCCCTTCTACTCTGCATACTCCAATTTCTGCATATTCTTCCCCGACTTCTCAAGATTCATTCCGGTAGATGGGGTATGCAGGGTGTGCAGCAGTATTTCCCCGAGAGGCCTGTCCATTCAATTAGAGGATCATCCTCAGAACCTGCAGAATACGAGTCAGAATCACACATGCTGCAGCAATTAGGGCTCTCGGGTGATAAGTCCTCCAACGGGGCGAGACCATATTCATTAATCACTGAATACCGGTTCCTGATTCAGTAACCACTGGCAAGACTCCTTGACTCGGTTCCCGACTGCTTCTCCGCTGGATGGAGGCCACGAGTGCTTGGCGTCATGGACCAAGAGTCCAAGACAGTGGAGACATCGCTGTCAATGGCGGAAATGGAGTTGATTACCGCTGTTTCACTTTGATATTTGCTTCATTAAATGCAGAGGACCAGTATCGCAGTGAGACATCAAAGGACATTGTATCTACGGGATATTTGACAGTATCCAGAGAGATATAAATTCAGCTTCCTCTACCACCGTTTGCTCCTCCTCACCACACTCATCAACACTTCCGGACACAGTCGATCCTCAGACACAGTCAATTCAGACCATCAGTCACAATGTACCAACCTCTTCTTCTCATTCCCCTTCTCCTCACCTCGGCCCTGGCCAGCCCCCATGACCCCACCACTCACCAGGCCCTGGAGAAGCGCGCCTCCTTCCCCATCCCGGCTTCCAAGGGCAGCGTGACCTACTCCTCGGCCAAGACCATCAGCGGCACCTTTGACGGCGGTCTGAAAACCTACGGCCGTGGCGTCAAGTGCTCCGGCCAGAAGGAAGGCGGCGACAAGGACGCCGTCTTCATCCTCGAGGAGGGCGCCACCCTCAAGAACGCCATCATCGGCGCCGACCAGATCGAGGGTGTCCACTGCAAGGGCTCCTGCACCATCCAGAACGTCTGGTGGACTGACGTCTGCGAGGGTACCTCCCTCCCTGCCTACAATCTTACCGCTCCAAGGCTAACTCTTGCAGATGCCCTCTCCCTGAAGGGCAGCAGCAGCGGCACCTACCGCATCATCGGCGGCGGCGCCCGCAACGCCGACGACAAAGTCATCCAGCACAACTCCGGCGGCAAGGTAATCGTGCAGGACTTCACGGTCCAGAACTTCGGCAAGCTGTACCGCTCCTGCGGCAACTGCAGTAAGCAGTTCAAGCGCAGCGTCGAGATCCGCGGCGTCAGGGCCTCCGGCGGCAAGTCGCTCGTCGGCATCAACTCCAACTACGGCGATTCCGCGTCCATCAGTGGCTGTGCCAGCAGCGTCACGGATATCTGTGTTGAGTACACGGGTAATAGCAGCGGTGATGAGCCCAGTAAGAAGGGGTCTGGGCCTAGCAATGCGTGTAAGTATAAGGAACCTTTTCCTAATTGCTAAGCTAGCAGCTGTTTTGGATCTGTGTTTGAGGGTGGAGTGGATGAGTGGTGGAAGTATTCACTGGGAATTGGCATTATTGGTGTATATACGCAGTATCCAGCTAGACGATATATACATCTCTAGCTTGAATTTGTACACTGGCCTAGAGATTCAAAATAAAGGAGTCATGCAAGATGAGGCTCGCAGGTTTCTCTAAGCACCAACTGTTCTTGACATACTACGGTCACGTCCGAGGTTCGCAGCAGAACAGCCACTTGGTCAAGGAAGTGAGCGGCTGAGAGATATACTCGGAACTCGACAATCTCAAGCATGTATTCTTCTCGTTCCAAAAGGACGGCTATCGCGTGCAACCAAACGGTGGCGATGCGGATATCGACTGAGGCGGGATTGATATCACTAGGATAATGCTGGAAACTGTCGTGGGCTGATGCTTCGCCAGCTTAATACAAAGGTAGGTTTCCCTTTATAATCAGAAAATGCTGTATCTTTCAAGTAACTCTCGACTCGCGGAAGACAACTGTGTCGGTTTGCATCTGGCATCTGGGCAATCACCCGGGTCATCATCTGCATCTAGATTATACTGACTATCTAGTCCGGTGGAAAACATGCGCAGGCTTGCTGGACCTCCTTTCAGTTGACCATCTGCCACCAAGATCCTGCCTACGGCTTGGTTTGCAATCGACATCCCCTGACGTACATGTACATGCCATCGAAGTCGTGAAGCTCTTGCAAGAGTCTAGTCTGGCTGATCCCTCTTAGCGCACGAGGATGGACACGTCACCTTACTCCGTCCTCGAATGCGTCCAGATAACCGCATGCAAGGCCCAGACATTGTGCCTCGGATATGATCCGTTCGATTTTCGACTCTTGGAACTGATGCACACTTGCTGTTTGATGCTTTCGAGCAGTTCCCTGCAGATGGGATGGAGATCATGCTGAAGAACAGGAACTACTCGCAAGCTGGAGACCTTGGTGCAAACTCACCAGCTCTTATGGGTTTCATTGTCAGATCTCTGGCTCGGGTGCATTGCAGGAAATGAGGAATACCATAGCCTCGAGTCAGTGAATGGACAAGAAGCTCAGAGGATCAGTAAACTTGGCGGGTGGCGAACGATTCTCAATACCCTGAATGCTGGGGACCCGATGCTGAACAACGTGCTCTGCTCAGGATAGTTTGGGTTACCACCTCGGCCGAGATCTGGGGACTGAGACAATCGGTAGCCCGCGGTTATTGACACTAGGGCAGCGCGGAGAAGACGCTCATCTCGCTGATGACGACGGCCATAACTCCGAGAATCTGTCAAATGAAGCACATTCCAAGGCTTGAGCATACGTACGTATCCTCGAAATTCAAAGCCACATCACTCATTCCCCTGTGTACGACATGCTTGACCGGCTCAAGCTTTGGCCTTGCGCTGTTGCGGCTGTAGCCCAGATCTCTGACCGCTACACCACCCGCGGCATGAGGCATTAATTTAGCTTTGGCCCAAGGGTATTTGGAATTTGTACCTGAGTCAGCCTACCGCGCAGATGTGCATTGACACATGGGAATGAAACTGGTTGTAATGCGACGCCATACCCACGAGACTCGGTCACGCAGGATACTCTGAACATGACTGCAGGAGAGTATGAATGCTATTGAACATAGAACTGTAGTATCTGTCATAGCTGAGTAGCATATCGGAGCACGATGAGCTGGGCTGGAGTGCTATGATCCAAATGATCGGTAAACTTACCCCTTGCTGACCCATTCCCGGCACAATATACCAAATCAGTCGGGTCAGACAGCCAAGCCACCGTCCCCTTGCTTCAACACATGTCCTAGGGCCTGGTAAAAGCTCGCTCTTCTTAGGGTCGATAGGTGCTCTCCGCATTCTTCAGTAGCCCAGGAATGTGCCACATCCCCAGGTCTCCGAGGATCAGCACGGGGTCGTCGTGGTGCATGTTATGGCTTCACAGCATTTCTCCTGGACGATGAGCACCCTCCTTACAACAGGAACAGGCCAGGTCAAGGCTTGCGAGGAATGACGAGAGATACTCATTCCAACTTGACGTCGGAGGATGGCTGGCGTCAATGACATAACCGCCTCAAGATTGGTATAAAGAGACGACGCACTCACCCAGATCCTCCTCCTCAACAATCACAAGCACAAGCACAAACACACTGCAATCAAGTTCTAGACCTTCAAACAAACCAGTTACTACCTGCAAAATGCTCTCCCGCACCATCCTCGTGGCCCTCGTCAGCGCCGCCTGCTTCGCGACCGTCAACGCGGCGGACTGCAGCTCTAAGAACGAGAAATGCTGCCAACAACTCCAGGACTCGAAGAGTCTTGATTCCAATGTCCTGGGCTTGCTCAATCTCTTGGACGTGGACGTTGATGCCTTGACCGGCAATGTCGGTGTACAATGTAAGTGGCCTGACTGGAGTCTATGGTGCTCTCTTTTGCTAAACGAGCCCAGGCACCGATATTGTCGGCGGTACCTGCACTGCCCAAACTGCTTGCTGCACTGGCAACAACTACGTAAGTGATGGCTGTAACCTGAAATTTCTAGATGGGAGACTTACTTGATGTTTAGAACGGACTCATTGTTCTTGCCTGCAACCCAATCTCGTTGTAGGCAGCCTCTGGCGGAAGATCCTGGTATATGGCGAAGGAGATGCGTTGAAATGGTGGATTGGACAGGTTACTCTGTAGTCTCAGATCGCTTATAGTTAGCAGATGAGTTAGATTAAGGTAATGGAAATCGGTGCTCACCTTGCTGGGCCAATGAGAAGATCTCTCGTAGGAATTCCGGGATAATCTTATCCAAGTAACGTACCTGACTCAATCAGATCACTAGACAGTACTCCGTACAGCTCAATTCCTTGACCAAGCGGGATGATATCACCATGCGACCCACGTCCCGAATCAGTCCAGAACGAACTCTGGTATGGCCAGAGCCGGCGAGCGGAGACATATCGCCAATCCATCTGATTGGGTTCAGGGAGATGGAAGCGTCATAACGAGATATCAGATGCCTGCGGTCCTACCCGAAGGTGATGAAATCAGATGATGCGTCCGATACCGCCTGGTAGACTTGATACTTCGATCTAGATATCCTCATGCTGATAAGGCCAACAACTAATTCAATCGTCTTATACCTCTTTCTGCATTTGTGGAGATATTGGCAAGACATGGCAAACGCGAACGGGCGCGCATTTCACTCGGTACGTACAACAGCCTTAGAGTTTGCGGATTCGCCACTCCCCCCTCACCCACAACCAAATGTGATGGATTTCAATTGACAAGGCGCAGTACCTCTGTCCGCAGGAAAACACCGTGATCATCCAGCCCGAAGACGAGATCACGCATGTCGGGACGGCGAGTAAGGGGACGAAGACCATGAAGCCGGCGCGGGGGGTTGTGTTGGCGGTTGGCACGACGAAGGCGCTGGGGGACGGGGGGAGGCATGCGATGGACGTGAGACTGGGGGATTTGGTTATTTATACCAAGGTAGCTGCTGGCCCTCCAGAAGCGTGTGGAGAGGTGCTGATGGATGTAGGGGAAGGGGAAGGAGGTGAGGGTTGATAATGATGAGTATTTGATTCTTGAGCGGGATGAGTGAGTTCTTTCTTCTTGGGTTTGGGTGATCCGGTCTGATGTGAGCAGGATTCTGGCTGTTGCAGACTGATTCATCGATCGATACGAGTGTATGACTGCGATCTCCTTGATTTGCGTTTATGATGGGATTGATATAGCAGGTTGTCTTCATTGTATATCAATGATACCTATACTTCTCACCACGAGTCCACAGTACTGCTATACAAGAAAGATATATCTACTTCGACAAATTGATAACCCCGTCAACCATCTCAACCAACCCCTCGGCCACAACCTCCAAGCTCTCCCTATCAAACACCCCCCAACAGCCCTCCCCCTCCAGCACTCCACAATACGCCCCCCGAAACCCGGCCCTCACCGCAGCAGACACATCCCACAAATGTGCCGCCGCAAACCACTTCTCTCCCTCCCCGACCCTCTCCATCGCAGCCGCATAAGCCCCCAGCGCCGGCTTCGCAACCCTCCACCCATCACAACTCAACACCCTCTCCTCGGGCATCTCCACCCCAGCCTGCACAAAATACCCCCGTACACGGCCTACATCCCCGGTAGTCAAACACCATACCTCAAATCCCGCGTTCCGCAACTTCTGAAACGCAGTGGACAGCTCCGCCCGAAGTTGCAGAGATGCATAACCAGCGATACACGCCTCTCGCTCCTCATCCGTAAAGACCGAGCGAGGGTCGTCCACGCCAGCCAGGAAGAGCGTGCGGTAGAACAGCGCGCGCATGACGTCCTTGTAGGGGCGGTAGGACTCGGAGATGGATAGAAAGGTGAATTCGAGCTCCGAGGCGGTCATCCACGTGTAGCCGAAGTGTTTGGCCGTGATATTGTAAGACTGCAGTTTTGAGCCGATGGTGCGTGATATGGCGGCGAAGTAGGCGTCGAAGGAGACGCAGGTGCCCACGACGTCGAAGATGATGTGTTTAGGCATTTTTTTCTTGTTTTGGTTGTTCAGTTGGTTCTAAGGTGGTTGTGTTTGTTTCAATTCATTTGTGTGAGATGCGAAGTGAGTGGTGGGTTGTTTATGTCTCTGAAATTGGGGTAACTATGGAGTAGAAGTGATGGTCCATGGACCGGATCACATCCGGCGGATGAGACAAGACATGTATCTGGATTCTGGCTTATCTTGTCTGCGCTAATAGTAATTCTATGGTATTTAGAATGTCTCAGATTGCATCTACCTCCGGTTGTCTAGATGGAATTTCATTTCATGCCCAATCAAATATCGCAATGCGAATGGAAACTTGTACCCATATCAGTGAGCAGCTCGAGTTCTGACTAGGACTCTACAGACCATACATGAGTCATGACTAATACGGAAGCTGTAAATGTAATCATATTAAGATTTACTGCTGTTCTTTGCATACTGTCAAATACAGGGGAAATGGTCGAGTAACTGTCCGCCACGCTCAGCTATATCACACACAGTTTCCTCGTGAGGCATGAATCTTGTTCATTGTGCACATTCAATTCATTCAGGGGAATCTTCACGTCGACTGGTGCAGGTCTTACAACATCCATGGTTGATCAACCTAAGGAACTATGCTCATTCTGCGTGTTTACCAGACCTACCAAATTGGGATCGGAACTTGCAATCAGTACGTCACGAACTCATAATTCTTAACCACAGACGACATCGTTCTCTCTGCACCGCTGCATAGACCCTGGTCTACTCTCTCGGTCTACTGCCTAAGACTCGAAGATGTCGCCATGTTGGAAGATGCTCCTCAGGCTGTGTGCCAAATGGAAGAAACTGCCAGAATACCCCGCCATACTCTGTCTGGATGAGCGCATCTTACACAAGATCTACCAACACCTCTCACTAGTCGATCAAGTCTGTCTATCCCTCAGCTGCAAAGAGCTCTTCGGGCTATTCGGCACGATAGCGAAGCACAAAGATCTTGAATTCCCACGACTCTTAGTCTTGCGTATCAGGAATCCAATCCTGCGCGTGAACAGTCGGGACGTGCCGCGAAATCAACTCCTTCTTCGACTCGAAAACCGCCGCTGGGCCTACTGCCCACAGTGTCTGAAACTCCATCCGCGGAAAGAATTCAGCAGACACTCACTGCGACAATCCGCTCTGGAGAGATCCTGCACATCCTACGCTGGTATCGCTGACCTATGTCCCTGTATTTCTCTGACGATTCGAGGGCGAGACCAGCTCGTCAAGATCCTCAAATCACCCGCGAAGCCAAAAACCCAATATGGCCCTTGGGAGTATGACGTTGGCGATGGAGGACGTCCCAGCCTCGGCCACGTCTGTGTATTTGACACCAAGTCTGGCTACGTTGTGCGAGTTGCTCTGGTTTTATGTATTCAGGAAACTGGCCAGTTGATTCTAGCGGCTCGGCATACTATAAGCTTCTCTTCCTCCGACGCTCGTCTCACAGCTGAGCCTATCTTTGCTTGTCCTCATTGGAATCTCCTATCTTCCGACCCCAGGGATCAAGACGCAAAAGATGAACTTTACATGTACCAGACTTTGATTTCTTCAAAACCTTATCGGGATATCCTGCCTTTTGTCCCCGGGGAGCTGGTCTCAAAAGCCTGTCCCATGTGTCCGACTGTGATTTCAGAATACCCTTTGTCTGAAGACATGACTCAGCCTGTTTTCTGGGTGGTTCGAAATTTGGGAAGCTGTGAATGGCCTGCAGACCGTTCTTGGCTTGACCAGTGTCGTCTCACCGGAGCATCCTTTTACTGGTGAGCTTATCAAAGGATCCGGATATATATAAATATAAATATATATATATATACTGAAATTCCCCTATAGTTACCGGCCGCAGGACTTGTGGGAGATGACGCAAGGTGTTCACAGTCAGTGGATTAGAGAATACTACCTGGGTTGGGAAAGAAGGTTGCTTAACTCGCTTCGACAACCACCAACCATCCTGTGACTGCAGATGAGGGAGTCCAGATAGCTGGTACCATCCCGGTGCTGCTTTCTGCAGCATTGTGTTGTTGAAGGAAAAAGAGGAAGACTGACTGAAGTATTGTTGCTAAATCAATGAGACTTCATTTCATCCCAGTACAGTATATATATGTCCAAGCTCCAACATTTGGCATCCAGCATAGAGAGTGGCGACACTATGTACATGAATTAATGCTGTCACTGATAACTGAAGCCCTCATGCCTGGTTATTTCGCTCACCTCCCCGTGTTCCCATCAGGATCGAGTCGTACGGCTTCGGCAGGCCCTCGTAGAGAAAAAAACGGCGAAAACGAAAGGGTAGTGAATGGCGGCAGGTTGACACCGAACGCCGAGACCGACCGAGAATAGATAGGTCTCGCGGCCATGGAGTGGGTGGAGAAGACAAAGGGTATTGATCGTGGACCACCGAACATCCCGGCTGTCGAGAGCTGGGGACAGGGCAGTGAAAATGGTGGGTGAACGATCAATTGAGAACGAAGCGATCTGGGGGTGCCAACGCCATGCGGGCAAGGCAAGGAGAGAGACGCTCGGGACACGGTGATGTGAGAGTGAATGCGTCTGGTTGCGCTCGGTAATCAGTCAGACTACCTTAGGACAATGTATTGCTATAATGATACCATATGCGTGCTATAACGTTTTAGTCATAAGCTAAAGCACCGCGAGATTTTCTTTGAGGACATCGGTATCGACAAGGTCATCAGAAAAGTTAGTTTTAGCAGTACTCAGGCTATAGAAACGCTTTAGATACCTGATCGCGTTCCCAAGTGCGGCGAGATGGTCATCTGTATAGCTCTCTTCGCCATGGAATAACAAACTTTAGTTCGTCGTGACTTAGTCGTATGCACCGCGGTCGATTCGGGTGTAGATGGCCCTTCGTGGAAGAAATCCTTAGATCTTCTAACCCTCGCTTCCTTCGGTTTGCAGTAAATGCTCGTGATTATTCTCGGCGCTTTGCCTGGTGTGATCGAAGACTCTCGTTATCCCAGGTCTATCTAGGCCAGTCAGATAGACCAGTCAGTCACGGAGGGAGTACTGACTCGGGAGGAAGGATAAAGAGCAACCTCTTTAGGGGAATTAGGATGAATTATCGGCGGCTGATGCATCGTTATAGACATCGGGAAGAGATCGAGAGAGGCGGCCGTCATCTTTTTTACGGAGGACATACCTTATTGATGGTCCAAGCCATGGACCGAATCACGTCTGGCGGATGAGACATAGATACATATTACGTGTATGGCTTATCTTGTGATTCAGATATCTCCCGTATACTGACAAGATTTCGTATCGGTCACATTGGCGGATCATCGGAGATTACTTGAATAGAACCATAGAGGAGAAATGCTAGCTAAGACCACAAAATATTCAACCGCCTCCACCAGGTCCTCCTCTTCTGCTCCGGCTCCGGCTCCTCCCTGTAAATCTGGATAAACGGCCGAATGGGAATCTCGTCCAGCGGAATGATCTTCGTCCTCCCCCACAGCTTATACCCAAAATACAACCCCAGAATGATGGGAATGTTCAGATACGACGAGACAAACGTCTCCGTACTCCAGTGCCCCCGCATAAACGTGCTGTACCCCCCAGTGAACAACAGCACCGTAAACAAGCCCAGCGAAAACCACGTCAGATACGGCTGCAGCGGCGCCGCCCACGGTAGCTCTCTGTGCCGGTCGATCCCCTGTCGGCGGCACCCGTACAGGAACCGCAGGTAGACGATGCAGATGCACATCCAGTTCACGAGAGTCGAAATGGAGACGATGTCCTGCAGCCAGGTAAAAACGGTGCTGGCCGAGTCGGACAGCGTCATGTAGCCGAGTCCCATGAAGACGCCGATCAGGCCGACGGCGACGTAGGGCGCCCCGAACCGGTTGAGCCGGGTGAGAATTTTGGGTGCGTGTCCGTGCATGGCCATCCCGAAGAGGATGCGGGTGCCGCCAAGTAAGCTGGAATTCCCCGATGACCAGGCGGAGGTCAGCACCGCGGCGTTGATAATAGATGGGATGGCCTTGATGCCTGCGCGGTGGGCGGCAATGACAAAGGGCGACTGCGACGCATTGCCGGTGGAGCGGAGCAGGTTAGAGTCATTGGAGGGGACGACCAGGCCGACCATGAAGATGGACAGAATATAAAAAATAAACACACGGGCGAAGATCCGTCGCGCTGCTTTGGGGATCGCCTGCCGCGGACACCGGGTCTCCGCCGCCGCAACAGTAATATTCTCCATCCCAGAGTATGCGTACAGCGCGTTGTTGAGCGTCGTCCAGAACCCCAGGAACTGGCCCCACGAGCCCGGGACATGCAGGTACTGCACGAATGGGCCGGGATTCCGCCAGTATCTGAATCCAATGGTTTGCCCGTCCGGCCCGCCGCCACAGGTGATCACCAGCGCCATGATGTTAATCCCAATGATGAGCATGATCTTGATCATCGAGAAGCCGAACTCGAGCTCCCCGTACACGCGCACAAACACCAGTCCGGTGATCAGCATCACGACCCCAAACACCGTGATCCAGATGGCATTGTTGACCGTCACCCAGAACTCGACGATGACGGCCGCCGCGGCCATCTCCGCGGGAATGGACACCATGTACGAATAGACCTGGTTCCAGCCGTTTGCAAAGGCGAGCGCAGGATCAAAAAAGAGCATGGCGTAGCGGATCATGCCTCCGTTCAGCGGAATCAAAGCCCCCATCTCGCCGACGGCAAAGACAACGGTGGAGCCGGCCACGCCGATGATCATGTACCCTAGGAGGGCTCCAAGGGGCCCCGAGCGGGCGATGGCACGCCCAGAGCCGAGGAAGAGTCCGGTGCCAATGGTCCCGGCCAGCGCGATCATCTGGATGTGTCGCTGGTGGAGGCCCTGTTTGACCATGTGGATCTCGCCGAGACGCTCGGCAGCCGAGTCGACATTGTCAGGATTAGGAAGTTGTTTTTCGGTGTCCTGGACGATGTTTTTCTCAGGATCCGCCATGGTTCTTGGTATATCAGAATCTGATTCCGGCATATTCATTTGAAGTAGGGAATTGAGGACCTTGGGAGTTGGGATACGGTGAATGAATGTTGTTCAGTTGGCGATATTTAACCGATGCCTTATCTCTATGCTCAAGCTCCAGCGGTGATGGTTAAGCTTTAGGGTTCAGGGCCGGTAGATAGCTTGACACTGTCTTCCAATGAAGGTGATTAAATGCATTTGAATCCCTATCTCAAACTTTCGAGTTTCCCCGAGTTACACAAGTTACACAAGTAAAGCCCTTGCTTGAGGTGAACTGGTGATACCCGTGATGGTTGCGCCAAGCCAACCGGAACTGAACCGGACATGATAAACCGGACATGACCGGAGTTGCAGACTGAGACAGCATAATAAAGATAAGGCGAGAAAAAGGCAGATCAAGAACAGAGGAGTGCGGAAAGTAAAGTGTAAACTGTGGATCACTGGGCTTATCTGAACCGGAGATTCTAGCAGACTGTAGACACACAACTCTGGCCTGTTAGGTCAGACAACGTCGCCAGAATAGTATATATGAGACCTCTACAGTAGCAAGTCGACAGATGAACATCACATAGGATAGATAGCAATGGCTACCCTCCCCTCAAACCCCAGTGCCTGCTTCTGGCAGAACAATCCCCACGAACTCCACAACCATCGCTCCACCGAAGATCTCCCGACGCACAGCGACGTCGTGATCATCGGCGCTGGGTACGCAGGCGTGAGCACCGCCTGGCATTTACTACACAACCACACCAACATCCAGTCCATCACGATCCTGGAGGCAAGAGGGGCCTGTTCTGGCGCCACGGGTCGGAACGGGGGCCATCTGCGCCCGGATCTGTACGGACATATCCCCACGTACATTGACCGCGCTGGGCCCGAGGCAGCGGCGGAGATTGCCGAGTTTGAGATTGCGCATGTCCAAGCGATTAAGAAACTTGTCGAGAGGGAGCAGATAGACTGCGATTTTAGACTTACTAGGACGATAGATGTGTGGTGTAATGAGGAAGCGGCGAAAGGCGCGAGGAAGGTGTACGAGCGGATGAAGGCGTATGGGTTCGGGTACATGGACGATGTTGACTTTCACACAAAGAATGTAGAGGGGGTATGTGCCTCACCTGTTGAAATGTTATATGGATACTAACTGACGCAGATCTGCGGCGTCAAAAACGCCCTGGCTTGTGCCTCCTACACCGCAGCCACCATCTGGCCATACAAGTTCATCATGCATCTTCTCGCCAAACTCATAGCTTCAGGAAATGTCAATCTGCAAACCCACACCCCGGCGACAGCAGTCACTTCTTCTGACAGTAAATTCACAATCGACACCCCCCGCGGCACCCTCCACGCCAACAAAGTCATCCACACCTCCAACGCCTACGTCTCCTCGCTCCTCCCGCAGTACAAACACAACATCATCCCCTGCAAGGGCATCTGCTGCCGCATCGCAGTCCCAGAGGGAAACCCCGCCCCGTTGCTCACAAACTCCTACATCGAGCGCACCAGAGACAATGTTTTATCGTACCTCATCCCCCGCGCAGACGGGAGCATCATCGTCGGCGGCGCGTCGGCGCTCTTCAAACCCCATCGCGAACAGTGGTACAACAACACCGACGACAGCGTGCTCATCGACGCGGCCAAGGATTTTTACGATGGGTACATGCAGCGGACGTTCCGCGGGTGGGAGGACTCCGGGGCGAGAGTCGAGCAGATCTGGACGGGGGTCATGGGCTACTCGTATGACTCGAACCCGCATGTTGGGGCTGTGCCTGAGCACGAGGGGCAGTTTGTCCTGGCGGGGTTGAATGGGCATGGGATGCCGGTTGTTTGGCTGGCGGCGGAGGGGTTGGCGAGGATGGTGGGTGAGGGTGTTGCATTTGAGCAGACGGGGATGCCGAGGTTGTTTAAGACAACCAGAGACAGAATCGAGAGGGCGCAGGGGGGGAGTGAAGAGGATGGGGATATTCTTGGGACAGGGTCATTTTTTGCTACCAAGCAGTAGTAGCTCACTTCAGCCAGTGTAGTTGCATCAATAGATATCATTTATTGCCACTTAGATTAGCCTTTTCCCTCTACCCCGTGTTTATACCAGATGCGTTATCACTTATCAGTCCCAAACTTAAGCTTCCCCACCGGAGATAAGCCCTCTGCAGCCCTGGTCCCCTGGAGCAACACCAACAGTCTTCATTGCATCTACTCTTGACAATAACACATAACATAACACAACTACTCTCTCACTGCACTCAAGGTAAAATGAGCACATACCAACCCCCCTCACCCCCCAGCCCCAGACCGCAGGCGCAGACAACCACCGAAACACCCGCCCGACTCAAACGGCGCAAAGTACCCGACGAAAGAAAGCGCACAGCCAGAGCGTAGGTCATGGACCTCCCCTTGCCAATAAAGTATCAAGCTGACAATGACAATGACATAAGCTGCGATCAATGCCGCCGCTGGAAAGAAAAATGCGAGGGAGGAATCCCCTGCAGGAAGTGTTCGCATCTTGGCCGGCCCTGTCACGTGCGGGGTGTGTCTGTACCGCAGGATATCAGGTACGAACGACATCAGAATTTGGGCAGCGCTGGCTGACGTTGATAGTGCTCGGGATGCGTTGGTGGAACTGCAGGAGCGGGCTACGTACATGGAGCGGATCCTGAAACACGCGTTCAAGGGGATCGCGCTGGATACGAAGAGTCTGCGGCAGATGGCGATGGCGTTGAGTGATGAGACGGACAAGGAGACGCAGGAGACTGACGAGGCGGAGTTGACTATGGAGGAGGAGGAGTGCACGATTGACCCGGTGGAGGATACCGTTACTCGTGCGTTTACGTTTACTCTATTCTGTATCTACATGGCGGCGCTGACTAGACAGACTTCTCCGGGGAATTCTCCTACTGGAACTTTTCCATGCGCGTCAAGCGTCAGATCGAGGATAGGATGGCCTCTTCCCTGAACCAGGTATGTATGCCTAGCCTTATTTCATCCAACGTACTAACTGAACTGTACAGGCTCAATCCGGAAACCAAATATCGAACTTCCCGCGGGCAAAACAGCTGCGATCCAGCTCTCGAACCCTCGCAGCCGCCGTCTCCTGCATCCCCCCTCGCCATATCGCCGAGTTTCTCATCGGCATCTTCTTCAAACACGCCGTAACCCACTACTTCTACGTCGACAGACCATGGCTCCTCAGCAGACTAACCGCCCTATACACGCACCCGGAAACCCTCTCCAGCAAAGACGCCCCAGTCATCAGCATCATTCTGACTGTTTTCGCTATCGGCACGCAGTACGCCTATCTCGAGGCAGACTCCGCCCCGGCCTCGTCCCGACAGAGCTTCTCGGAGGACGAGCTGGGGACAATGTTCTATCAGGAAGCTATCCGCCTGCTGCCGGAGATCATCGAGGTGTCCTCGCTGGAGAGTGTGCAGGCCTGTCTGCTGTTTGCGGCGTATGCGTTGCCGATCGATGCGGCGGGGTTGGGGTACGTGTATATCAATCTGACGATCCGGCTGGCGATGCAGAATGGAATGCATCGGCGATGCGTGGGCGAGCCGTTTAGTGCGGCTATGATGGAGACGAGAAATAGGGTGTGGTGGACGGCGTATGCGATGGAGAGGTATCCATCTCTCTCGCTTCTGTTTGCTGGTAATGCTAATGCTGACGGAGTAGGAAAATATCTATTTTCCACGGACGACCTCTGGGAATGCTGCGATCTGACGTCGACACGCGTTTGCCGGTCGCTTTGAGTGAACAGGACCCAACGGCCCCATATATGGTTGCCTCAATTCATCTCACACATCACCTCGAGGATTTCTATAAAGAAATGTGCGTCCACTCTCCCAGTAAAGAGCAGGCCACTGACGAGCGCAGATCCCTCCTCCGCACTACCCTGAAACAGGACCTCCCTCTCCTGCTCTCAAACCTCGCCGACAGGAAAAACGACCTAGAAAAATGGTGGTCCACGCTCCCACTCGTTATCCAAAAGAACGACAGCCTCCCAGTCGATCGATCAACAGCCCACCTCAAACTCGAACACTGCCTCCTCCGCATGTTCATCGGCCGTCCGTTCCTGTTTTCGCGAGGCTCGCCCTCCAACCCAACCTCCCCAGCTACGGACCCCTCAGCCGCGGCTCAAAAGCCCACGCCCCGCCAGGAACTGGTGTCCTGCTGCATAACGGCCGCCAACGACGCAATCTCCATCTGCAGTACCCTCCGCGACAATGACGGCGGCCCTGGTCTCGCGCGCGCCTCCTATATAGAATACAGCTCGTGCCGAGCAGCGCTGCTTGTGCTAATCGCGTACTCAATCCAGGATCACTCTGACCATTTTCGGAAGGCGTTACGGGTTGGATTAGATATGATTCGGGAGATGGCGGCGAGTGGCGAGTCGGCCAGATCGGAGGTGGAGTTGATTGAGGCGTTGGAGAGGGCGCTTGTGAGGCTAAGGTCGTTTGACGAACGTGACAAGGTGGGCAAAGTAGCGTCGGACTATGAGGAGTTCAAGCAATGGGAGTCCATGTGGAAGCGGCAGAATGACGGGGATTACACTCCAGGCGGGGCAGTTGAGGGATCGATTCAGGAAACCTGGCCGACAAGTGAGATGATTCCCTCAGGTATGGCAGAGAGCAATGCGAATCTGGGCCCGTTGAGGCTGTTCGATGGTGCGGCTGAATGGGCTCTGTTCGGTGGAGGAAGTGCGTTGCCAAGGGAGCTGCAGCATCCGGAAACGCAGATGTTGGGCGATTTTCTGTCTCTCCATGATCCAAGATTCGACCCTGATTTGAGTCAATCATTGTGAAATTAGACCGCCTATCATACAGCACATCAATGGCCGCCTTGTCTGCGTCTTTGCATCAAAATGCCTAGAGGAATATCTTCCTCGTCGTAGAATTCGACTTCTTCGTCAACTCCAAAATCCCGGAGGCGGTCTCCTTCGGAGTTCTTCCAGCCTTCCTCACCATCCTGCGCTTCACCATCGTCGGACAAGCCACTCTCACTCTCAGAATTCCTTTCTGTCGTCTTATTCTCATCAAACCGGTCATGAAAGCGTTTCCGACGCTTTACGCCATGGTCCCCCTCTGAACGGCTGGCATCATTAGACCGCTGGATATTTCGCGCTTGTACAGCCCTATGATACGAAGCATCGGCAGCAGCAATGGCGGCGCTCAGATCCTGCCGCTTTGCAGGAAATGGAATGCGATCGGGGTCTGGTGGCGGCCATGATAGGTTGGGGTCTGCCAGCATTAACTGATGAGTCATATATCACTATTGCACAGCACTCACCCTCGAAGCCATTGACTTCAAAATCTAGACCAGTTGACCGGTCAGGAGTAGCTGCAAATGGCCAGAACCAACTCAGTACCTGGACGTCGTCAGCGTTGCACCTCAAGAATCTTCCCGGCTGAACCGACGTTCGCACTCCCGCCCATTCCCGCCTTGATATTCGACCATATGCCAATATCATATGGAAATTCCTGCTTTCGGATCTGCACCTGGATGCCTCCCGGTCCTGATAAGTACCCCCCAAAATGTCGAGCTCGTCTTAGCAGGGTCTCATGTCGTTCAATCTCCCACGATTCGATAGTCGTGGTATTAAAAGCTAGAGACCAGAGACTTCGAAGCAGAAGAATGAATAGTGCAAGCCATGTCAAACTGTTCACCACAAACAAAATAAAGAGATGGACCAGTTGTCCCAAACTAGGCCCGAGGTACTAAGATGGAATTAGCTCGCACCAGAAAACAAGGACAATCTGCTCCATACACTAGGGAGATGGCGCGATGTCCAAACTATCGAGGCTCTCTCGAAGAGAAGAGTCTCAAGATAGCCCATGCCCACTACAGCATAGAACAGAAACCTGATAAAATGAGGATATGTAAAATGCGAAACGCAATTCGATGTCCACGGACAGTGGTGGTCCATCTTCGGAATGCACCTGCAAACTGTAAGTTGGGAACAACTCTGGAGCCAGAAAATCTCACCTCTGACATGTCTTACAATGGTGCGCTCGCGGTGGCTTGAACGCCTCGCATCGACGACACCAGCGCTGCCTACCCCCTGCGCAATCCTTTTCCAATTGCTTCAGGTCGGAGGGCATCCAATCCTTGGGTATCCGACCAGGATCTACAGTACACGCCCGGTAATAACATACCCAGATGCACAGAGCGAAGATGTTCAAACGCCAGACCTCTTGCGACCTCAGTGGTGCCTCATCGAAATAGTAGAAAAACAACTGGGATGTGTACGCTAGAAAACTGATCAACGCGGAGACGAACGGAATCGCCAATTGCGAAATGTTGAACGAGCGACAAAGCATTTTGATCAGCGCATATTCATCTATACAAGCTTATGCATCTCAGGAAACTGATTGATGCCAAAGTCGTCGAGCATGGCTTCAAGATAATTCTGCAGGACTCAGGAGTGTTGATGCTGACCACGTGGTTCAGGTGGTCTGACTAAGCAGCACACAACACGTGACATTGTACTACAAGACAGCGTGCGTGGAAATATCGACGGCCATTCATCCCATTCCCAGCCATCTTCAAGCATACTTTGTTGGAATATTCATCGAGTTCATCACTATCTAAGTGGCCCTCATCAATAACATGGAAAAGCTTAATATACCTAGAGAATGATCCGAGTTTCGCGTCATCACTGCTGAGGATGCCGATCACGGCCCTTCCCCAGACCACTGTTCGGGCAATTGGCTCGACTTCTGTCATCGCAGACCCCTGCTCCATCGTCAAGGAGTTGCTGGAGAATTCTCTTGACGCACACGCCACTGCAATATTTATAGAAATCTCCCAGAACACAGTCGACGTGATCCAGGTAAAGGACAATGGACATGGAATCCCGTCCGAAGATCATCCTTTCGTCTGTAGACGCGCCTTCACTAGCAAAATTGCGACTGTCGAGGATCTGAGGAAACTCGGCGGAAAGTCGCTAGGCTTCAGAGGTGAAGCGTTAGCTAGCGCTGCTGAAGTATGCGGAGGAGTGACGGTGACGACTAGAGTTGAAGCGGATCCAGTTGGCTTCTGCATGAAATATGGGAGAAATGGCGAGCTTATCGGGTACGTTGCCCGGAAGGATGTTCTGAGCGTGCTGACTTTTGAAGTACTCAACGTGCCTCGCACCCAGTCGGTACAACCGTCCGAGTAACGGATCTCTTCAAGAACATACCAGTCCGGAGGCAAACGGTACTGAAAAGTACCGCAAAGACAATGGCCAGGATCAAGAGAAGCATACAGTCGTATGCTATTGCTCAACCTACTATAAGGCTCTCATTGAAGGTTCTTAAAGCTGCCAGCGAAAAGGCGAACTGGGTCTATGCCCCTGGAAGAAATGCCGCGCTTATGGACGCAGCTCTCAAAGTTGCCGGCACTGAGGTCGCCTCCGCTTGCGTAACCAAGCAGTGGCCTGAGGAACCTGGGAGTGGTAATGACTCTTCTTTTCAACTGACGGCTCTACTTGCGGATCCTGGATCAGGTATTTACTCCACCATGGAACTGAGAACTTGCTGATGGACGCAGATTTCTCAAAAGTGAACAATGCGGGACAATTTCTCAGTGTGGACGGCAGACCTCTTTCAGCATCTCGGGGCATTGGACAGGAGATCTCGAAACTGTACAAATCATATCTACGAGCAGCTGCTTCGCGTAGCGGCGGTTTCTCGAACGTATCGGATCCATTCCTTTGCTTGCAAATTCGTTGCCCTGAAGCCTGTTACGACGTGAATGTTGAGCCGGCCAAGGACGATGTTCTTTTTGAGAATCAGCAAGATGTTCTCTCGCTTGCAGAAGATCTCTTTCGGGACGTCTACGGTGAAAACCCTGATGGGGCTGAGAAACGCAAAAGTCCCTCCAAAGGGAAAGAAAGGATGTCAAATAACGACGCCTTCGAACTACTTTTAGCTCGTAAAGACTCCACACAATGTTCCGTCGAAACCGTGGAGGGTAACAAGCCATCAAGCTTCGTCACGGCTAGCTCGCTTTTCCACATGAGGAGCAGCCAGAAGAATGGCCGACACGAACAGCGATTATTTAGCGATGGAAGTCCAGGTGCGTCCGGTCAGAGAAATAGAGATTTGGAGGGTCTCAATCCATGGTCAGTGACGCGACTGTATGCCCCTTCTGGACCTCCATCCCATAAGACTCCGTCAAGGGGTCCAACAGGATCCACACGGCTGCCACCTGGGCCCCAGGAAATGGAACCAAGGTCTTCGACCGATGCATCACCGTCGGGCTTACCAAGTTCCGCTTCGCCGAGCGCATCCACCCCTAATTCGAATCGGCTATCCCATTCCCCTACCGAGTCTCGTTCTTCTGCTTCGGTCTCCGATCTAACGCAAACCTCGCCAATCACGCCATTACACGGTCAATCTGTACGATCAAGAGCTTCAAGGCAGCGCGACAGAGAGCGGTACGGCAACGGTGCTCTCGATACGTGGTTCTTGAAGACCACACAAGAATCAGTTCGTCAAGAGCCGGTTGAGCAGCGTCCGGAAAACGAACAGGATGAGCCACTGTTGTCGCAGCTAGCAGAGAACCGATTTGCTCAACGTGAACGTCCGCCGGTCACTTCAGACACAAGGGCCCCTCGGAGTTCCACTGTGGCTTCCGGAAGTCCAGGACCGCCTGAGGTGACGAGCACGGTCGAATCGTCAGTCATTACCCGGAGTCGTGCTTCAGAGCCTGGGCAGAGACGGCTGGACCAATGGTCTGCAAATCTGCACAGACTAGCGAATGCTGACCATAACCCCGACCTGGAAAGGGCACTTGACTTTGAGAAGCGCAAGAAAGAAGCGATCACAAGGCTCCGAGAGCAGAGAAAGAATGCGTCGGCCGCGAACTCGCCTCATGTGAGTAGATATCTTGCTGCCAAAGCCGCTTTGCAGACCGAAGTCAACAACAGCAATGCCGAGTCGGAGCAATCGATCTCTGCAACTGACAACTCAAGTCCTCGTCTGAACCCACATGATCCGAGGTCTTATCTCATGCGCAATAAAAGCGCGCATGATCAAAGGAGGCTTGCTTCAGATCCAGCCAAAATCCGACGGATTCAAACAAACAAGTTACCATTCGAGAAGATAGCCGAGGGATGCGAATTGCATCATTTATGCCTGGTGCAGCCTGCAGCCATCCCTCTGATCTCCAAGCCTTTTCGCGACTTATATGAACATGACCTATATATACGAGAGAACGACAGTTTTGCAGGGTTTACTGCCGCGGATCTGCAATTTCTACGCTTCTGGGAGGGTCAATTGTCCTCGTTAATTAAACAAAAATTTCGAACTACACAAGGTTCAGACATCCCTACCATTCAGATAAACCTTTCCGATCTACATCAGCGTCTGGGTGATCTTGACGGCAGCTCATCTACATCTGCTTGAAATGTTCTCTACGTACTTACCTAGTCCTTGACAGCAACGTGTATACTTATGACATGTATAGATATAGATCACCTCAATTGTTCCAAATCGACACAAAGGCCTGTTCTAGAAGAATGCATTTCTATTGTGAGTATACCTAATCAAGAGAGGATTGTTATGTATAGCGATGATATCATCAAGTAGGGCCAATAACTTGTTTGGCAGCTGGCCGTTACATAATCCTGACATCAACACTGAATCGACTACAAAACCCGAGCACACCAACCACGACAAGTGGGAATCTACCCAATTGACATCGATTGAATAGCATCGATATCCAAAATGGAGTCCGGCGCAAAGCCGTTGGTCGACGTCGACCGATGGCCATACGAACGCTCCCATCTCGGACTCAACACCACCGACGTCGGCATCTTCAAATCAACCATCCTCCCCTCGTTCGCGCTCCATTCCAGCTTCTCCATAGCAGCCTACGCCCTCTCCAGAGCGACCGACCGCGGCGAAATCAAAGACTACTTCTGGCCCCTGAGCCAAGTCGCCAACGCCTGGTGGAGCGCCGTCGGCGAACCAATGTACTACAACAACCTCACCTTCACCAGCGCCCTGCACGCCATCCCCTGGACCGAAAAGGTCCTGCTCTCCTGCGTCACAGCCTGGGGCACCAGACTCTTCTACCGCATCGTGTCGCGCTCTCTCGCCCGCGGCAGAGACGACCCGCGCTACGAAGAACTCAAGGCCAAGGACCCGGGCTTCTGGAACTCGGCGCTCTTCAAGATGTATCTCCCCGAAGCGGCGTTCCTGACTCTCATCACCCTGCCCTTCACCCTGCCGTTCCGGACGAGTTGGTCCAGTGTGGCGTTTGACAAGGAGACGTCTGGCGTGCTTCGCGCGGTAGGCGTCGGGCTCTTCAGCGCCGGGTTCGCGGTGGAGGCGCTGGCCGATACGCAGCTGGAGCTGCATCGCAAGGAGCGGGATGATCTGTGCCGGCACGGGGTGTGGAGCATCGTCCGTCATCCGAAGTGCGTAACCCCCTGTTCATAAAATCTAGACCACGGAGTCCAGCTAACGGCTATGGCAGCTACCTGGGCGACACCCTCGTGCACCTCTCCTTCGTCGTCCTCAACGCAGCAAACACCTTCAACCCGCTTGTCCTGCTCGGTCCGCTTGCAAACTACGTCTTCCTGCGAGTTGTCGGCGGCGATGCGGAGAACGAGAAGAGCCAGGAGGAGCGGTACAGGATGCAGGACCCGCACAAGTATGCGCAGCTGCAGGCGTGGCGGCGCGAGAAGAACAGCTTCTGGCCTGGGTTGGCGGAGCTGGCGAATCCGTGGACGTGGGCTGTTGTTGCTAGTGGGCTTGTGGGGGTTGTTGTTGAGGAGGTGGTGCGGGCTTCGTTTGGGATGTAGATTCTATATAGTGTGTAGTTATAAGGCATTAATATGGTTTATATTTTCTAATATATGGGTATCTATGGGTTTTGACACATTCTTTAAACAGTTTTATAACCATCCGATGGTCATGACCCGGCTCGTCCTCTATGAATCCAGGGTCGTTTTATTACGTAGCGCTTTGTTGTGATTTGATGGCTGAAGCGGCAGAGGTGCTGGAAATCCACGCTGAGTTGAACTGAAACGCATGAATTGTGCAAGTACAGGTTGAATAGCAGTCTTGGTAGACTCATTGAATTGGTCCGCCTCATATATTGTTAACTACATGTATAGCTATGAGTGCCTTCTTAGCTGGTCTTAGACCTATTGATGTTACAAGCACACACAGCCATTCATTACCATTAACTCATCTTGACTCTATAAGTCAAACAGAGACATCAATTATGCTAACCTTGTAACACGCTCATTAAACACAAAACATCCAGACAGATATACATAAACCATACCTCATACCTCATACCTCATACCTCATACCTCATCTAATGACTCAGACGACTCCTCTCCTGCAAACCATTTCCCTCACCGGACCCGGACCCATCCGACACCTCCTTCTTTGCCCCAGCAGTAGCACTCTCCTTCGACCTGAACGGAAGCACAATCACAAAAACAATATACGCCAGGCCGACCACACCCGCCACAACCGCGTAGGCAATGATCGCCCCCTTCGGCGCAGAACTGCCCTGATTCTTGGCAAGCAGGAACCCCAACCCGCCATTGACTATGCCGAGGGCGATCAGGGCCCGGCCGAGCCAGCAGTGCATGTATGCGAAGACGCTCTTTCCGCCTGTGCGTCGGAAATGGATGTGTTGGAGTAGGCCCATGAGCGGCTGGAAGAGCAGGAGCATGCCGACGACGACTAGACCGATGATCGGGTGGTACTTGTCCATGTTGTTTGTGTTGATGCCGAGGTAGACTCCCAGTCCGAGGCCTGCGAGGACCAGAGCTAGGGTGAACAGTTGGAGTGGTGCGTGGATGAGCGGGACGACCTTGGCGGAGGGGATGATGTGGATTGAGATAGCGAAGGATGGGAATAACACGACAAAGGAGATGCACATGAGTACTGCGTGGGCTATCAATGCCTTGTCCGAGCTGGAGGTTGTGGTTGTGGTCCCTCCATTGTCTGTTGGCTGTGCGGTTGATGCCGCGTTCTGCCCAGCGAACGGGTTTGTTTCATTCACGGTAGCCACCCGGGCCTGTGCCATATTGACGGCGTACACGCCGCAGGAATCATGGCGCGTGATACTGTACTCTGGATCGCTGGACGCGATCGCGGGACCCGTCTTCTCTGCCCAGACCCATGTACTTGAGGTGCTGGACGTATTCAGAGAGCCACCAGACCACTGAAGGCAGCTATTGCAGCGCACATTGGCGGTCATGTACCCGTTGCTAATACCAGTACCGTCTAGGAGTTCGATCTCCGCCTCAGGATTGTAGCCCGGCTGGAAGTGACCCTTGCCAGACCGGGGAGACACTGTGACATTGTTGGCAGAGGCGGCGTACATGACGAAGATATTAGCGCCTGCCATCCCCGAGCCTTGACCGAGAGCCACCCATTGATACGAGGTGGGTGCGTGGATTTGGAAGTATATGGGCCCGGAATTGGAGGAAACTGTACTTTCAGGTACTATCACGCTGTAGTGAATATCACTTGCGGGAGAGAAAGAGATTTGGGCGGCGGCAAGAGGGGCTGTCAAGTCAGCACATATCCGGAGGCACTGGTAGGATACGTACCAAATGCCAGATGTAGGAGTCTATTCCAACGCATTGTGAAGATGGATCTCTGTTGTTGGCAAGCAAAGTAGGCAAGCAGCGCAGGCAAGAAGGCTGTTGAGCAGAGGGACTATATAAGTCGCCGGCTTTCACCTAAAGAGTTTCCCGGCGGTAACCGCCTCGACTGACGGCTCAAAAGTCAATATAAATCGCCAGAACCAATCCCACGGTGATCAGGCTCGGTTCAGTAATTGATCACCATCGGCATAGCCACGTTGATGAGCGCCATGTTCATCCTCATATGGACGGTTCGCCGAGATGTTCGATATTGAGGACAAACCTTGCTCGGGGTTGCAGTAAGGGTCAGGTCGATCAGTTCCTCCTGATAGGCTGATACCGCATGCTCATCTCGAATTATCTGGCCGGTGGCCATCGCGGTCTGTACCGTGTAGATAGAGTGATAGTAGGCTCTGCGACCTGACCCCAGGTCACCACAGTCCCACCTGTCAGGACTGTCAATCATAGTGAAGATCGAGCCCTCCTCAGAACTCGAATTTGAACCCGCGGGAAAACACCCGAAAGGAACCATACAGAATCGAAACCGCCAATATCATCAGCGCGCTCCACTGGTCAACAATGGCCTCGGCATCCAGCAGCGCCGACTGATTGCCGGCAGGAATATGTGCAGCTTCAGAAGGCCAGAGCCTGGCCCGTCCGCCAAGGAGCGAAATACGAGTCCACGGACTGATCTCCATGCAATCGATGGACAAGATTCTATAAGCGAGCTTGGCCTGCTAAAGTTGCCCGCTAGGCCATGATTCTGGTTTTAGTCGCGATCCGAGGATAGGCAAATTGAGCCGGGTTGATTGGACCGGTTTGATAACGGTCTTCGTGTCGAAACATAATTGTCTCAGCTTCGCCAGATCAGGAAAATGCATGATAATGGTGTAGCCTGAAGGATCCAGGATAAGTACTCCGTACCTGGAAGAGCGACTTTAGATGGCTGCGAAGGGAACTTTATTCAAGTTGCACAGCCTCAGCCACCTCATCCTGATCCTGATCCCTGACCTCCACAGCCTTCACAGCCTCAAGCCTTTCCTAAAGAAAGAGAAGATGTTAGAATGGTTAGAAGAGATATTAGTGATCATGTCCACTTACTTGGCCAGTCACTGAGCAACAGTCATCAACTTATTCCCAAGCCTGCAGGAGACTAAAACCTTACTCTGCCTACCAGGCTACCTCATCTCGCTTAGGCGATGGACATGCCACGGGATCAAGTATTCTAGATAACTGCCGTTCACGATGATGATCTGATCCTCTGATGGGCCGATCAATTCGATTATCCGGACCACTCAGCCTACACAACGAAACAGTATGGTCGCGCAAAACATCTGTCCCAGGTTCTGCTCTTACTCTCCCAAAAGTTTCTGAAAACGACTGTCGCCAGCAGAGGTACAGGAGTCCCGATGTCCGTTCCCAAAGCCGAGAGTTGTCGATCGACAAACTGTTGCATGGCCAGATCACCCTGGGCGCACACTCCGGCCACAACGAGCGGCCAGAGCATGCACTTTCCGATCCCAGGTGCCCCGCAGGCCAGCTTCAGGTACGTGAAGAGCTCTTTTGTGTGTGCTTCTATCAGTGTTCTGAGCTGTGCCATTCGTGGGAGGACGGAGAGGCTCTGCAGAGACAATATGCAGTACAGTATCACTGCGGAGCGGTAAACGTGGCCAAGGATTATTCCTTTTTCGGGGGCGCCGCAAGACATGGCCCACTGCTCCGGCGAGAAGGCCGTGATTCGGCCTAGCAACTCCAGAGCTTTCGCTTCGTACTCGGTGGTCGGGTGCAAGAAGGCCTGCAGTCGGAGATGATTGATCTGGAGGATATTTGCTAAGAGTGCAGGTGGACAGAGGAGAACAGGGAAGAAGCCGTCCCCGTACATCTGGGAGATCACATCGATCGACCGTATATCCGAGCCTAGAGGGATGTGGTCGGAAGGTGGACTGGTAGTGTTACTGATGACTCCGATACTAGACCTGGTCAGCGTATGTTCGCACCCACGGAGAGATCATACATCATGAAATACAGCAACAAAGCTTTAAGGTGCGGGGCCGAGTGAAGGAGCTTCTCCACTCCTCCTCGGAGCGTGATCAGCTCCAGAGCTCCAGTGAAGTGGTGACGCCAATTGGGAGACGTAGATTGCCTGGACTGGAGTGCTCGTCAGCCTCAGTTCAATGCAAACAGATATTGATACTCACATCACTGAATAGCAGCATCATGACCCCAACGAGCGTTTTGTCTGTACGGCACTTGTCTGGGCGGCCGATCTCTTCCTTTAGATACCGAATGGCCTGTCCTCGGTGCTGGTAATGCTTGGCTTCAATCTCTCGCAAATCGCTACGGCTGTTCTGCGGGAGTAGCCGGTGAAAACGGTGGCTCAGCGCTAGAGAGACAATCGTGCAGTGGATCGGGGGTGGGATGCCTTGAAGACTTTCCATGGGAAAGGCAGTAATAAACGGGTTTTCGGCTAGCTGGAGCAGGCAAGTATACTCCGGTAGAACGCAGGTATTGTCTATTCATTAGAACATGGCTCGTTCAAATGGGCGAGCAAGCTTACAATAATATGCAGCCTCGACGATTGCTTCAAACTCAATGACCAGTCGATCGCGGGGGACGCTCAAGCTCCAAGCTTCTACTTGGCTGTCACCTCTGTCTTCGGACACATGTTGCTTGGTAGTAGTCTGCTGAACAGTCTTCTTCCGCGGCCGAGATGTCACCTCACCCGATGTGACCCACTTTAGAGGCTTCTTCTCGTCGTAGCCAGGACACTCGACCCCTGCAGTGTAGCATTTGTGGCACCCGGGAAGTGAGAAGTCGCAGACTAGTCGGCGACGATGACATTCCCAGCATTGACGGCGTCTGCTTTGGGATAAACGAATTGGCTTTTCCATCTCGGCTAGTCAGTCGCGTCCGTAGAATGACGAAAAAGGAGAAGAATGAACAAGTCCGGCATAATGGCGTCTTCAGCAATTTATTGTCCTGATGCTGATTGCTGACAAGGCCATGATGACGCCAAGCCGCAGTCAGGCTGAATGGCTTGGCCATGTTTTTTTCCTCTTTGGGATGATCCCCAGATACCAGTCATCAGCAGACAACTCCTAATAGGCTAATACATTATTATCATAATTGCATGATATCGTCAATACATACGTGAAGGTCAGACCAATTCATCCTCCGATACCATCTCCTCCCTCATATCCTCCAAAAACCGATGCATGACCGTCCTTAACTCCTCATACGCAGCCAGAAACTCCCGACTCTGAATCCCATAACTCTGCTCCTTGACCTCCCACTTAACAACCTCCACACCCCTCACATTCTGCCGGACCGGATCCAGATTCCACCGGAGCAATTCCACCAGCTCCGCCGGCGTCTTACTCAAGCTCAACAGCAGCGGCACATCAACCTCAATCTCCACCAACATCGACCGTAGCCTCCGCCGAACCGGATCCCCGATCGCCTTCGCCAGCGTCACAAGTCGATCCTGGAAGCCCAGGAGGTGTTCCAGCGGTGCTGTGGCCTCGGGCCGGAGGAGATGTAAGGGTGTGCGCTGCAGCGCGATGCAGAGGTGCATGGTTGTGACGTAGCGGATTGTAGACGGGAGCGGGACATAGGGGGCTAGGATTTTGCCGCAGAAGAGGATATACTTTGCGTCGACGATGACTTCGTAGGCCGCTGCGCTGTACCATTCGCGGATGGCTTCGGTGTGGATTGCATGGTTGGTGCGGAGGAGGGCGGGGCAGCACGGTTTCCCGTCTCTTCTGAGGGGCGGTTTTTTGTTGCGGATCAGGGGGAAGTTGCGAATGGGGATGTTGGGGATCAAGTAGTGGTAGATTTGGAGGCGGACTTCGGGAGGGAGGGAGAGAAAGGGGAAGGGAGACATTGACTGTCACATAGAGGACTAGAACTACTCGGTAGTGAGTGTTGCAAGTTTGCAACCTGGAAATGAATTTGGTTTGGAAGATCCTGGCTGGATTCCTGAGGTTCCAGGCTTCCAGTTCCAGCTGGCAATAAGCTTGAGCTTGACAGCGCGGCATGCGGGGTTGGCTTTGATTGGTCTGTGCGGGGTATGTCCGCCTGTCATATCCCAGCATTCCAGGTAGGAAGTAAGGTAACTGGAAGGTATCTAAATAAAGGCCGGGATCGATTCTATGTGTTGGAATGCCTGTTTCTACGCAAAAAATAAATATCCAACTAGTATCCTCTAGTCCGTTTGTACTCATTGACCAGCGGTTCCCCCCTCTCCAGTCGCCCTATATTCTCCTTGGCAATATCCAAGGACCGGGGGAAATATTCCTTGCCCAAGGAACTAATATGAGGACTGATCCGCACATTTGGCACATCCCATAGTGGATGATCCGCAGGGAGCGGTTCGGGATCGGTGACGTCCAGCGCTGCCCCACTCAACTCGCCCGACCGGAGAGACGCGATCAATGCCTCCTGGTCGACGACCTTGCCGCGTGCAATGTTGGTCAGGTATGGCTTAGGGTGTCTGGCAGGTGTGTGCGAGGATAGGACGGCGAATTCTTCCGCTCCGAGGAGATGATGTGTTTGTGCCGTTAATGGCACACAGACTACCAAATGGTCCAATCCGAGCTTCAGGAATGAATGGATCGAAGCCTTGTCTGTGCCGTGGTGCCATGATACCGGTATTGAGCCGTCCTTGTCGCCGGTACCGGGGACAATGTATCCGGTATCGCGACGGGATTCGGGAGTCGGGCGAGGAGAAGCTGTATATGCGTGGACAGTCATTCCTAGAGCGGCAGCGACACGAGCGACTCGACCACTGTTAGCAGACGTGCAGACGTTCCAATGAAATGGTCAATGACGTACTCTGTCGTCCAATACTCCCGTATCCCAGAATGCCGACCTTCTTTCCAACCTGGTCATGCAGTCCATGCATATATTCATCCACGCCTCCCCAGATATGCTGCTTTTGATTCTCGTACGTCCGAACAAACTCTTTCGACGCGGCGAGCCAGTTCATTACAGTCCATTCGGCCATAGGCGGACCATGTATTCCCGAGCTGGTGGTGATGGGTATCTTGCTGTCTTTGAGAATAGGATGGGTCAGGAGATGGTCGACTCCGGCCGAGAGGGTATGAATCAACTTGATACTGGCACAGTCAGTTGAGACTTAGTTCGCATCGGCGAGGAACCCCCGGGATGCTGTCAGGTATACTTACTTGGCAGAGTCCTCCATATTCGGCAGATTGGTAAAAGTCACGAGAATAGTAGCCTTGCGCGCATATTCTCAGCGAAGAGTCAGCGTCCCCATTGGTAATCTAGTGCATGCATGACGAACCACTTGGGATCGGAGCCATTCTCTCCAGGTTAATGATGGTAATCTCGGCGTTCGGAAACTTGGCATGGATATCCTCGACCACCGCTGCGGGTAGGTCCCGCATGAAAGCTATGAGCAACTGCTCCTTGACTAACACCATATCGCCCATTCTGTGTTGTCAGGACTCGAGACCCGAGGACGCAAGACCCGGGTCCCTGGAAGAGATTAGGAAAAGTGTGACAGTCAACTGCCTAGGAATGACCGGGTATGGAAGGAGATCTGAATGCAGTGATCCGATCCAATCCGCGTTGTATATATCGGATAGAAACTGGTCGAGTTCATCAATTGTGGCCAGCAATTGCAATGTCGCGAAGGAGGGACCGAAATCCGAATCCATTTCCTTATCGGGCCTTATCCAAGAGTCCCCACACTTGCATTACTAATCATGAAAGCAGGGACTGTACGAGGTAGGTATCTCTCGTTGATGGTAATGGTAATCTCAGCAGAGATTGGCTGGGAGATTCTCCGATCGACACTCTACATTGAGTCTAGACTGGGCACATCGACTCGGTGGAAAGCGCCATCTTCTGCAACCAATGTGTCCACTGTCCAATGTCCATCACACCTTCAGCCTTCATCTTCAGTTCGTCAATCACCTCCCGTGTCCGTCGCCAAGATACACTAAATGAAGAGCTCGTGCTCTCGCTTCTGTGTCAACGTCGGTATTCCAAATTGTCTGCGATCCCCCACCACCATGAGGATCATAGTCAGTATACCAAGTTCCTGTACCGTCTGTACGGAATAGTCATTGGACAGAGCAAGGAGCACGAGTAAGGAGTCTCCGGCCTAGGCCCTAGGGAGTAGTCCCTGATGGTCCCTGATGAGATTGTCTGCCATGTCTGGTAGCAGTAGGTTCTTCCGTGGGCCGCTCCCGCACGCCTGAGGCCCTGAGCTTCCCAGCGATGGGCCGGACTCATTGCCCGAAACATGCGGATCTACAGTCTGTCATCCAGTTCGAGGAATCGGCGAAAATGAACGGCTGATTATTATTGACCAACTCATCCCAACTCATTTCGCTCCACTGGCACTCTCTTCGATATGATTCGGCGCTCATCTCTTTGGCTGCAGCCGCCAGACCCTAGGCTAGCTGAATCAAGATTAAGCTTGGACGAACAAACCAAAGGGAAAAAAAGCAAAGAGATGAAGGGAGTCCACTTTCCGGAAGCTCGAGTTGCTTGACAGTCCGACGGATCCTTAAGTACGATGGGTTGTCCTGCACAGTCAACAATCTCAATTTGCACGGATTCTGTACCGCTTGTCTTTTCACCCAGAGCCCAAGAGCCAAGATGCAAACAACCACGACCGAACGAGCGCGACCGAGCGTTCTCAGGCGTTTCCTGACAGCAATCATGTACGGCGTTGATCGCGAGGAACCGTATCACCCTCAACACTCTACAATGACAATGCACGGAATCCATGACCCAGAAAACGGGGGTCCTTCCCTGGGATCCGCAGATAATCCACAACTCGCCCGCCGCCTGACGGTAGCGACCACCCACCCCAGCACCCTGATCCCCCCGTCAGACAAACTGCTCGTCTTCCGCGCTCTCACCGGCATCGACTCTGTCCCGGCTCTAGAAGTCCCGCACCATCACCCGCGTAGCGCGCGCAACGTCGGCATCTACACGCGCGTCGTCCGCGCCGAGCAAGTCGCCGCACAGCGGCACCACTTTTTCAGCATCCTCATGAACTCCTGTCTGGGCATTCAGATTGTGGTCGCGGCCGCGCTGACAGCCCTCGGCGCAGCGAGCGGGCCGCACAACGCCGTCACGGCGTTTGGCGCCATCAACACTATCATGGCGGGTATCCTGACCTATCTGAAGGGGTCTGGGCTGCCCGATCGTTTGAAGCACTACCAGAACGAATGGCGGAACATCCGGGAATACATCGAGCAGCGAGAGCGCGAGTTCTGCCTCGATGGCTGCCAGCTGGATGTCCAGGAGGAGATTCTTTTCATCGAACGCATGTATGAGGGTATCAAGCGGGAGATCGAGGCGACCAAGAGCGGGGAGAGTCGCTTGACGGCTGAATCGGGGCACTTTCGTCGGTCGTTTCTGCCGCAGGCGCAGGCACCTGAATCGCAACATCCTGGGGCACCAGCATGGCAACAGCCTAGGGAACCAGAATGGCGACAGTCTACGGCACCAGGCTGGCAGCAGCCTAGGGGACCAGAATGGCAACAGCCTAGGAAGCCTGAGGCGGGCAGCCCGGTGTCTGTTCCTGAGCCGGTATTGGAGAAGAACCCACACTATGAGCGGCCTTGATGCTTAACTCGTCTGAGTTATAGAACCTTATGTACGTAAACGCAGCTAATCCTAATTAATCTAATGAACCTGCATGATCGATATCCTCCGCTGTGCACTACGACAACAAACCAGCAATATTGGGCCATCAGCTCCACTCCGTCCCACAGCTGCAAAGCTTGGCACAATCATCTCATCTCAGTCATCGCAGTCTCACCACGTTCTTCATCTCCCTATCAGAACCATATACAATATACAATAATAGATACATAGAAAAAATAATGACCTTCGAACTCCTCCCCGCAAATCCCACAGACTCCCCCGCCCTAACCACCGTCTTCCTCTCCGCCTTCAGCGACCCCTTCAACCAGCGCCTGTTTCCACGCACCCCAGACGTAACCGCCTACTGGACCGCACAGTTCACCTCCTTTATCACCAGTCCACACAAGACCGTCCTCAAGATAATCAACTCAGCAGACGGCGCCATCGTCGCGTTCGCGGTGTGGCAGCTCCCAGCCCAACCCTCTAAGGACGGCCATGAGAAGGGTTTGCATTCGCAGTCGCATTCGCATTCAGGCGGTGAGTATCACTATCCCGCCAGTTCCGACAAGGAGCTCTGCGCGCTCTTCTTCACCGGGATGGAAGAGATGAGGCGCAGGATTATGCGCCGTCGGCCTCATTACTGTATGTCTATGTCCTTCCCTTTGGTTTCGGTTAACTGTGTTTCTAAAGGTGGATGATGCGGGCTGATTTATCCAGACCTGGAGATGCTGGGGACCCGGCCGGGGTACCATGGGCGGGGCCTTGCGTCGAGACTGCTGCGGTGGGGGTTGGAGAGGGCTGATGAGGTGGGCTTGGAGACGTATCTCTCGTCGTCGCCGGCGGGGAGGCCGCTGTATGAGAAGTATGGGTTTCGGGTGGTGGAGGAGAGGGAGGTTGTCGGTGGGTATGTGCAGGGGTATATGCTGAGGGCTGGGAGGGATGGTTGATTCATGTGTTAGGTTTAGGGATTGTGTTTGCGTGTTTAGAGGGATGAATAAGTTAGTTGCGTTGTATAGATATGAGGGTTTGTGGGAGAGGTATGAGTGCTGAGGGTATTCATCTGGCGTCATTCTGGTAGGTTATTGTAGACTGATTGATCATCCTTCAATTGACCATTTGCTTGCATGCTGTTTTTATGCAATCTGAGTCGAAAGACACAGTCACGATGATAGCCTGGTAGGATGTTCAGTGGAGGAGATCAAAACAAGCATCACGTAGAAAAGCTCAGAGGCAGACAACGTTACGCTCTAGAGATGATACAGATCTATATGCTCATTGCTCTGAGAGCCAGAATGTGGAACTAATACAGCGACACCCTCTATATAGCGCTTCATGTCTCCTAGACGCCTTGGACGGAGCGGCTGCTCGTCGCCTCGGACAGTCGACACGCTTCGGCGCAGTCCTGGACATGATCACCGATCGATGCACAACAACCTGTCTGTTGGTATTCCTCGCAACCGCGTTTCCAGATGGAGCATAGTCTTTCAAGTCTTGATTAGCCTGGACTACTCAAGCCACTACATCCATATGTATGCCACCCTCGCAATGGGCGGACAGCGCCAGAGTCACAAGGATATTGATGCGAGTCGGCCCTGGGTTATGAGGACTTATTACTCTAATTCTGTTTGTGCAGCGCCTTCTTGAATGGAAGTATTGTCAATTGACATGTCGCAGAGAGTTCTGTTTACTGTATGCGCGATGAACGAGCTCTTCTTCATCGCGCTGTATCTACTTTCGTTTTCTTCGCCGTTACTCATGCCTTCGTTCGAGAACAGCAAAGTGAACTTTGCGAAAGCCTCCCAGATCTGAGGATCGCCTTGGAGTGCTGGGGCTATGAAAATGGCTCGGTAGGTACGGCCTGACTATGTTGGGACATTTGGTGCTGACATCTACTCTAGTGCTGATAAAATCGAGAGTTCCATGCCGTGGTTGTTGCTTATCCTCTCATCGCCTTTCATGCTCTTCAAGCAATATGTGAATGTCGTACAACTAGTAGAAGCGAGTCGGTGGCTAGCTCAGGGCGATGTTGAGATGAGGAGGAATGCACGTTTGCTTCGAGCGAAAACTGAATGACTTGCCATCTTCACTTCTGAAAGATTACGTAGAGGAGCTTCGTGAATCAGACATGGTGAAGCGCTGTATTGGGGATCTATGCTATGAACTTCTTGATGACCCCGGACACTTGCAGTGACAAACCATTTCAACGACTTGATGGAACGGAACATGCCTCACTGGAGTGACCGAACACCTCAATCAACGTCTTGATGCCCTCTCCCCGTCTCGTCGTCTCCCAGGCCTCCGTCACCCTCTCAAAAGGCAACACCCTGGTAATAAACTGCTTGACAGGAATCCTCCCCTCAACCGCAAACCGCAACCCCATCCTGAAATCCCCAGGCCCATACCGAAAGCATCCCTTCACCACAATCTCCCTCTCTGCAACCGTGCAGATAGGAAAGCTGACATTCCGCTTCCCAAGCCCCGTCTGGATAAACGCGCCCCCAACCCGAAGCACCTCAATCCCCATTTGAACGCAAGGCTCCGCACCCGTCGCTTCAATCGCGACATCAAACCCGGGTATCTCGTCGCTCCTGTGCTCCGCGCGGTCATACTCCTCCAGCAACGCAACAGCATTCTCCTCCGCAGACTTGCCCGCGTCAGGCACAAACGTCCCAAAGACCATTTCCCCGCTCGCAAGGGGGAGGAACGACCGCGCAAATCGCAGCTTCGCCTCGTTAACATCGACCGCGATGATCGTCCTCGCCCCGAACTCCCTCGCCACCGCTGCACAGAGCAAACCCACCGTCCCCGCCCCAAACACGACCACCCGATCCCCAGGCCGCACACCCACCTGCCGCACCGAGTGCACCGCCACCGCCAGCGGCTCCATCAGCACCGCCTCGTCCAGCCCCAACGTGCCCGGAGGGATCTTATAGCAGTAGTCCGCAGGCAGACGGAAGAACTTAGTCAACGTACCATGGCAGCTCGGCGGGGCCGCCGCGAACTTCATCCGCGGGCAGAGGTTATACCTCCCGCTTTTGCAGCACGCGCACCGGTGGCACGGGTACCCCGGTTCAATAGCAACATGGTCTCCCGTCTGGAGGGTGGAAACCGCGGATCCGACAGCGTGGACGATGCCGGATGCCTCGTGGCCCATGACGATCGGTTGCTCGGGGGACACGAGGCGTTTGACGCCGCCATGGAGCCAGAAATGGACCTAGAGCTTGTGGTTAGATTTCGGTTTATGGTCAAAAAGGGAGGGATGTGCGTACGTCGCTTCCGCAGACGCCCGTGTATGCGATGCGTATGATCACGTCGGAGGGATCCTCGATCTGCGGGATGGGTCTGTCTTCGAATCTTGCGTCGAACGGGCCGTAGAGGAGGCATGACGGATTCTGCATCTCGGACAAGGAGACGGAGCCCATGTTGTCAACTGTAGGTTGCAAACAAATCTCAGTAAGCTCAGAAAGGCAAGTCGATGAATGCTAGACGTTGAATGCCATCAGCGAAGACAGAGGGGCTATCTAACCCCGCACGGCGGACACCTGTACTACATGACATAGTTGGACGAAGTGCGTAGCGAATGGAATCGTTCACAAGATGCTCTGAAGATACTCCGAGAGTTTTTCCACTACCCTATGAGGGTGGAGATGAAATGCGACTCTCAGTGTCCAAGCGGATGGTTCAGCTCCGCACACGATCGCTCATGACAGCTGGGCTCGCGAGCACTACTTTGATGGCATACAAGCTCGCTAACGGAGTGATGTTGGAATCAGACAGGAAAGGAGCTTATCTATGGGATGAGAGAACAGATACGCGAAGAGGCCACTTCCTCGATGACAGGGGTATCGGTACATTGGAGTCATTGTATATCAAGAAGAGCAACACCAGATTGTGTTCAATGCTAATTGACAGAACGAAGCTATAACGGTTTATACAAACCAATCGGCGCTATTGTTGGATATCACAAAGGAATATCGGTAATCGCTCATGCTTGAATTCTGAGCCAATGGAAAACACAAGTCGCAAGTCATGACATCGTATGTTGTAGTTGGAAAAATTTCCCGAATTTACGCCTTGGCACATAATGCCCGCAACCGCTCTCGTAAAGACTCGATTTCCGGATCATCCTCTCTTCCTTCTGATTCTCGCTCCTTCAGAGAAATGGATCGATACTCGCCGTCCCCTCCAGGAGCCCCGACGGTCACCCAGACAAACTTGCCTCCTCCAAGTTGCGCCTGTTCCTGAGTGCCCTCCCAAAACACCTTGGGAGCGTCAGTTGAAGTCTGATCTTGCGAGCATTGACCTCCCAAGCGCCCATGCTTAACCCAGCTGTTCATGACTTCCCTGATGAAGCTGATCTTCTCCTGGAAAAAGTTGGCTTCCAGGACATCGCGAATGCGCTCATCCACAGAGCTCACCGTGCTGCCATGTGCAATGCTCAGGAATGCCGTGGCCTCATCTGAAGCGACGGCTCGGGTGTCAAATCCGGACGGGTGCATCTTTCCTTTCGCGCTTAGGTACCGCGCCGCAGAAGGGGAAAGATGATAAAAGTCGATCCAGGGTGATGAGGCTCTTGTACGACCGGGGGATATGACGAGCTTTGTGTGGTCGGGGAAATTGAACTATTGCAGACCAGGATTAGATCGTGTATCAAGTTGCAAAGGTGGGCTACAAACCTGGAAAGCACCGTCGCCAAACCCCCAGACACCGACGTTGCCCAATCTCTGGTAGAACTTGATAAACTGGCCAAGGCCGTCTGTTGGTTTATCGTCTTCCGAAACGTCATCGTCGTCATGTCTGCCCAAGGATCCAATCATATACTTGCCGAATTGATCAACCAGCTTCACCCGTTTGATCTTCTCTGCATCGGCACGCGCGCGTTCAAAACCGGAGTTTGTGCGAACCTTGATTCCACTGGCAGTGGAGCCATCGGAGGAGGGCTTCACCTCGAAAACAGAGGGGGGAATGAGCGCGCGTCGGATGCCCGTCACACCATCTAACGAAGTGTTTTCGCAGTTCTCATAGAATTCCACCGGCCTGCCGTTCCGAGGCACGAGCTGATCGGCCTCGGAGTAGGTAGAGGCTCCATCCTTGGCCTTGTTTAGACTACGGGCTTTGCGACGGATATGCCTCTCTCCATCCCGTAGCAGAACTCCACTGGCCGGCTGGCCGTTCTCTGCTTTGAACACGCATCCCACACTACCATCATCCAGGACATATCCGATGCCGTAACGATTAGTGTAGTCTACCCATTTGATGACGTATGCATGGGGTGCCCTTCTCGAGCTGACGCGCCGGCGACCAGATGTTGGAGGCACCAGGTTAGAAAGCATCAGTCGGAGGTCGGTGTTGACGTCCTCGAGAGATGTCCTTGGCATCATCTCGCAGGGGTCGTCCGGATGAAAAAGTGGATACAGTCCTAATGTCGAGCGCTTACTGCTTGACGTGGAGGATGCCTTGCTACTGGAACGGCTTACGGCGGCGTCTGTTCGCAGACGGCCATCTCCGTTTGGCACTCCCTTCGGCAGGATTTCTCCGTCTGGCTCCCTCGGCTTGGAAGATTGGACTGCTTCTTCCCTTGGGACTGAGCGTGCAGAGCTTTGGCGTAACCTGGTGGGTAGATTGTCCAGCGCTGTGGACACAGACCGCTCTTTGGTGGCGGCGGGAGCGCAAAGTGCTTCGTTGCTTGCTGCTTCCAGTCGTCGAGACTGCGACCGCGTTTTACCCACGGTCAGCATTCCAGGTCCACCGTTGGACGACGCAATGTTTCTGTCCAAATCACGCATTGAACCCGAGTACGAGACTGCCACTCCGCGTCGTACGCGTATGGGTCTTTCCGCGAGTCCGCCTGTCGGCACGACATGAGCAGCAGACTCGGGTTCTACTACTGCTGGTGAATCACAAATAGCTGCAATCTTCCTGACCGAGCTTCGAGCACCCATTGCCTGTTGTCGAAGTGTTGCAGCATGACTCTGCGGTTCTTTCCGTCGCTGCTGAGCTGCAGCAAGAGCGGCTTGGGTCCTGGACAGAGAGGCAGCATTACTGCGCATGGATATAGTACGCTTACCAGAGGGCCTCGTACTGTCTAATGACGCGTCGTCCTTGCAAAGCGCAAAGCTAGGAGTGGGCGTGCTCCAGTCCCCATCGGGGTCACTGGGGTATCTGTAGACCGTGTCTTCCGGCAGCGGCATAACTGGCTGCAGTCCCTTTTCCTCCTCAGATAGACACTCCGCAAACGCAGATTTTGAACAGTTTTTGCCAACAGACTTGCGAGCTGTCCCATCCGGTTTACGTCCCACTCCACAGAGACTGTAGAATGCCGCCCGGCAAATTAGGTACCGCTGTGTCGGGTCATCAACATGCTCTATGTAGCCTGACAGCTTCTCGTCATACTCCAGGCTATGACCGAGCATCATGCGATCCCCACGAGGCTCATCCGATCTCAGCCAAATCGGCGTCGAGACACAGCAAGTTGCGTCCAGTCGTCGAGGAATACATCCATCGTACATATTGAAAAATGGATGCTCCACAATGTCGTCTGGGTCAGGGCGCTCGTTCTCTGAGAGATTGAGACATGAGCTGACCAAAGATTTGGCCTCGTCCGGGATGTGATTCGCGCACTGAGGACCAGTGGGCCAAACATAACTCAAATTCCTGACTTTCTTGTATATTTCCTCCTGTGTTTTAGACTGAAATGGCGGATAACCGGTAAGCATCGCAAAGCTTCGAACATCTCCGTTAGTGAGGAGCCCTCTCGTGTCATGACTTCAGTCTTGCTTACCATATTATACCCAACGACCAAATATCAACCTTCTGGGTGTGTCCACCCTTACTCTTATCAAGGACCTCTGGAGCAATATAGTTTGGTGTCCCACACAGCGTTTTCCGCCTTTTCTCGTCCTTTTCAGAGATTATCATCGCTGCCAGCCCAAAATCGCCCACTTTGATGTCCATATTTCGATCCAAGAACAAATTTCCCATTTTCAGATCACGATGCGCAACACTCCTCTTGTGTAGGTACTTGACCGCACCGCAAAGCTGTATCATGAAACGTCGCACTTCGGGCAAGCTCAGGCATTTCCTTTTCCTCACCATGTCCATTACTGAGCCGTTTGGACACAGCTCCAAAACAACATAGATACACTTGTCAAATGCAAAGGCGCGATGAAACTCGACAATGTGGGGATGCCGCATTTTCGAATGTATTTGAAGTTCGGTGCGGAACTACAGAAGATTCTGATTAGCAAAGGATTGGAAAAAAGCACGCCCAATGCAGGCGGATGCGCCTCGAGACATACCTTCTCCTGCATCTTTCTCTGCGCCATCTCAGACCTCACCACCTTCATCGCAAAAACCCTTCCATTACGCAATAGCGTTCCTTCATAGCAGATTGCGAAACCTCCTTTTCCGAGAAAAGCGCCAGTTGAATAGCGCTCGCCCCCTTCCGCGGGCTCTACAACCAGCGATGGGGGTGGAGGTGCATGGATTTTCGACGAAGCGGCTTTTTGCGCCGCTGCGGTGGCGGCGGCATTCTTGTCCAGGACTTTTCTCTCCATGCTGACTTTAGGTCTGATCAAGTGATTCGTCGATCGCGGCGACAACGCTTCCATCTTCAGTTCCAGTCCTTCGGTCGAATTCCTTGCTGTAGGTGGGCATCAATTTTCGCATGGAGATCAATCGTGCAAGCAGTCGCGGTGAACGCGATATTTGTCGAGGTCATAAAAGTATCACTACAATATAGACAATCCATGCAAGACGGAGCGAAAAGGGGTATAATAGATGAGCTGCTTTTGGTATCTATGGTTCAAATCTGTCAGTATGTCTGTCGAGTGGACGGTATGTCTGGAACGGGATCATCCAATGTCTCGGGCGTTCCGTCGTAGAAACAAAGAACTCGGATTCTGTAGAGTGCCTTCTTACCAAAAAACAAGGGCAGGTAGAAAAATAAGATCAAGTATAACTCTCTGAAACAATGATATGCATGTAACGCCACAACAATCAAACTGACAGCGCTGATGAGAGGCGGGGGAGGGGAAGCAGGGAGTGATGATGATGGTATTGATGCTGCAAACACTGATGGTGAAGAAGGAATCGACTATTCAAAACGGATTGCCTAATGGAGTAATCGATAAACATTCACCTGACTGCCGCAACAACGTGCATTGCTGACATAAGCATGGATATCATGGATAATGCAGTTGCAAATGACGCAGAGAGTCAGAGTCTATTCCTGATACGGACATAGCGCGGGCGGACATGTCGGTCCCTGGCTATCAGTCATCATCATCAACATTCAACAGCAGCAGTAGCCTGACGTCTACCTCACAACCCCTGACTTGTATTGAGAGCTGTCAAGATGTCTCTTACTTTGAAGCTCTCTTCTCTTGTGATTCGCACTCTATCAAAGCCGATTGCAGTATGCTTTACCCCTTCGACCCCTCTTCCAATTTCTTAGACCATTGAATGACTTACACCTCGAAGAATCAAATCAAAGCCCAGGCTCGCGAACATGAGCGCTTCAGGCGAATTTGCGTCTCCATAGCGCAGAGCTTGCATCGAATTGACATGCGTCTCCGCCTAGGAAACCTACGGGATAATGTTGCAGCTCAAAGGCGCTTAACCGCCGAAGCCGAAGTCCGGAAACACAAGCCCACATCGCCGACCGTAAAGACGGAAGCAGAAGCCAAAGCCGAGGAGGAGGCCATAGCGAAAGCAAAGGCTGCGGCTTCAGAGGCAGCCAAACCGGCTCCCACCCCGCATATTCGACCGCTGTCCGAATCTAAAGCCATTGAATCGGGCGCCACTTTCATCAGCGAGACCTTCTTGTTTCTTGTTGCAGGTGGACTGATCGTGTTCGAATCATGGAGGTCGAGGAGAAAGGAAACAACGCGGAGAGAAGACGTTGAGGCCAGGCTAGTCGAATTGGAGCAGTCTGAGAAGGCCGCCCGGAAGGCCCTGGTCGCGTTGGAAAAGGAAGTCCTACATCTCAAGGCCAAGGCTGGGGAGTCAGTCAAATCCTCGGTTAGAATACTTCCGCGTGAAGTGTGGGAAGTTGAAGAAGAAGAAGAGGCTGAAGAGCTTGCTCAGCTGGACTGGTGGTCGCGGATCACCTCATACTTCACTTTTGGACAGAACACTGAACAGAACCCGGCCGAGGAACCCAAGCCCGTCGTACAGTCCAACCCAAACTCGCCCTCGAATTCATCAGTCCCTGTTCAATCCAACCTGCCACCAGCGAAAATGGCCGCTCATGAGACGCCCTCAGTCAAGAATCATTGAGTGATCCGACGTGGTGTGGCTTTGCACATAAGTAACCTCGGAATAATCCTCGCTCATATTTCTTGTTATGGAGTTTCCGATTTCGGAGTTGTTGGAGGTCTGCATTAGCATGTCTTGTCTTCAGGATACCCTCTGTTATGGTAATAATAGATGATGCGCTGATACTTTATGTGGCGGAAGAAGGATGGTTAGATGAAAGTGCGGACGTCGCATCACTTGACCACTCTACTCTCTGCTCTCACAAAACGCACGTTCCCCATTCCTGTATATATACTCTCCAATCCTGGCTGTCCGTCCAAATATAGACTTGTTCGCTTTTTGCGATGCCCGATCCTGCCGTGTCATCTCTTCGAGGGACCTTTTCCTCTTCTCTAGGGAATCGTCCAGTCTGGAAAGTGATGGGCCCTGTAATTAGAGCATCTATGCCAATGCTCGAAGGTTTGCACACGAACCTCAGTTCAGCTTTTTGAGTCACTTCTAAATGTGATAGGATTAGAACGTAATCTGCAAGAATCGGATTTCGATTTCGATCTCGGCAATTCACAGTATTTGAAGGTCTTGCTCCTTTCTCGATCTTCTGTTCAAGACAACAGGCAAGAGACAATCGCTCGATTGAAAAGGTTTGCGCGCATGGCGACAGGCTCTCACAGAAAAGCCATTGCTTTCCTCCTTACGGAAGAGCCATTCAGCAGTGCAAGTGGCAGGTATAGCCTCGAAGGACTCCTGTCTCTACAAGTACTGTACGCATGCTCTTCTCTCTCATAGATCGTTTTAGATCTGTGTCAGTTGACAACTCGGAACTTGAATGAACTTCAGCTGATTCTTCGTCTGCCCAAACAGCATCGCTGAATCCCTACCGGATCATTTGCCCTCGATCCCAATTCCTGACTCATCTTGCTTCACGACCTACGTTCAGGAATATATAGGCAGTCTCGCGAATGTACCGACTTTCTCTCGGCCTTTGACTGACACTGTATCTTTACTACATCACATGAGAGCTCCGTCCTCTCCTTCTCTCCCGGAACAAGATGCAAATGTCCTGAGTGATCTATTTCCGTCCCTGAAATCATTGAGCCAGGCCATCCGTACGCAGGAAGGGAGGTTTGCGCTAGATGACTATCTGGGGAGTCGACTGGGAACGGATATTGCTCGGTTCTGGAAGGAAGATCACGTTTGTGAGTAAATGCTTAAGCTCTGCTCTCCACCTGCATCTTGTGCGATTTAAAGACACTACGAGCCGACATGATGGTTCAACGTGTTGGCAGTTGCAAAAGCGTATCTATAGGAATGCTTGAGCTGCAAGGGAAATATATAACCTATTTGACCAGCGTAGAAAATCAACATTTTAGCCGCAATAATCAGGCCAACTCCAGTATTTTCTTATCTTTCCCTCAAATAAATATCCAGAAACCATTGAGACGCACATTAAGATGCCCAATGAGCCCCATTATGCAATCTTTATCCGAAGTGAAGGCAGAAGCTTTCATCAAATGCATCAGTGACGTAGGAGGGGATGATCGCGAACTCTCTCAGTTGACAGCCTGAGGCCAAGGAATATCGCTAGGCTGCCGGGTTGTGCTCCAGTTCCTAATTTGGAGACAATGACATTTTTAGCGCCAGGGACGACGAATGATTTGCCCCCTAAATGCCCGAGCGGCGAAGAAATCGAACAAACTTCGAAAAAGTTAGCCTGGGAAGAGTCGGAAATGCCGCCGGTTGACTAAGAGCCTTCTGGAGTCTGAGGGAGATTGCGCGTTTTCGACCTGACAAAGGGAACCCAACGGTGCCACATGTGTGTCCAGTGTGGCGCAGGCCCCATTATTATCCAGGAGAGCGTCCCTAGGTAGTACTAACAGTAGTAGTACTAAGAGTCCAGTGCAGTCCTCCACAAGACACCATCGTCATTCTAAGTTCCTACTATCGTTCATCCCCTCTCTTCCCCCCTCCTTTCCTTACATTGACATCCACCATTCTTTCTACCGACTCTGCGCACTGCTTGGATTGAGCGTCCTGTCTTTTGCGTACATTTATCTTTTGAACGCTCACTTGCCGCTGCCGTTTGAAATTGATAGGTCGTCAGATATCTTGACGCCTGGGCGCCATATCCGGGGAAGTCGGCAGCAACAATCATGGTATGTCTACGCTCAACCTACACAATCAGCTTCGGAGATAGATTGTGCTTGACAAAGAAATTGTTTTCTAACCCCGCGATTACTCCTAGGGACACTCACGACGTCCTGCTGGCGGAGAGAAGAAGAGTCGAGGCTTCGGTCGGTCCAAGGCGGCTGCCGATGTGGGCGACGGGCGACAAGCGGGAGGCAAGCCTCAGGTGAAGAAGGCCACTTTCGAGAGCACAAAGAAGAAGGAAATCGGTGTTTCAGATCTTACATTGTTGAGCAAAATTTCGAACGAGGCCATCAATGACAATCTGAAGCTGCGGTTTGAACATGACGAGATCTATGTAAGCATCATCCGCCGACTAAGGGACCTCGAACTTTATGCGCTACTGAGGGCGTGCGCTGACTGAATTCTTCGGATGATAGACATATATCGGCCATGTATTGGTGTCCGTCAACCCTTTCCGAGACCGTGAGTTTACACCGAGCCATGTGCGATGTTCAAAGTCGCGTCGCTGACCTCGTTGCTTCGCAGTGGGTATCTACACCGACAATGTTCTCGAGTCTTATCGAGGCAAAAATCGACTCGAAGTGCCTCCCCATGTCTTCGCGGTCGCAGAATCAGCCTACTACAACATGAAGTCCTACAAGGATAACCAGTGCGTGATTATCTCAGGAGAGTCGGGTGCAGGGAAGACGGAAGCTGCGAAGCGGATTATGCAGTACATCGCCAGTGTGTCCGGAGGCACTGACTCGTCTATCCAGCACACCAAGGAAATGGTGCTAGCTACCAACCCGTTGCTCGAGTCATTCGGTAATGCGAAGACCCTGCGCAACAACAACTCCTCGCGGTTCGGGAAATATCTCGAATTGGAGTTCAACGCAAACGGTGAACCGGTCGGTGCCAATATCACCAACTACCTACTCGAGAAATCCAGAGTAGTAGGACAAATCACAAACGAGCGAAACTTTCACATTTTCTACCAATTCACCAAGGCGGCTCCGCAGAAGTATAGAGGTGAGTTGAGGTTCCGATCTGACCAAGTGCTTCTCCCACTGACAGACCGATAGATCTGTTCGGTATTCAGCAACCGCAGTCATACCTCTACACCAGCCGATCGAAATGTTATGACGTCCCTGGCGTTGACGATTCTGCTGAGTTCCGCGATACTGTAAATGCAATGAGCGTGATCGGCATGACGGAGAGTGAGCAGGATAATGTCTTTCGTATGCTGGCTGCGATCTTGTGGATCGGCAACGTTCAATTTGCAGAAGACGATTCTGGAAACGCCGCTATTACGGATCAGTCGGTGGTTGACTATGTCGCATACCTCCTGGAGGTCGATGCTGCTCAGGTGAACAAGGCATTTACCCTTCGTGTGATGGAAACTGCTCGTGGAGGTCGCAGAGGGTCAGTCTATGAGGTCCCACTCAATACTGTCCAAGCTATTGCCGTCCGTGACGCATTGGCAAAAGCAATCTACTTCAACCTGTTTGACTGGATTGTGCAGCGTGTCAACGCCTCCTTGACCGCCAGAGGACAGGTTGCGAACTCGATTGGTATTCTGGATATTTATGGCTTTGAGATCTTCGAGAAGAACTCCTTCGAGCAACTCTGTATTAACTATGTCAACGAGAAGTTGCAGCAAATCTTCATCCAATTGACCCTGAAGGCTGAGCAGGATGAATACGCTCGTGAGCAGATTCAGTGGACCCCCATCAAATACTTTGACAACAAGGTTGTGTGCTCGTTAATCGAAGACAAGCGCCCGCCTGGTGTGTTTGCCGCCCTAAACGATGCCTGTGCGACAGCGCACGCCGATTCGAGCGCTGCGGACAACACGTTCGTCGGACGACTCAACTTCCTGTCTCAAAATCCCAACTTTGAGAACCGCCAGGGTCAGTTCATTGTCAAGCATTACGCCGGTGATGTCAGCTACGCCGTTTCCGGAATGACAGACAAGAACAAGGACCAGTTGCTGAAAGATCTTTTGAACCTGGTCGGAACAAGCGGCAATCAATTCGTCCATAGCCTCTTCCCCGAGCAAGTCAATCAGGATGACAAGAGACGCCCACCCACTGCCAGCGACAAGATCAAGGCCTCGGCTAACGACCTGGTGGCAACCTTGATGAAGGCCCAGCCCTCGTATATTCGGACAATCAAGCCGAACGATAACAAGGCTCCCAAGGAGTACAACGTCGGAAACGTTCTGCATCAGATTAAATACCTTGGTTTGCAGGAGAACGTTCGAATCAGACGTGCTGGTTTTGCCTACCGTCAAACATTCGACAAGTTCGTGGAGCGATTCTACCTTTTATCGCCAAAGACGTCTTATGCAGGTGATTACACATGGACAGGCGACGCCGAATCTGGAGCTCGTCAGATTCTGAAGGATACCAGCATACCCGCAGAAGAGTACCAGATGGGAATCACAAAGGTGTTTGTCAAGACTCCAGAGACGTTATTTGCTTTGGAAGCCATGCGTGACCGTTACTGGCACAACATGGCTATCCGAATCCAGCGTGCGTGGCGAAACTATCTTCGCTATCGTACAGAGTGTGCTATTCGCATTCAGCGCTTCTGGCGTCGCACCACTGGTGGTCTCGAGTTCATTAAGCTGCGCGACCAAGGACACCAGCTTCTCAACGGGCGTAAAGAGCGTCGTCGGATGAGTCTGCTCGGTTCGCGCAGATTTCTTGGTGATTATGTCGGGGTAGGCAATAAAGGTGGACCCGGCGAGATGGTCCGTAACGGTGCAAGCATCAGCGGTGAGTACTTGAGAACGCTGAAGTACAGTTGATGGATGACTGACTTTGTTTCTACAGGATCAGAGGATATCCTCTTTTCGTGCCGTGGCGAGGTTCTGGTTTCCAAGTTTGGTCGGTCCAGCAAGCCTGCTCCTCGTATACTGGTCTTGGTACGCTGATTGTCCCACTTGCTCTTGTGCTTGGTGCTAACTCCATCAGACCAACCGCCACGTATACATAATAGCGCAAAACATCGTCAACAACCAACTGGTCATCTCGTCCGAAAGGACGATTCCAATCGGCGCCATCAAGGCTATCAGTGCGTCTAACTTGAAAGATGACTGGTTTTCAATTGTGGTTGGCAGCCCACAAGAGCCTGATCCTCTGGTCAACTGCGTGTTCAAGACGGAATTCTTCACCCACCTGAACAACACTCTGCGCGGACAATTGAACCTGAAGATCGCCGACCAGTAAGTGTCACTGTTCGAGTATGGCCTTGCCCAGCTAATTAGGTTCAGCATCGAGTACAACAAGAAGCCGGGCAAATTGGCCACCGTCAAGGTCGTCAAGGATCCTGCTGTTGCCCGAGACGACAGCTACAAGAGTGGTACTATTCACACCGGTCCTGGCGAGCCTGCCAACTCGGTATCCAAGCCAACACCGAGGCCCAAGCAAGTCAGCGCGCGTCCCGTCACGAAAGGAAAGCTACTTCGTCCTGGTGGCCCAGGAGGAGGGCCTTCCAAGCTGGCGGCCAGACCCACTCCTGCAGCTCAACCCCTGCCCCGTGCCACGCCGCAGCCAGCCGCACCTCAACCAGCTGCCAGGGCCGTTCCTCAGCCTGTTGCTGCCGTTGCTGCTTCTCACGCGCGCACCGGTTCGACAGCTTCCGTGAGGGCACCACCTCCGCCGCCACCGGCGGCTGCACCCGCTCCGAAGAAGCCGACCGCAAAGGTTTTGTATGACTTCAATAGTCAGCAATCCAACGAGCTGTCAATCAAGGCTGGTGAGATTGTGCAGATTGTTTCCAAGGAAGGAAATGGTAAGTCTCAAAGTGTTTTCCTTCTAACCGTCTACTGACGAGTGATAGGTTGGTGGCTGTGCATGAACATGACGACTTCGGCGCAGGGCTGGACACCAGAAGCATATCTCGAAGAGCAAGTGGCTCCGACACCGAAACCTGCTCCTCCTCCGCCGCCACCGGCAGCTCCGAGGTCGACCCCAGCACCGGCGACCAACGGTGCGGCTGCGGCGGCCAAGGCCAAACCAGCACCTCCCGCGCCTCCAGCGAAGCGGCCAAACATGGCGGCGCGCAAGGCAGTGCCCGCGCCGCCACCGGCTCCTCGCGACAGCGCTGTGAGCATGAATTCCCAAGACTCCTCTGGGGCTAGCGGGCGCGGAACTCCCAATAGTATGTCCAACGCAAGCTTAGCGGGTGGACTTGCAGAGGCACTCAGAGCGCGACAGCATGCAATGCAAGGAAAGCACGACGACGATGACGACTGGTGATTGTCTCTTGCTTTCCTTCCCTTTCCCTTCCTTTATTATGCACTTGGACTTTCGCACTCCATATATTCTTTCTTCCTGCAGTTTTCCTCCATTCTACTTCTCCTCACTCGGCCTCATTAGATTGTTCCGTTGTCGCATATTGATTTCCGCAAGTGGTTCTTTTCGGGTCTGGCTTTTTGATACCAAAAGAGCGAGCCTAGATTGTTTGGCGCTTGCATACTCTGATATTGACTGATTGCCGGAGGCATGATTGAATGTAGGTATTTCCTACGAACCAACATAGAGCGTCGTATATAGCAATTAAATAAGTTGAGTGTCACACTTTCTTTCAACATTTATAAACATCTCATGGATATCACGACCATCAAGGCCACGAGCATCATATCGACAGCCTAATCATAGAACCGTTACAGAAACTTGCTAGCCAGCTGCAACAGACCACCACCAGGGCCACCGGTCCCAGCCATACCACCACCCCCACTCTTCAAGTACATCTTGAGCGCCATTTCCGCCGCCGTATTGATAGCAGACTGCTTATCGCCATTCTGTTATAGTCAGCCCTCATCCTCATCCCAACACCAAAAGCAAAAGCCAAGCAGGGCAGAGCGAAAGAAAAGAAAAGAAAGAAGAGAAACATACAACCTCCCCCCTCGCCTCCTTCTCCTCAAACATCTTCTTCGCCTGAGCCATCGCCATCCCAATAAACGCATTCTTGTCCATCCCGCTCTTCTCCCCCTCATCCGACGTCGTAAACATCTTGAGCGCTTGCATCGCAGCCCCCGCCCCGACGGAGTTGGAGTCGTGTTGTCTCCCTTCGCTGTCGCCGCCGTAAAGGGACTGGTGCGCGTGGATCATCTCCTGCTCGTTGATCTCGCTGTCGGAGGAGAGGCGGTGTTTGTTCTCGTCTAGGAAGGAGAGGGCGGAGGTGAAGAGGGAGGTGTCGCCGCCGGAAGTGTTGGCGTGGGATTCGGCGTAGCGGGCGGCGGGGTTGAACTCGTTGTCGTTGTCTCTGTTGTCGTTTCTGTTGTTGTTGCTGTGGCCTGATAGGGCGCCTTCGACGGCGTCTTGGAGCATGTTTGAGAAGGACATTTTGGGTGGTTGGTTGGGGTTTGTTTTTGTTTTCGTTTTATATGGAATGAGGTCGGTTGAATGTGAGACGGATCTGTGAGATGGATGTGGATGAGCTTTATATACTTCGGACTGGGGGGATCTTGTGTACTCTGTATGCTCTAGCTTTCCAGCTGAGGGTGAGGGGTCGCTGCCAGTTACTTATCAGCGTGGGCCTGATCTGGCGGGGCAGTGGGACGACCCAGCCACAGACTAGATAATAGTGGTATCCTGGAGTATTATGGCCGTATTTGCCTCTACACTCTCAGAAGCATTTTCCACTATTGAACTCTATAATCGATAGAAAGAGATATATGAACGATTGTGGTATCATAGTCGCTGTAAACACCAAGCAAATAACCCCCCAAGCCCCACCAGGCTCAGCCACAGCTCAGCTGAGCAAAGCCACTAGAACAAAGTGTCTGATGAAGACAAAGGTTCCGTAACGCCAAAATGCAACTACAGCAGCAATGCCTCGTGCTCTTCATCGCTCAGATTCCACCAGAACCTCATCTGTCGCTCCCGCTCGCTGAGCACACACCGCTCGTCCTCGTCGAGATCCGCCTCACGAATCCACTCGTTGGGAAGTCCCCGTGGTCCGTACGGCTGGCCCCATTGTCGGCGGTCAAACTCCATGAACCCGCCAAAATGCTCGTCGGTGTTGGCAACCCAGATCGTGCTGCCGTCCGGCGAAAAGTCGGCCCCGCCAATTTCTCCGAAGAAATCATGCACCTGCCGACTCTGGTACGTCTGCGCGTTGACGATGGCGATCCGGTCCGCCGGTTCGGCCAGTAGCAGCGTTCGTGGGCCCCCGCCGACCGGGGAGAATCGTACAGAGCGATACCCTGCTACATCTGACTCGATCGTCTGTAAGATTCGCCACGTGCGCGCGTCCCAGATGATCACAGTCTTGTCTTGGTTGCTTGTGGCGATATGTCGCATGTCCGGCGACCATGCGCACGCAAACCCGAAATCGCGATGACCACGAAGCGGATGCACCGGTCGCCCTGTGTCTGCTTCCACCACCCAAGCATCTGGGGAATCCCCGATGACCACACGTAACCGCCCATCGGGGGATGTGGCGGTGCAATTGATCGCTCGCGACAGCTCGTGATCCGCAATAAAAGTGTTAGTCTCGCAATCCAGCACGCGAAGGTGCTGGTCATTCGACGCAAATATCCCCATCGGAGCGTGACTTGTCCGACTTGGGACGATATCAATGTGGTTGGTGATGCCATTGGCATTGGTCGTCACATACCCTTCCACTCCTGCGCCCTCCTTGCCCGCCGGTCGCAGGGCATATTCCCCGGTAAACCCACCGGCGATGCAGATATTGTGCGCAGATTTCATGGTCGAAATTTTTACAGGGCCGCGGAATCCGGAATGAATTGGCGGTTTGGACAGGTCAATCAAGCAACTCAGGTCGTCATGGGCTGGAACCCACGAGTAGACCTTGGACTCGTGCGAAAAATGGACCGTGTTGTATGCGGGGACAGACATCAGATTCCGCAGCTGGAAGTGCTCAATGGAGGCACGATGTTTGGTGTGCATTGACTTCTCTCGAAAATAGAACTCTTCCTGCGGAAGTTTGCCGTCCATCGGAAGATGCGGATAGTCCACGTTGTGATACGACGTATACCAGAGGTCTCGCAGCTCACGAGCATCCGACCGCTTGATGCGTAAGGCTTCCCACCATGGGATCTGTTGAATATCGTAGAAATCTCTGTTGTAGTTGCTCGGCCGGATGATCTTCTCCGGCGGTGTCCATCCGAGAATCCTGGATATGGGGTACGGCGGTAGCAACCTGGATATCAGCGGGAGACTAGGTGTTGAGTGCGTGGTAGATTCCAGGAGCCACTGGTTGATAAACTGATCGATATTGAGATTTCGTTCGTGAGCTACATCAGACGAAAAGATTAGCCAAGGCGTCTACCGTGGGCAGATTGATGGGTACTCACTCGTCCCGTGGATCACAGATGCAGGAAGGTGGGCGTCTATTCCTTGAATCCCTCCTATCGGCTCGCCTTCTGGAAAATTGTTGTGATCGCCGTGATTACCAGTAGGCGCCGCTTCCATCACCATTGGGAGCGGGTCATAGTCGAACGCCCGGTAGAAATCGTTAAAGTCGACGTCGGCGAGTTGCGCGGTAGCTTCGCGCGTCCGCGGACGGTCGATGTGCTCTTCGTAATAGTCATCGTCATAATCCAGATAGAACTTGTGCGTATCGTCGGGATCCTCCTCATGGTCGGGGACGCTAAACCCATCTCGCGGCATTGGTGACTCGTAGTCCATAATCAAATCTCCCACATCATCCTCGTCGCTCTCCTCGGGAATGGCAGAAAAATGGTGCCCCAGGGCTGGATCGGTCGCCAGGATACTGTCCATAGCCAGTCTGCCACCGGTCATGTAGGGCCCGATAGGCACTCCACCTTGATGACCCAGAACATCAGTCGTTTCTGAATCAGACATATAGAGATCCGCTGGCGGAGACGACGAGTGGCCAACTGATGCTGCTCGGACGTGGCTCCCCTCTCCTCGAAAATACTCGTCCCGTCCAATGACGGCGTTTACGACTTCTGTGACGGCGAGAGCATTCGAGTCGTTGTCGACAGCGTTGGGGTATTGAGAGACAGCGGTGAAGGCGGAGATACCCGCATCGCTCGAGCCCGCGTCATTTGTTGGAGTCAAGCCGGCATCGTGGGATTCTGGGATTGTTGCTACTATCGGAAACTCGTCAACATCCGTGCGCGGAGCAGCATGCTCATCACCTTCCCTGGACATCTCGTCAGAGTCCTCGTCATCATAAGAGGAGACCTGACCGAACGACATATCCACAGGTCGCAGTCGTGATGGCCCAGGTGCATCACATGACGAGGGGTGAGAGGTCCGATTACGATAATGGGGATGCGCAGGATGTTCGGAACGCGACCTGAAAAGCGACGACGGCGATGATGATGACGACGATGTAAACGCAAAGTCACCTGGACCGGGCATCCCTTGGTTGTACACAAGTCGCTTCTGCCGAGACGGAGGCTTGCGCAAGCCACGGAGGGATAATCGAGCTAGGTTCCAGCCGATAAGGCTGAGGAATCGCAGACAATATTATTCCAAAGTGAGACTGATAGGCATCAAACCACAACAAGGGTTGGTACAGGCTGAGAGATAACCGACCACGTTGTTCCTTGTCGGGGATCAGGGATTACGGCACCACCGCTCTGCAACCCCCGCAGCTAGTCTTCTCCACCCCCACAGTGCGGCGAGAAGAAGGCTGTCCGATATTAGGCTAGAGGTATCGAATTGAGATTCCGACCGAGTGAAAACCAAGCCCTCAACGAGATGTGGTTTGCGAGTTGTGCGGAAGTGTCAAGTCGCGATGATAAATCAGGTCGCATAGCACCCGTAGCGAGGGAGATGATTGATCTCCAAACGGCGAGGGGCGGTGTCGCAGTTGTATGTGGGTATGTACGTAAAAGGAAATAGTCTCAACGCTCAGCCCGTAAGCATGTGTAAAGTCATAAGACACGGAAGCCGAAGGCAACCGGGTGGATAAATGATGAGACAACGGCCTTTGACTAGCCTGTTATGCCCTTTTCTGGTTAGTGGCTTTTCGATGGCTGCACGAGTTTAACGCGATATGAGAGGACGACGTTAAAAGTGCTGCAAGCAAGAAATCAGCACCACGGTCCAAATGTGGGTGAGAACGGCGCACTTCAGCATGGCCGGCGTGTTGGGCTTAAGAACGTGCATGACCCGGATGTATCTAAGATAGTGGTCGATCTGAGCGTCAGAGGCAGATGACAGATCAAGACACACTCGGTACTAAATAGAACGGATTTCTGCAATGACAGGAGGATGATAGGAAGAGATTGATGAAATAAAGAGATGAAGAGGGGCTTCTAGTTGAAGCAGTTCAGACCATAAAATCGTAAGCGAGGACATCAGCTGAGCGATGAGGTTAAAAGAGGAGAGACGGTGGATGACAAAAGGAGATTCTTAGTCAGAGCGGCCAAAGTACTTGACTGGTTACTTACAACCTTGGAAAAGCAATCCCAGTACCTAGTTTTAGATGCTCCTTATGACTCAATCAACATCGACCTCAGTTAATTGTGACAGAAAAGAAAGAGAGAGGACTTGCAGTCGGACATTGGCAAATACTTCTAAGAGGAATCAAGATATTCCTAAACCCAGCACAACAGGCATAGTCATAGTAGGCATTGGCATTGGCACTGGCAATAGTTACAGCTTCAAACCCCAGTTCTACAATATCATTAGGATAAGATGTCTTGTGAAGAATCTTTTATTATCTTCAGTAAGGAAGAACACCAAGAAGACATAATTAAGAGTTCTATGAACAAGCACGCTCGAAGCGCCATATGGCAGTTGGTTCAAGCAAGCTGGAGAAGAAATACGTACACTTCAAGACTCGATCAAGGGCTCGACAGATAGTATATGTATGATATGGTTCGAGACGCCGCTCCAAAATAAGATGCAACAATATTACAAAAATCTTTTGTCATGATGATTATCCAATATAACGAAACGAGATTCAATATTCCGAGTATGGCTCGTATGGTGCCGGATACGCTCCGCCAAAAGGAGGTGGCGCCCATGCACTCTGCATTCTCATTCGACGATCTAGTGAAGAGGTTAGTCAGTGTCATCATTCATAGCAACATTGAGAGCATCATACCTCTTTCAAAGTCTCGCCAACGCTTCATCGTGATCTTGCTGCTATCGAATTCTCCCTCGCCGGCTTCATGGCCCTTGTCCTGTTCTCCCGCCGTCTTACGAGTGTCTCCCCAGCTGAAGTCGTCAAACTTCCAGTAAGCATACGTCGGAAGGACAAAGTTCCAGATCGGTAGCGAAATGAGATAGATCAGCATCCACAACACGTAAACCAAGCGATGCGCAGTCACGATGATGAGCACACCCGGCAGACCCAGGATGAGTCCGAGTAGTACCAGAGGAATGATTTGAACCGGTGGCCTGACGATGGAAATGATGACGACATAGAATGTGAATGCGATGGCGGCTGGAAGGACAAGGGTGCCGACCAATTCGATGAAGACGACGAACTGCATGCTGAAGCAGAATGTTCCGCAAAGATCCCGGACGAGCACCAGTTCCATGAGGTTGTGGACAGTACTGTTAATCCAGCGACGTCGCTGAGAGAGTAGCACCATGAACTTATCTGGCACCACGGTCTTACACACAGCCTGGGGCACAAAGATCTGCTTCCGCTTGGGGAAAGTTCGCAGCATCAGAGTCGACAGGTAACGATCTTCACCCAGAAGAAGCAGGTTCTTTTTGTGGAGAGTGTCCACCACATTCTCGGAATAGTGTTCCACCACATCGGGATTGGCAAGGATGGGAACCCAATAATTCTGACCTCCCTTGGGCGCTTTGATGCGGTACATACAGAAACAGCCAGGCAGACATGTCACACCACCAAAGACCGACTCGAAAGCCTTGGATTGATGATGCGAAATGAAGTATCTGCAAGTTCTATTAGAGGGAGAGGAAAAGAAAGGATGACAAATGTAACCAGAAAGGGAGGGAAACATACTCGAAGACCTGCATCATTGTAATAAAACTGTCTGTCTTGTTGGCGATCTTGGTCTCGCCGCACAACCCCATGACATCTGGGTCTTTCACCATGGCAGAAATCATATGGGTCAAGCTGTCGGGAAAAACTTTAGTATCTGCGTCAACCATGAGGACGACTTCGTAGAAGTCTGGCGGTATCCCGGTCACATTCCAGAGCCCATTAAACATCTCATACTCCAATTCTGTCATTCTCTCGTCGAACATGACCTTTTGCAGAAAAGACATGAGAACAATCTGACTGTCTCTCTTGCCTCTATTTCCAGGCTTTGCCTGCGTTGCCTCGGCCGGTGTACCGCACTTCACAATGATCATCATGGGTACACGCTGCTGCTTCTCCAGCGGAATGACGGAGTTCTCGCCATAGTCGTAGAATCCGGAATACACTTTCGCCATGTTATGACGCTTGGAACCAGACGCAACGGCCACATAGGAGAATGCCTCAACCTCATCCTTCGGAATGACGGGATCTCGCATCATGCGAAGGACGATTTCGGGCGTGGAAAACTGTTCACCCTTACCCTTGATCATACCATCACAAATGACGATGATAGTCTTGTGGCTGTTGGGGTAATCGGTCATGGCGATAGAGTCCAGCGTAGTGCGGATACCTTCTTCACCTTCAGAGTAGCAAGTGACCAGACACAGGGCGTGAGCAAGAGGAAACCCGTACGGCTGCCATTCGGGAGGAGGTTGCGGGACAACAGCTTCGTGGATGTATGCAGCTAACCCGAGGCCATCGGAGTCCGCCCCGACGGCAAGGCTTGAGCGACTCGCAGCCAGATGCAATGAGCCACCACTGCTGTTGTGGCTCTGTTTGTACATGGAACTGGCCGTGCCTGGGAGCAGCCGAGAGGTGGAGTTCTGACTGGCCATAGTAACGTACTGGGGCCTTTGCTTGCCTCCATTGCTCACAGTATAGGGACTGGAGAACCGTGATGTTGTTGGTAAGAAGCTGGCTCGTCTATTAGGACGGTCGGGCAAGTGCTGCTCTGCAAGGCGAGGACCAGGCCGATAGATATCATTCGACCAGTCCTCAATCTCCTGCTTGCGGGTTTTCGAATCGGCTCCCATGCTGGTCTTCGAAGCCGCATACCGAGGGGAGATGAACCACTGGAATAACAAGGCGAAAACGAATTTGACGCAGACAATCGATAGGATGAATATCAAGGACACGTAGAGAACGACCTTGGACGCGATACAACCAACCGTGTCCGTATCAATAGTACCGACCTTGATGATCTGTGACAGGCATTTTCCAATCTGTTTATCTTCGCCCGTTTGGAGGTAGTAAGTCAAGTCAACACCGCGCACATCCGGATTCGTACGAAGTTCGGTAAATTTATCCGGAATGTTGACCTGGGATTCATCTAGCCAGTTCAAGAGGTCAAAGTCTAGGACGTTTCCTGAGTAAACCGCAAGATTTCGACTCTTATTCCTTGTATCCGCCCATGTGAAGTACACATCGCCTGAGCTCCGCAGGCTGTAGAATGCCTTCCGAGCGGTTCCCGAAGTGTGGCAGCCCCAGCCATTATAGTAAGGTGAGGTGAAGTTCGGCTCCGAGGAGCCGTCTTGGTTGAAAGCCGTACAGGGGAAGTACCAGGCGAGATCTCCGGCTGAATTTGAAGGGATATCTGATCCTGGTTTCAAGGTGATGAGGTCTTTGCAGGCTCCGTTGACATTCTGGAAGAAGAAACTTCCGTCCTGGCCTCCATACTTGTGAGGTAAGTCATAGAGAACGTTAGCGCCCGCCGGAATACCCGCAGCCGCTGGATGCTTCGACTGAGACAGATCGTAGGCCTCTCCATGAAAGATCATGTACCCACTGTCGACATGATTGATCTTCAACCGTACCGGAGGCCTCGAGCAAACAGTTGCGGTGAAACCAAACGTGAGGAAACCAACAAATGTTGCGATAAGTAGAATGATACTGATAAGACCGATCTTCTCGCGCCAGGCTTCTCGCTGCGCCTTTTGCGGCATTCCGAAACATTTCAGGAGGAAGTTGGGCGCCCAGAAAGTGATGATGGCGCAGTAAGCGCTCCAGGGGCTCGGCGGACGAACTTGCTCCATGGCCTTCTGCCGTCGTTTCTCCTCTGCAGCTGCCTTTCTTGAGATTTTTCGAGACTTCTTCCTCTTCGACCGATGACGGCTCGGCGCCCGCTCCATTGGCTTGTTGATGTTTCCGTGCGTAGCAAAATCACCGCTCCTGCCTCTGTGCTCTGCGAGCTCATCGTTTTCGATCAGTGGTTCATTTCCGGTTGTAGACGGGTATACTGGCATATTTTGAGACTTTTGACGATAGTGGTAGTTGGGATGGTTCTCATCGATGCGACTGCGCTCCGGCCTCACTTGACTCTTCTTGCGCCGTACGTCTCCACCTGCTTCGAGCCTGTCTTCATCCATATCCCTGGTTCTCCTGGAGCTGTGCGAATGGTGGCGATGGTGTTGTCGATGTGGGCTGGACAGTGTCTCGTTGTTGTCGCCCGTCTCGATATCCCGACGTCGTCTGCGCGAAGAGTCTCGGAACGCCTGCGTTTCCTCTCGCCGCGGGGGAACCTTTCCCGGCCTCTGGGGCAAAGACATGACGCTTCTATGGATTTAGAAGGGCCTGGTCAGTGACCCTGACTGGTATTCATCGAGAATTTGACAGAACCGGGTGGGAAAATGCTGCACCAGAGACACTCACCTTTAGTGACTGCTGAACATGAATGGACTTAAACTATCATATATATCGCAGTAGTTACGTCTTTTCAAGGGGCAGGACTTGTACGATGTGAGGGAGTGCCGGAGTCGTGATATATCTGTCGCGCACTGATCCACAATGTCCTCCTTTCTGTGGAATACTATACGCAGCTGCCTGAAGTCAAACAATAACGCAAAGGGAATGATCCAACACGAAGTCGAGTGTTGTCAGGGATTGTGGATTGTCGTGTATGAGCGAGGGCTGAAGATAATCGCCGCTGACAGAAGGTGGGAGAACTGGTCCGATCAGAAGACCTCCTATTATTCAAGCGAGTGACTGAAAGCCGATCATGACAGCATATTGAGGACGGCAGTCGAGAGCGAAGATGGAAGAATGCAGCGAAAAGAACGAAGCGGAAATTTGGGAAGAAAGCGCCCCGTTCTGAAAGGAGATTACTGGAGAGGTTTGGTCGATGGAGGGACAGCGATGGCAGGCGATCAAAGATGGTGTGATGCGGAGAAGGCTGGCCAGACCAAGAAGGGGTAAAGAAAAATACGCCGACCACTACTAACTACTACGGAGTACTACCGAGACGACTTACGGTCTTACACCATAGGTACACTACTAAAGGGAAATGGGAGTGTCCTCCGCAGTGCATAAGGGGCCCTTGAAACTTGAGCAGCCTTAATTATTTGTACAGGGTGAAGCGCTTTGATTTGTGAGTATGCGACGGTATTCTGTTCTGTACGTCAATACTGGAATAATAATAATAGATTGGAGTCTACCTTACTCCGTACTGTATCTAGGACACCGGTGCAGGGGCTAGAGGCGGTAGTCGCTTTAAGTGCTGCGACCTGACCTTAGCAAGCTTCTCCAATTATTGTACACAAATAAGTGCCATGTGCTCCATCGCTATGGGCAATCTATTATTACTAAGCCTCTTTTAGGTTTAGTGGGTCTGATGGTCTGCTACTCCCTGCCAATCATATGAGCCTTTCGGATCCATGAGTTTCTCGGCAGTCGACCTAAGGATCAACTTGTGATAGCTCTTATTGGTTCTATCATTGGAAGAAATAAAATTTAGCCATATACGGGATAGCTTAAAAACATTAAGCCAATCATGCAAAGCCTGGTCTTTTTGAGTTTCCCCGGTCCTTGCTCCTCAACTGATCTAAAATTGAAATTTCCAAGGGTCACCAGTTCCCGGTGCACAAAAGGAGTACCCAGTTGATCCTGGACTTTGCTAAAGATGTATTTTCTCTCTGTGGTCCATTGTTGAGACCTGCTCCTGTTGGAAAAAGACAACAGCGATCAACGTCAGACTAAGACATGTTGATATCAGTTGTCTGAAACTTGACCTTATGCATGTAAGAGCTGTCCTGGACTGGTACATCTGCCAAGCCACCTCAACGGGGGAAATTCTATTTTCAGATACACCACAAAAGTTAGAACAGCCACCCCGAGCTTGTCGCCTCAGATATGCTAAAGAACCACTGTACAAAGCTCACAGAACAAAATTCAATGCGAATCCAAGTAGGGAACTATTATACATGCCCATGCACAGAATAAGAGCATGGAATAGATTCCTTTACGATATACGGAGTACATGCAGTCGATTTCTATTGCTTTTGCCCTTGTCTGCAATGCTTGATAAGTATTATTCTATTCCTTAACAATACTATTAGGATAGGGAAATCGTTCTTACCCCCAGTGGCCTGAAATGTCTCGGCTGCATGTCTCTGGATTATGCGCCTGACCCGATGACTCGGTGTCTCGGCCTGGAATCCTGGATTCGGACCACGCGAATGTGGCAGTAGTATTCGCGAGATTAACCATCACATCATCGAGAACTCGACTGAGTTGGTTGTTACACATTACATGCTATTCAAGTGTGATTATTGCAGAATTAAGCTGCTCAATGACGCAATGGATTACCTTCTGGTTAACAGGAGACTAATAGTACGGACAGAGAGTAATCCATAAAGCTTAGATTACTGTTCAGCCACCATCAACGTTCAGAAGTATCTCACAGAATGAGCAAGACAGTTCTTTTCTGAAAATCGTTTTCTATTATTTATGTTCAATTCAGGGCCCTATCCATCATATCAGAATATGATCTATGTATGCACAAACCTTAAAGGCTTAAAGAGCTCATATGCAGAGTATGGATCCCAACAAGCAAGTAGACTATCGATCCTGCAGTCGTTAGTAGTCCCATGAGATCGACTGACTCGACCCCTACTCGCCAATAGCAAAGCTGGCTCTCAGGAACTTTGGATGCTCATTGCTCAATGCCTTCGGAATATCGATTGTGGGGAATTCGGATATGTGGTAGCACTGACTGTGAGCCCGGTGCCATGTTATGATACTTCAACAGCTCTGTAGCGATCATGTACTCTACAGGTACCGTCGTCCATACTTACACTGTACAAGCAGACGGCAACGCATTGCTACGTAGGGGGCAAATTGACTATCATAACTGCAGGACTCTCTAGTCTCTACCCTGACGCACAGAGGAGTGGTAAAAGAGAGTACTGTTATCGTACTCTTCGGCTTTGGTCCTTCAGCTGCCAGAGACACATCACCAGAATCTCACTTTTGGCACTTTTTAGCGACAGCTGGGACCAATATCATTTCGTTAAGGATGCCTGGAGGTCCTCTTACGCCACACAATGTAGGACATGACAAGGCTAGCTGAAATACGAGGCGGCTGAGGGATGTCTATTTCACCTCACACTCGCAGTAAATGTTGCAGCTTGTGGTCAGGAAGCAAGTGAACAGAAAATCGCTGTGTATGAGTATTTCTGGAATGTATATCCGCGGGGTCTTTTGACTTTAGCATCAGAACGTCTGAGGATAAGAAATCAAGACCAGGATCATTAAACCTTGGACTGCTGGGAATATTGTCTGGGGAAGGACTTGGCATGGATTGAGCATCGTCATTGTAAAAGCTTACGCCGCTGGGGGTCTGTATGTTGATTTAAACATGGACTGATAGCCTGCAGATAAAACAAGATCAACAACATAGTGTACCTACTCTTGAGCATGTTGTCTGTACAACTTTGACGTTCCTGTTTCATCATACCCTGAGTGCCCGGGATACAACAAATGAACCCGTGGAAGACCTCTTAGTTGTCCAGTCCAGCGGATGTCCAGAAGGTCCAACACTATTGGCTGATCGGTAATCATTGACTTTGAAGGGATTTCCTCCCCTCGGCTTGGCATACGGAGACACTGCCACCAGAGACAAGAGTACCTACGGAGTAAGATACATAAGATCGAGTCCCTACAGAAGAGTATGGACATATGGACATTGATATGTCGTTACTTATTCAAATAACTAATATCAGGATATGATGCAGGTTGTTCGATCTGACACTATTTTTGCCCCTGTAGCCTAAAATTTTCGCAGATCAGGCTTATGTTCTCCGTAGTCTGTAAGCGACGGACGAATATTGCATTTCGATCTAGGTAGTCTAAGGCTCTAAATTCAGGTCCAACCAGGGCAAGTTGAGAAAGAAGATGATGGAAGGAGAAAGACAAGCTCAAGATCAAGGTAGAGAGGGAGAAAAATACCACCATTCCACATGACCATTTCCAGCGTGCTCAGGTGGGGTTTTCATGACTCTTTCTGCTGCTTTCTTTGAACGAACCAAATCCTTCGGTCGACCCTTCTGCCTACCTAAGGTAAAGGTAGGTACCGTCTACTGGTAAAGGGTAATAATACCCAGATCGATACGGGGCGGAACCGGTCCAAAGCAGCAGCTAACGATCAGACTAGAGCCATTTATGGACATGGCCTTATTCACCCACTTGGTGCGGGCGCCTCCTCTTCTCCAAAAAAAGTAGAGGCTCCCTCGCTCAGTCAGGCAATTGAGACTTTTGCTTGGCTTTCTGGTTTCAACTCTAGTCCACACTCTTCGGATTTGCATCTTCGCCTCGTCTCTGCGTATCCTGTCCCCTGAGACGAATATACGGGAATCCGACCATCCAGCCTCCCTAGTCCCTACTGTTGACAGGCTCGGAGTCCTTACTATACTACTACTACGAGGCAGTGGACCCAACCCCGACCTTTCTCCAGTTGACCCTTTACTTCTCCACGATCCTGGTTGCATCCCCAGGTCGAAATACAGATCTTCACTCGGTCGCTATCACCGCAATTTGCACTGCATAATCGCTTGACCAAGTCTCGATGCCGTCGGAAATCTAAGCCCCCTCCATCTTCAGTCACCCATCGCTCCAGATCAGATTGACAGTCTTCGGAACCGGATATCTGGCGATTGACGGCAATACAGGAATCCTGTCTCGGCTCGTTGCCGCCCCATAAACAGAGAGAAAAAAAAAATGGCAAGCCCGGTAGCAGGCGAATATCCTCAACCTATATCGTCCCCTCCCCCGGTCTATCTTCGATCATCTCCCCCGCTTTCGCCGTCTCAGAGTCAATCGACTCCCAGGTCGATCCCCCAACAGCGCGACACACAACGCATTCCACGGAAGCCATTGCACGGCTCTCGATCCGAAAATGAATATCATCCAGTTCCGCCGGTCCGTATTCACGAGGACGTGAATCTGCCGCAATCGTCCAACACGGTACCCGAAAGTACTCGCAATGGTCATGTCGAGGATTCTGTTCCCACCGCTGCTTTAGCCAACATGTCGCTTGGGGATCAATTACAGAATCCCCAGAATAGCAATGGAGCTTTTCCACCACGCCGAGACTCTTACGCCCCTCCAACAGCCCCAGGATCGAGGAAAGCTGGGCATACGCCGGCTAGCAGCGGTTCCTGGTCTGTCATAGACAACCAGCTCAAAGATGAAACCAATGGTTCTGTCCCGTTTAATGCCTCGTCTTCAGACCCTGCAGTTCCCAGTGGTAGCCAGAACAACTCCTCCCTCAACAGCTTGGACAGTGAAGTCCGCCCCGAGAACTTCGAGCCCTTGCACTATCATCACCAACCTTATCGTAACTCCAAGGTCGCACTCAAGCCGCCATCTGGTGCCGGATCGGCCGAGAATCTGTCCGGCTCCAACGGTTATCTCTCAGCTAGACGGCATGGTATACCACGGCCAAGCTCAACATACTCGTCTCTCTCGGATATGGGCGGTGATGGCCGAAACTTGTCGCCCGGTGCTTCTCCCTACCTTCACGCTCGCGCTTCACCGAGGAATTCCTCTTCCCCCGATGTCCGGCCTCTTTCTTTTGTAGATCTCCTCAACACGTCCTATCCCCAGCCAGGTCCGACCGCCACACAACTGGACAACTCCCATCTAAAATCCTGGGTGGGCAACAATGCCTCCTTACTCGATCACAAACAGACCTTTGATATGTATCTGGCAAATGTGAAGAAAACGGACGACCCTGCCGTACAATATGAGTTCGCCGTGTTCATGGTCAACGCGATGCTGGAAATGCCGCCGGACGATCATGAAGCACGTAAGGATGCAGTGTATGGCCGGAAAGCGACTGGGATCACTCGGGAAAGTCTCCTCAAGGAAGCCAAGTTGATCTTTCAACGTCTGGCCGACCGTAGCTATCCGTTCGCGCAGTACTACTTGGCGGATGGATATGCGTCCGGACTCTTCAGCAAGGGCAAGGAAGACTATGACCGAGCATTTCCCCTGTTCGTGGCGGCGAGCAAACATGGTCACGTCGAGGCCTCCTACCGTGCAGCCCTCTGTTATGAATTCGGCTGGGGAACCAGGGTGGAAGCGGCCAGAGCACAACAATTCTACCGCCAAGCTGCCTCCAAGAATCATCCTGGGGCCATGCTGCGCTTGGCCAAGGCCTGTCTGGCGGGTGACATGGGCCTAGGAAAACGGTATCGGGAAGGCATCAAATGGTTGAAGCGGGCGGCGGAATCCTCCGACGCCCAGTACAACTCTGCGCCGTACGAACTCGGCCTCCTACACGAAACGGGATACGGCGATGATGTCTTTCCTGATCCAGCCTACGCAGCTCAGCTCTTTACCAAATCGGCGGATCTGGGCCATGCGGAGGCCAGCTATCGCCTCGGGGATGCGTATGAGCATGGCAAGTTGGACTGTCCCCGAGACCCCGCATTGAGCATCCACTTCTATACCAATGCCGCACAAAGGGGGCATGCCATGGCGATGATGGCCTTGTGCGCTTGGTACCTCGTAGGCGCGGAGCCTGTTTTGGAGAAGGACGAAGGCGAGGCCTATGAGTGGGCCAAGCGAGCTGCAGAACTTGGTATGTCAACAGATAAATTTGACCAGTCAAGTGCTAACATTCTGCAGGACTGGCGAAAGCACAATATGCTGTCGGATATTTCACAGAGATGGGCATTGGCTGCCGTCGTGATCCATTAGAGGCCAACGTCTGGTATGTGAGAGCGGCGGATCAGGGCGACGAACGCGCAAAGCATCGCATTGCCACCATTCGAGCTGCTGCCGAGGGCAGGAGCCCTGCGCGGAATGCAAAAGGGGGGCAAAAAGAGAATCAGAGGTCTCTAGGTGCGTTCAACAGTCATGTGTGCTGCCTCGAGCTAATCCCTGGTACAGATGAAGAAAAGTCTGGCAAATCTAAACGGTTCACTATTTTCTAAGAAAACTGACGATCAGCATTCACGACAAGCCTTCGGTCGATTTTCAATTGTCTATATGCTCCATATGTCTATGGGATTAATACATAATGCATATTCTACATGCGCATTTCTTCGACCTTGACTGCGCCTGAGGTTCCGTCAAGGGTTACAGCGTTTGCGCCTCAATACAGCTGATGTTGTGGGGACTTCCCCTTTTTTTGCTCTGGCAGCCGATCATTTGTTGAACGCGAACAATCATTGCATCCTATCAGACATTGGTTATTCATGTACTACGAGCCATCCTGAGACTTTCAGTAGAGGACAACCTCTACCATCATTCTATATCTCTTGCATGCATTTTGTTGCCACTTTGTTCTCATCCATCGCTGATGCTTGATCTTCGGCGTATGGCAATGCTGTACAGTTCATTAGCGGGCTTCATTCGGCGTTTGAACCATTGCGCATGATGCTTCTTGATTACTTTGTTGAACCATTCACCAAGTGATAGACCTGGAGGTCTTTGAGATGTTTTTACACAGGTGTCAGAGATATGCAATGCTAATTTGGGATTGTCAGAGCTAGTCTATATAGTGTAGGAACGAGCTGGAGTACCTCTCTATTGTGTACAATCAATAGTGTCAGTACAAGTACCTGTTGTGATGTCATGATGGACCTGCTGTGGGTCTTTGCGAGTATCTCTCGCTCTCTATGACCGTGGCGTCTTTTAGATGAAGATGCATTAATCGTACCTGCGGTGTGGCATGTTCATACCAGCCATTATATGTCGGTCTATGTCTGAACAAGCAGCAGTACGTAATCCGTACATATTGGCAGTCGACTTAAGTCAAGTTCTAAGCTTACGTAGCGTTGATCCATCAGGTATATAATCTGTATCGTCCAGCTTAGCTAGAACCGATATGCACATCCGACTACGCCTCGAGTAGAGACCAGGCTTTCGCAATGCAGCATGTCAAGACTCCCTATCATCTTGTCATGAGTCCGTTCCTCCCTGGTACATCGAGAGCTTTTGCCCCTGCCGTTGTACCTACATTAGAGCAGTGCACGCAGTGGATTCGCCAACTAGTCTGCGAATCAAGCGACGGATCGACGCGGAGTACTCCTGAATCCTCAGAATCATGCCCCGGCATTATGATGTTGGGACTATTACCATCCAGTTCTGACGGCTATAGTCTACTTGGTCATAGGGCAAGGTGGATATACGATGCACCAGCCATGGAATAATATATCAATCCAACCTCCAGCCTAGCATCATTCTCCCTGGTACATACTACATACTCCTGCAACTCGTCCGCGAGATGGAAACCCAGTATCCATCATGTCATCGACAGCTTAACAGTTAACAAGGCAGTAGAGGTCGTACACAATACCCACAGCCAGCGCTCCAGCGTCCAATAACAAGGTGTGCGGACTCCATCCTGCAGATCAGTGATCAGTGATCAACAGCGCAACAGCTGATCCTGTTTCAGGTTGCTGCATCGCTTCCAAAAATACGGGGCAAAGGGTGAGAGACAGAGACACCCCAGACTCCTCCCGTAAGGAAGGTGGGCATAGGCAGGCTCTTTGTCGCACCATCCCGACCTCCTGATTTTCATTCATTCGGCTCTTGGTCTGGTGTCACAGAAGGTACATAACCTGCCGCTCTGCTCTGCTCAGCCACCCACGTTCATCCGTTCTTGACTTCTACTTCCGGAGGATTACTTAGGAGTAGAGTGTTCTGTAGACTTGTGCGTTGATCGGATCCAGTTCCAGTTCAGGTATGTCCGTTGACCCTGTCATTAAACTCCCTTCCTTCCTGCCTCCTTCACACCCTGCTAGTGCTAGCCTCTAGGTAGCAGGTCGCAAGAGATGATCTAATCGTCATCATCTGTGGTAAACCCAAAAAGAAAAGGTTACAGTATCAAGGGATGACATTCTGACAAGTCACGCAACACAGATTCCACCACCACCACCACCACCACGGTCATCCACTTTACCAACAAACTACCTATCGTCGACACTTCCAATACAATATACATCACATCGAACATCCCATTTTAAAGCAAACAGCACAATGCGTCTCCTCTCGCTCGCCCTCCTCCTCTCCGCCGCCATGGCGCTGCCTTCTGCTGAGAAGTCCTGCTCCGGCGTAAGTCAAGTCCACCTCCCCACGCTCATACTCATACCCATCCTCTTGCTTCGACAACAAGCACAATTAACTACCATCCCCGCTTTGCACACAAGCTCACTGACTAACTCACAAACAAAGGTCGGCTTCCCCTGCGGTAACGCAACCATGAACGCCCTCGACTGCTGTATCCCTCTTGTCTGTGGCCCTGGCGCGGTAAGTCCTGTGCCCTCTTACTTCCTCCCTCGTGCCTCCCGTCGTAGCATCGGATGAAAGTGAGCTGATGGAATTGTTGCTAGCAACCCGTTTGCCGACAGCCTGGTCATTATCGTCAACGTCTGTAATCTAATATGGTCGGAGGATAAGCGAGGTGTGGGTTTTATTCGCCAGTGCCAGTGCCAGTGCCAGTGCCAGTGCCAGTGCCAGTTGCTATTAGAGGATGGATATCATTCATGGGCAGAATTGGAGTAGGCGATGACGGCCGGGCGGCGGGTACGGGTTCCTTATGTCTTGTACTTGTAGTTGGTTTAATCTTGTCGATAATGCAGTGTCTTCCGCTGTTGCTTTGTTTATGAGTGCGGAGTATGGGAGGATGATAAGATATGATAGGGTCATGTTTGACCTCGACATCAAGACGACCAGCGGCGGTTGAACACTAGACATGGAGCAGGTAAGCAGATGGATGAATGATCGCGGCTACAGTTACAAGTTGAAAGAACAGTTACAGAATCGTATGGAATTGCACTGCATTGCATAATACACAAAGAAACAGTTCGATTCGGCCAGGGAGTAGACATGAATAAAAAGTTATATCTACGGGAACTTGGAGGTACATTGAGAATGGTATAAGATGGCAACTGTCGTCGAACACACAAAAAATGAAAGGATATATCCTGGGCCGACAGAAAATTGAGAATAACTCCAAACCTCCCTAGATTCTCTCAAAACGCAAGCTCAACCCGCGCTTAGTCGAATTTGTCGATGCAACCCCAGTATTGCTCGACGTCGAACTCGCCGGGCTGCTTCCACAGGTCATCATAGTAGGAGAAGAAGACGGACTTGGAGCCGGCTTCCTGGGCAATGGCCTTGATGGCGGTAGCCTGCTCGGCGACACCGGGAACAGCCTTGCCATTGGCTTTACCAGCGTGAGGCCAGCCGGTCTCCAGGTTGATGACATCCTTGCCAGGGCAGATGCCCTCAAGGACCTTGATCTCCTGAGCAACGAACTTGCCAGCCTGGTCGGCGGTGACATCGGGGTTGAAGAACGGGTGGATGTTGGCACCAGTGATGTCACAAGCACCGCACAGAGTGGAGCCATAGGCCTGCCAGATGTTGATGGGCTCGGTGGTGGTGACCGGGCCAGTGTAGCCGGCCTGCTGGAAGGAGGACTTGGCAGAGGAGATGAAGCCAGCAAGGCTGGCAGCATCGGTGTAGCCGTTCTGGATAGCCTCGTTACCGACGACGATGAGGGTGACGAGATCCCACTGGGCCCACTTGGAGATTTCGGTAACCTGGTCCTGTGCGCCGGAGACACCAGTGTCGGTGATGAAGACACCAATGATCATGTGGAGACCGGAATTTTTGGCGGCCTCACCAATGTACTGCAAGCTGTTGCAGTCGGTTCCGTAGACACGGACGTGGGTGAAACCCTTGGATGCGAGATCGGCAACCTCGGAGAGGACGGAGGACTTGTCCTTGCAGTCACCCTGGTTGGTGTAAGGAGTGTAGGTCATACCCATCTGGCCGGCGACGGCACTGACACCGGTGGGGGCAGGAGCGCTGGAGGGAGCAGAGCTGGTGGAGGGGACCGCGGTAGTGGCAGGAGCGGCAGTGGTGCTAGGAGCGACAGTGGTGCTAGGGGCAGCAGGAGCAGAGGTGGGCAGGTTCTGGCCGGAGAAGGGGCAGACATAGGTGTAGTCGGTACGGGTGACGGTCACAATCTGCTCAGGCTGCGTGTAGGTACCAGGAGTGATGGTGGCGGGAGTGGGGTAGACAACGACGGTCTCGGTAGGGACGTAGGTGGTGGTGGGAGCAATGGTGTAGGTGCCAGCAGAGGGGCAGACGTAGGTGGTGGTCTTGATAACGCTGGTCACGGTGGAGCCAGAGGGCTCAACGGTGGCGTAGGGGCAGACAACGGTGGTCGAGTACTCAACCACAGTGGTGACACCACCGATGGTGTGAGTACCGCTGGGCAGTTGGGTGGTGGTAGCTCCGCACACGGTGGTCGAATCGGTGACGGTCAGAGTGGTGGCGGGGATGGTGTAGACACCAGTGGAGGGGAAGGTGGTGATGGCGGGAGTGGGAAGAGGGACCTTAGGGGTCGCAGGGACCGAGGAAGTCGCAGAGACCGAGGGAGTCGCAGGGACCGAGGGGGTCGCAACAACAGTCACGGTGCTGGTGCTGGTCGAGTGCAAAGTGGTGACAGACTCGGACGTGACGGTGCTGGGAGTGGGAGTCGAAATGGGGACCACTACTGACGTTAGCAGTGACTTTTTGCAAGTGCAGGAAGAACCCTGTATCCTTTGATATGGTCGACCAAGCATCGAGTCATATCAAAACGGGCTCCGATCAGATTTCGGTCGCAACTTCAGGAGACTTACGGGTAGGGGAGCCCCAGACAGTGACGACCTCGGTGGTGCAGCCGCAGGAAGCATCAGCTTCGAGAGCACGATGCTTGTGGAAAGAATCATGGCCGTGACGACGCATGTGCGCGACATCGGCCATGGCGGTGCCAGCGATGGCGGCCGCGGTGGCCAGAATAGCACCCCTCATGGTGAATAAGAATGTAAAGATGTTGCAAATTTCAAGGAACGCCCGCTGAACGAGTGAAGCGGTAGTGAATAAAGCGCTGTCAAGAGGGGCGCGGTGGCCTCTTTTGTTTTCTTGAGATGAAGAGACTTGAGGAAGTTCGAGATAGAAACCCGAGAAAGGAGAGAAGAATAAGAAGAGAAGAAAGAAGGGAAAGGAGAGGAGAGGAGAGGAGAAAAGAGGCGAGCAGGGGGCGGCCAGTGGGTAGACTAGTAAGTAGTACTAAAAGTAAAGCCCAAGCCCACTTGATGGGATCGTGGCCGGGGTTGGCCTCCTGGAGACTGACAGACTGTACGGACCGAGAGTTCTGGCCCAGGACCAGCAGCCCAAAAGGGGGAAGTCGAGGGAAATTACGGAGCTTAGCTTGGTGCCTTGGTGAACACAGCAGCAGCGGTGTACTGGACTTACCTTACTATATTAAGCATAGTCAGGCACCCAGTCATGCTGATTGGCAGGTATAGGGGGCATTATTATTATTGCATGGATCGTCCCAGAGGAAGTTGACCAGTGGTAGTCCGCACGGCTCGGATAGTTTGTTAGGGGTGGACTGCAACAAGAAATTAGAGTCGACTCTGGCAAATCATCGATTTGCTCATTGTCAAGTTTGGGCTTAGACCAGGTTGATCCTTACGATAGTATTCCTAGCCAGTAGCCACAGGACACAGGTCATAGGTCAAACATGGTCTTCGCCGTGTCATTGACTCATTATTATTCAGAATTTTCACTATGACAACTGACAAGATCCAACTATTCTTGCGTCTCCATCTAACTATGCTCTACGCAATTGAAGATCCATACATCTAGAACACTTTTCCAGTGTTCGATGGTGATCTTGGATTTTGGAGCAATCAATATATAGCAGTGGCTGGTCCGGTTAGGAGACTTGTACTTGGTGGTACTAACGTTATTATTATTGTTTCAGCCCCGTCCACTGCGTCCGGTCATTGTACTCCGTACTGTCATTTTGATGATACTGTCATTCCGACCCAGCTGACTTTTACTTAATTCTGTTCTAAGCATGCCAGCAGAGCGATTTCATTTACATACTGCCCAATCGCCTCATGACTTCATCTTATCACCTTGACTTTCAACAGGAAAAGGAACCGTGAGTTGTCCATCGTCACTCGTCAGGAAACTTGGTTCCAGCGGCAAAACACTGCAAGGCACTCATCTCCGCTAATGCAGCCATGTGGAGATTTGACTCTGCCACCATGCACGACTAGGCCAAGATAGGTATAGCGATTATCTGTAGCCCTGCACTCTCAAGTTTAATTGGCGGTTGCTGATGGCTTTAATTTCCCGATGTTCCTCCCATAATTTAAGTCTCGTTTCCACGGAGCATGGATTTATTTTCGTCCCTCTGCCACGTATTTTACCAACCACTGCTGTTATTATTATTATCAACTGCGCCATGAATAGATGCAATGTGGTCCGTAGACTACTACTGAGTATGCTGGAAGTCAGAAATCTGTTAGGATAGATGGATTATGGACTGAATTTGCGGCCAATTGAGCAAATGAGGCTGCTAATCTATCTCTGGATACCATTTATCTTCGTCCATAGTTTACAATAGCCCCTCAGGCTAATGCTTTGAATTCAATGGGTTCGAGAGCGGTTACCTGAGCCTCGGCCAGCCACTGGTCGAGTTGTACGACGAAGAGAGGTACTTGGACGTGCATTTGTCTATCTGGCAACTTGCAAGTAACGAGCTCTGCAGTTATCAACCAAATGGCTTTCTCTTTCAAATAGACATCTGATCTGAAGACGCTCAGATTTGGATTCAGTATTCGATAGCCGTCTGCATACACAGGGGCAGTGTCCGTAGCACAAATCTCAGATTGTGTGTGATGGTGCTGAAGGTGGCTCCGACTGAGCCGACAACCGAGACGAGGATTTGCCATCTCACAAGTCATATCACCTCGTTCTCTGGACGCCGTTTGTGGAATACAAATAACTATTGAATGTTATCCAAGTTTTGACGTGCACGATCAGCTAGCTTTCAATAATAGAAGGGATATCATGTCACGATCATGGACGCGCGTGCTCTCCAGTATCTACAACCCCTGACTCGGAATCCAGCATCCCAGCCGTTCTTGGAATCTTGGATTTCTTGCAGACTGACTCGGCAGCGGCACCTACTGAATACAGTAGCTACAGGCTACAGCTTTTGTACCTCCTAACCTATCATAATTCATAGCTGACAGAACAGTTCTCGAGACTGCGGGGTGACATCCCCCAGAAATTCAGCGATTCAGCGCCCAGCAATCCCTTTCGGCTACCCCTGAAGACTCGACCAACCAGCCTTCTCAAGTGCTCACAGTCACTGCTCAAGGGTGATGGCGCTTGGCACTATCGTTTGACCGTGCACTTTTAACAGTGGCTTCGCCGAGTTCGGTCAGACAGCTAGCATGTTACTATTCTCAACTGTTACTCCACAGTATCTCCTAAATATGGATCACTCTCTCCGGACATGAGACAAAGTCACAAAACCGTCCACTAGCGGGCTTAGGGCTGTTGTCTAAGACAAGGTTTCAATAGAGCCTTTTCGAGTCAGAAGGCGAGTCCGAAGTAGTCCTTACACTGCACTCAGGGGTGGTCAACTGTAAAACTGTCAATATTCTTGTGGTGCCGTAAACAGGGGAAACTTGCAGTGGTAACTGACCACTGCGGACGACAAACATATTGATGTGTGATGAGGATATATTGGAATGCTACTCCATGCGGAACAGAATTGACTCATGCCATGTATCTCATGAACCTTTGCGTTGCAGACTTATGCCGACGATGTGATAGTAAGGAGTACTTCGTAATAGAGCGGTATTCCGTATGCTCCTTAAATCCTAATGGGGTGAGCGTGAGGGCAAGACGGAGCAACCTACGATAAGGGGCTGGCTCACAATCAGATCAGGTTCTCTTCAGTCATTTTACAAAAGCCGGAAATTCCCAACAGTGGCCGGTTGGTGTAGTTGGTAAGTTGGTTATCATGTATCGTGCAGCAGTTCCTGCTCACACCCATTGCAACAAAATGCCTTGTATTGATCAGACCAACTAACTGGATGATGATTTGACCGATAGTCTATCTCTACGCGATTTCCTCATGTCAGTAGACGTCGTCGCGCTCGTACTAGTGCTGACTGACTAGGCTCCGCGGGTGCTGCTGAAGAAGGTACTGGGGCCCTGGGGGCCGCACTATATAGGGACTTGTATAATAAGCTTCTGAGCTCCCCGTAGTGATATACCAGCTGTAAGCGTTATCTATGTCTGGACGCTCAGCGCGACAGTAAATGCAAAGAAACGTTAGCACACAGAGCATTTAACAATACATGTCCTGAGACGATACGGCGACGTTAGCGACTGAAACTTTGTGATACTATCTCGGGTAATCGAAAAGCAGGGGATAGATGAGCAACAAGATTTCATTTTGACTGCAGCAATTCCAACTGAATCTGATTCTAACTGAATGATAGTTCACCACTCCCAATTTTTCGGGTGAAGGTACCAGTCTGTTTCTTTGCTTGGCTTCGCTAGTCCAAACTCGACGTAACGAGCATCTGACCATTCAAGCTTACCGAAAATTGGCCATCCCCTTTGGAAACCCGAAATGCGACTGTAATCCGTTAGTATATATTTCCAACACATTCACATAGCATGCCATGCCTGACGTACAGATTGCCTGTGGACTGATCAAAGATGATCTTCGAGAGTCTGGCCTGACCTGTTTTTACCCCGCAACTAAGTACCTGTCTTTTCATTATATTAGTCTCCTGTCTGTCTGCCTACCTAGGATTTGCATAGACTTACTCATAGGCGGCACGGAACTTAGAACGGATGTCTTTGCGTGCGGTGTCATCCAAGCCCCAGAAGAATTCCTCTGTCAGAGGCTCACCAGGGACCTTTTCCCACACAAGGTATCTAACGTAGCCACCAGGAACGAGTTCGTGCTCTCCTTGTATTCTTTCTGCGTGGCCAAGGAAGCGAGGAACAGCGCTACAGCCTCCACTCTGCAACAGTTTAAAGCACTCCAGCTCACCACACACCTCAGGAGGAACGGCCTGTCTAGCCAGTGTGTCGTGATCAGCGTCCTCCGTTCCAGTGATAGGAATCTGTTGGTAGACTCGCATGAACGCTATCTGCGTCGGGTCCTCTGCAAGGTGGCACAGAAACTTGCCAACAGTCAAAGGAGACCCGGTGCCCATTTTGACATCGTCATCTGTCAGAGGAACTGCCCTCTCTGAAAGTTTCTCCGTGATCACCCACGTGCGGGAGATCCCTGACGGGGCAGACCCGACTGACATTGGAGAAGCCGCCAGAGCAGAGGGAGAGCTCGTAGCGCGAGAGGGTTCGGTGGAGGGGGCGAGGGAGGTAGATTTTGGCGACGCGCCGTCTGAGACAAGGTCATATGTGGTGACCGTAGTGCCTACTAGGCCGCGGAGCAATCGAGCATCGAAGTCGGTCGTTCTGATATAAGGTGTCATGATGACTCCTGAGCTTCGGCTATGTTGAATAGGTAGAACCTGCAGTGGTAGTAATGATTCCCCCGGATGTCTGATCTGGATTGACCGAGCACATTTGTGCATATCAGTTGGATCAATACTCAGGATCCCATCGACCAACTGCGGACAACAAAGATTGAGTGTGTGATGAGAACCTGGAGTATATTGATATGCTCCTCCTTGTGGAGCAGAGCTGACTCATACCCCATATATCTCATGAACCTTTGCGTTGCAGACTTATGCCGATGATAATGATAGTAAAGTATGCTCCTTAAGACCCCGTGGTTACGCAAGAGTAGTAACCTATGGCTCGCAACCAGCTAGGTCGTAGGTTATGTACTAAAATTGCTGCTGATTTCTCAACAATGGCCGGTTGGAGTAGCTGGTTATCTCGTATCCTTAACACGGATAAGGTCACCGGATCGAGCCCGGTACTGGTCATTATTTCTTTTTTATTTTTGCTTCTTCCATTATTATCTCGTGAATTTATGGCTTGTACGTTCAAGGGTTGATGAATATGGTATCATTCTTGGACTTCTTCCTCATCAATGTTGTCTCTCTTGTCATCGCTTTATGATTTGAGCCTTCGTTGAGGCCGCGACCGGCCAGGCTGACTCCAATGTCTCATTCAAACGGAGCTGGACTTTTCTAATGTGCTTTCATTTCCGACTTTATATTGACTAAAAGGAATGCTATCTCGTGAACTCCGACAGTTTCTCATTCGAATGTATCTTCACTGCTCAATCCACATACTCAACAGCAACGGCACCAGGTCTTCCCGTCGCATGACAGCAGAATGTACTCCATACGTCGCAAACCAGCCAAAATCTCACTGATGAGATTACCAAAAAACATACATCACTAGAAAATTATACAAGCCGAACCGTGACTTTCCACAGGCCAGCTCTACAAAGTACATAGCAAGACCTGGAACATACCTGTTCTAAGATCATGCCACCTACCTATACGGCGACCACACCACCTCATCTCACCGCGCCACGAGCCCTGGACCACACCATCATATCACACCCTCTATTTCAATTCGGAATGGCTTGTGATTTTTGATTGGATGGCGCTCTCAGCCTCCGTATTCACCCTACAGAAGCATCACGAAGTGTCGGTGGTTGTCGACATCTTGATTCCGGCGTCAGGTAAGGTGATTCGGGAATAGAAGTGCCTTGGTATGGTTCCATCGCTTTACCCTGGGCCCCAAAAGCCTCGAGGATATAAAGAGGGTGGTAGGTGGGTGAAGCTGGGATGGTATATCCATATCAGCATCCGATCAATCCAGCATCGGTCTAAAACCTGCGAGGACGCATTGAAGCAGCGCAGCCACCTACAACATATCCAAAGATCGGAAAGCAGTCGTCGCGGCAGAATGACGGAATCCGAATCCTCCTCTCGTCTCCAAAATGACTATGGAGCTGATCTCTGGGTTCGCTCTGGCGCGGATCGTCGCGTATGTACTTCACCCTGTCACATGTCACTCAGAGGTGCTCTTTAATGGTATTGCATGCAGGGCTAACGGGTGCAGCACCCAACGGCCGGACGAGGGCTCTTTGCCGGCCTTCAAGACGTGAAGCACTACAATGTCGACCATGGCTGGGCCAAGCGCAGTGAGGGTCAGTCGCAGGGGCTGTTTAGTTTCTTGTGGAGTCGGTATGTTCTTCGTCCTTCATATGTCTATGGAACTACTGACTGGTCAGGTTTACGGGAGTAACCTATCGTCCGCCGACGGATTCATAGCATGAGATGCTTCTGTCTTCTGGTCATGGTCATGTATAATAAGATATCATTATTTAGCGTTCAGTACAGCTGCTACAGTATCAACATCAGCATCAGCATCAGCATCATCTCATTCATTACCTCGTTACCATCTCCTTAATCACATCCGCTGTCAAACAAATATATAACCATAGGTGCAACTTCAAGACCTCCTCCCCATTCCCCATCCGGCTCCAGACTCCACCACACTCTCCGTCACAAACCTATCCTTCATACCTCCAAATACCCTCCGCCACATCCTCCGCCCTCCCGGGAGCTGGCGGCGATGACGCGGGTGCCTGACAGCTTGTTTATGGAGATGAGGGTTGGGGTTGAGGTTGTCATTGTTGGACTATCTTCCGTAGATACAGTACCTGCTGATGTAGGAAGTAGGCTATCTTGGATGGAGAGGGATCTCTTCAGATTCAGCACGGCTATGCTGCTGCTGCTGCTGCTGATGATGGCTTTATGTACTCTGCAATGGAGCAATGGTACCTTACTGATCACCAAGCATGATGTTGATACCAGCAGGGACTCTCGTTCTAACTTCCTAGCTCTGATAATGTCCGCCAGCCCAATCTCCATCTAACTGCAGAGGACTCGATTTCTGAAGAGACGCCGTCCTGTAGAATATAATTGATTGGTGGTCACTAGAGTACAAGAACAGTTAACCGCTAGACATAACATGATACAACTCCGTAATCCCAAGATGGCCCGTCTCGCAATGACATCAGCGACGCCATATCTAATGAAATGGTATATATTTTATTGTAGATTAGCTCTTGGCAAATGCTTAGTCCCAGCCAGAGATCTTCATGGTTCCCTTCTCCTGCAGGTTCTGGTGCATCTTGAAGGCCTGGAAGAGCAGATGGGGCTCGTGGCCCATGCCCTTCTTCAGGCACTCGTATTCAGCCCGGTCCATGTAGTCCGTAAGAATGGGCTGGTAGTCGGGGTGGGCGCACTGCTTGATGATGACACGAGCACGTTCGCGAGGAGACAGACCACGCACGTCGGCAAGACCCTGATAATGTCAATGAAATTCAACCAAAATTCAGCGAAAGAGCTCACCTGTTCAGTCACAACAACGTCAAGATCGTGCTCAGTCTGATCAATGTGAGTGCAGAAAGGCACAATGCAGCTGACACCGGTAGGGTCGATCTTGCTGGGACGGGTACTGGGAGTGTGCATGATACTGTACTTGGAGTTGCGGAGGAAGTCGGCAGATCCTCCCAGACCGTTGAGCATCCGAGAGCCCATGACACAGGTGCTGTTGGCGTGGGCATAGATATCAACCTCAACGGGAGTGTTCATGCCGATACATCCAAGACGACGGATGATCTCGGGCGAGTTGGACACCTGCTGAGAACGCAGGAGGAGCTTGCCCGCGTAGCGCTCCCAGTTATCGTAGAACCGCTTGAATCCATCGGGGGAGAAGCGGATGGAGGTGGCAGTGGCAAAGTCCAAGTTTCCACTGTCGAAGAGATCCAGGAAGGAATCCTGCAACACCTCAGTCCAGACCTTGAGGTTGGTAAAGTCCGCACCACCCTTGCTCAGGCCGCCAATGACCGCGTTGGCGATGTTTCCAATACCGGACTGGATGGGGAGCAGGTTCTGGGGCAGACGGCCATGCTTGACCTCGTGCTTCAGGAACTCGATCAGGTTGCTGGCAATGGCCTGCGAGGTTGCGTCCTCGGGCGCGTTGGGCAGGGTCTGGTCCGGGTAGTCCGACTCGACAATGGCGACGACCTTCTCCGGGTCGACGGGGATGTGGGGGGTTCCAATGCGGTCCTCGGGCTGCATGATAAGGTACGGCTTCCGGCGAGGAGGAACTTCCGACATGGTGATATCGTGCAGACCCTCGAACGACGGACTGGCAGTGTTGACCTCGATGATGACCTTGTCGGCCATCTGGATCAGTTCGGGAGACGCACCGACGGAAGCACCGGGAATGATGCCTCCATCCTCAGTGATGGCCGATGCCTCAATCACAGCAACGTCAATCCTGTTCTTGGGCTTGTTCATCGTGTACCAACCCTGTCACAATTAGCACAGCTCCGGTAAACCAGAATAGCAGAATCCGTCTTGGGGTTCTCACATAGACAAGGTCCGAAGGAAACATGCTCAGATGCTTATCAAAGAACTTGATCTGACCATTATTGATACCCTTGGCAATCTCCTTGCCGACCTGGTGAGGACTCCGCCGTTCAATCATGTTCAGCCGCGCCCACCGGTTCTCTGTCTCCGCGCCCGAGGAGGCACCAACGAACAAGGTGTACTTCAGCTTTCCCTGAAGGTTGTTCTTCTCGACATGATCAGCGAGCGCGGTAGGCACTTTCCTGAGCAGAGCAATCAGCGTCAGCTGCAATGATTGCTGTCTCTTGTGTCAAGGTCAACTTACTTGGGGTAGCCAACACCCGTGAATCCGGACCAGCCGATGTATGATCCATGGGGGAAGAGATCGATGAGATCTTCAGCCTTGGCCAGCTTCTGGAGGTAGGAGGGCCGTCTCACACGGCTTTTCAAAAGGGCGGACGCAGCCATTTTGTGGTGGGAGGTTTAAAGTGAACGCAAAGAGTGGGGAGGGGTTGTTAGAGGGGGAAAAGGAAGGGAAAGAAAAGAAGGAAGAGGGCGGATGGGATGACGAGGGGGGAGGAAACGAAGAATAAAATAGTTACGCCACGGAAACGAACTCCCCACGGGCAGCGTGATTCCAAAGGTGGAGAAATCCTCCTGTTCGGATTACGGGAATAAGGTAGAGGGAATCCTATGTAATAGGAGAAGTAATAGTAATAAGTCAGGGTCCCCTGTAGACTAGAGGGTGACTAGGTAAAGTGGGTGGACTGACGCCTATACTACGGAACTATGGAGGACAAGAATCAACAGCATGGATCTCAATATCTTCCCCAGAGAATACAGCAAAGAGAGCAGTCAATTAAGCAGGAATGGAATATACTCTCCCTTCCCAACCCCAGATTCTCTTCTCTTTCTTGATCGCCCTCCTGATCCGCTTCAATGCCTCAAAATGTTCGTCTGTTCCTTTCCGGTGGCCGGTGCAGCTTTCATACTGACGTCACGCGGCAAACTCTCGGCCTTTTCTCGTTTTTCCCTTCTTTCTTTCTTTCTTCCATCCACGCAAAATCTTCGTTATTTCCATGATAAAACTGCTATGCTGGGTTAATTCAGATCAACTATTGTATTTCAGAAGATTTCGAGTCGAGTACAAAGTCATCCTCCAAAATAGATCATGCTTGAGCTTAATGATCCTTTCGACTTCTTCCCGAGATGCCAACTCCGAGCCTTGTCCTGGTCTCTCCCATCGGCCAAGTCTCGGGCTCCATCGGCTATGGATGTTCGGCCACACGGAGCTTTCGACCCTCTTTTCAGCAACAGAGTTCTCCAGAAGGCAGGGGTTCGGTTATTCGACTCGCAGATGATCGATCAGAGATTTCAGGTACCCATCAGAACCAGGAACACACATCGCGCTTGTCTCGACTCCAGCCACTCCAGAGTCCAGAGTCCAGACTCACTCCGGGTTTCCTTGTCCGGACTGTGGGCCGAGGAGTGATCGAGTCATTCGGGTGTCTATATACCTCTTGAGTGGTAGTATACTCCGTATATCCCCCGCAAATGCGTTCAAAAGATCAATCATTGTAAATCATAAAGCTAGGTAGTAGATATGCCGATTCCCTAAAGTACAATACAAATAGATAGACCAATCATATTTCATCCATCCCAGGACCCTCTACACCATCCCAGTCAGGATCTTGCCATCTCGCCAGACAAGACTCCTGACGATAACAGAAAAAACCCTCTTTGTGCAACCGTTCAGTCTGTTCGCTAACCATACAGTTTGGAGAAACGGCACTGCTGTGACCATGAAATGAGAATATGTAACAACTGGAGAAAAAAACATCAAATTAAAATCATAGACGGAGAGAGGACAATTGGCCAGCTTGAACCCGCCTTCCGCGCTCATTGGGTCATTGCTCCTTGGACTCGGCCGCAGTGGCTTCGGCGTCAGGCATCTCGGCATCTTCCTTGTCATCCTTCTTCTGGGAGCCGGCCTCGTCAGCCGCGCCCGCCGGGGCCTCCTCCTTCTCGGGTTCAGACCGTTCAGGACCCTTGATCCAGGAGCGGAAGCGTTGGTTGGACTCGTCGACTTGGTCCTTGCTGAGCCCCTGCGCCCAGCTGGGGTTGTTGACAAACTTTTCCATGAACCGATCGCGTCGTCTCTCCTTGACAGCGGCCTCCTCCTTGGCGATGTCTTCAGGCGACTCCTCTGAGGGTGCCTTGGGACGCCACCACCAATCGCAGCTCCCGGGTTCGTACAGGATATGATAGCTGTTGGCACAGATGCGGATGATAAGACCATCCTGATGGACAAGCGGCCGATAGTAGCGATTGTACTCCTCTTCTTGTTCAAGCTTGGGCGGCAGGTTCCGCTTCAGGAAGGGCATGCGCATCTGGGAAAATGGAACACCTTCCGTAGGATCACGCATCGTGTAGGCAGAGACGTAGTACGACCAGCGCGCTTCCTGGCTCAGCTCTTCGTTCTCCAATGTTGCGTCCTCCGGAGTGAGTAGTTGCACCGTGGTCTTCTTGGTTTGAGGGTTCTACAAATCGTTCAGTCAGGTTTGGACTTGCAATGATGGACCAACAAGGGAAGACTTACATAGGTAATACGATAGATATCGCCATCCTTGACCAGCCTTTCAACCTGCTTGCGGTACTGGATCTCCTGGTTATGTGTCGTCTCCTCCCGGTCCCGCTCCTTGAAGAAGAGATTGATGATGTCGGCACTGCGATCCTTGGAGTCGCCATTGAAGATGGAGCCAGCAAACTTGGCGATTCCGGCAAACATCTTTTCCAGATTGTATAGCTGGTACCCGCTTCGCAAGTAGTAGCGGCGGAGTGTCTCCTCCAAGTGCGAGGCATCCATGTCACCCTTGATGACCTCCTCGCACATGCGGACAATCTGTTGGTACAAATTGGCCTTCGGGTCGCAATCGTAGAAGAAGTCGGTTGGAAGCTTGTCAATGAGACCGAGGTCACGGGCGGGTTTGGGGATCAGCGCCCGGCGCACATGCTCGTGAGCGTCCTTCTCGTGCATCTTGATCCGCAAGAGTCGCGAATAGAGAATCTCGAAAGTGCGGAAGAAGCAGTAGATGTTCAGATTGGCGTACAGATGATGAACCTTCTTGACGTAGGATTCATTCAGCGCGTATTCTCGCTGCAGATTGAAGTTGCCTTGCCCCGGATGTTCCATCCACTTCAGCTCCGCAACGTCAAACGCCTCGGCAGGGTCAGGGACGGGAGTTGATGGAACCAGAACAGCATCCGGGGTGCCATCACGGCTGGCGGGAGTACTGCGGCCCTTGTCCGACCGGCTGGCCTTTTCACTGCGCCGCTCGAGGACATCGCGGAGGAGATCCATCTTCTTACCATTCACGCCTTTCCGATTGCGCCAAGTTGAGACGTCTTCAGCGACCAGGCTCTCGTCGTCACCGTCCTCCCCGGATGGAGTGTCACTCGAGATCTCGTTCATGTACATGTGGAAGGTATCACGATCCATGCCATAGAAGATCGGCACAAAGTCTTTGATGAACGCCATGACCTTTGAGGGATCGGCTCCGAATCCAGCGGAGTTTCGGTCAATGAAAAGCAATAGCAACTGAGTGGCGTCGATAAGAACAGCCGGGTCATCAAATGTAAATTCGAACTGATGTCTGGGAATCGGGTATCCGCTCTTGCGTAATCCCCTGGCGTCCTCAAATTTGCTCTGGATCTCGTTCTGGATATGCTTTGCGACGAACAGCTTCTTGTCCATCGCTTTGCTGGCAATCGCTTGGTGATCCAGACTGCGCCAGTACGCCTTTTGCGTTTGCTCCCGCCAGACTTTATCCCACTCACGCTGCGCCAAAATGTCAGTGGGTGATTAACATAGGTTTATCCGGATAACTTACCTGACTGGCTTTCCACTCTTCGCATTTCTGCTTCAAGCGGAAGAGCACAATCGGAAGGACATGGCACGGTCTCTCGAACATTTCACGGATGATTCGCCCTCCGCGCTGTCGGTCGTATACTTTCTTGATCACTCGCTGATAAATAGCCTCACTCTGTCCGCCAAGACCTGGTGGAAGTTTGAAGGCCGCTCGTTCCGCCTCGGTCATCACCAGGAATTGTTGAACAATCGGTTCAATGAGCTGAATTGTGCGAGTACAAGCTTCGATATGGTGGTCATAGTCATGTCGGTCCTCTTCAATACGGTGCAAGGCATCTTCAAACTGATTCTTGCGGTGGGCCACGAAGCCAGAGTCTTCAGACTCCCAAGTGGGATGGGACGCCCATTCATCATTCAAAACACTGTAGCACAGTTGGTCGCGGCCACTGCAGGGCTTCTGGCGCTCACGCTTCGGAAGGAGACGGTAGCTGGGTCCAAGGGAACGGCAGTGCGACAGGTTCACAACACCAGACTCCTGCTTGGGCTTCGTCTCAATGACCTTGTCTTCGGGTTCATCAATATGCATGAAACGCTTAAACCAGGCCATAAGCTCCGGGTTCGAGCCAATATACCCGGCGGCTTTCTTGATAAGGACATTCCTGTCAATGAGATCGGTAGAGTACAAGTTACACAATTTGAGGAACTCGTTAAACATCGACTTGTTCCCAATGTACTTTTTCACTCGATCGAAGAACGCAAACTCTTCTTGGCTGGGCGTCATCATCTGGGTGGGCTGGATGGGCTCAGGAAGAGCGGGTATCAGCGTTGGCGAAACAGCAGGGACCTCTGCTTGGGTTGGTTTGGTATGGTGCACTTTCGCTCTCTGCATATTTTGTGAGTTGTCACATTCACGTGCATGGCAAATATAACAGAGGGGAAGCCGAGAGAAAGGACGCAACGTGCAAAGAATATCCAAAGCAGCGACGACGTGGAGTAAAGGGCCATAGGGGGTCAGGTGCGGATTGTGAATGCAGAAGAGATCAGGCGTGTGAATGGCGCGGAATTAGATTTCGCTCACCTTGTTGGCATTGCCAGTCTGTAGGGCTGCAGGGCGACCGGACTGGGCATCAGCCACCCTAGCGACCTCAGCGCCCGCGGAGGGTCCAGAGATCGAAGAGGTCAACGTCGAGGGACCACTGGGACCACCCCTGCGTTTCTTCCCATCCTTGGCGGAGTCCTTGACATTAAACTGACCTAAGGGTGGCATTTTCATATCCCGACCAGGAGTCTGCGACGGTAGGGCGCCCGTGCTGGGATAGCCGGGTTCACCACGCACATTGCTGATGGGAATCGCCTCTTCAGCTTGACGAGCTGCTGCTTGCTGCTTGGCGTGTGCTGCAGATTCGGGAAGGAACTGTTTGAAGTCTTCAAGCAGATCTGGTGCAGTATTGAATAACTGGGTTACCTGAGCGTAAACATCCTGGATGGGCTTCGATTCGCGTTGATATGTCTGCAGGATTTCAAGAAACTGCTTGTAGATCTCAGGTGCACTGGCGAAGCGATTCTACCAAAGGCGTTGCTTTAGTAATAGTTCTTTTTGCCATTTGACACCACGAAAAAATAAGGGACGACCAACCTTGATCTTGTTCACATAACTGATTGCATGGTTGAACTCCACAGGTCCGCGCTTGTTCAAGTCCGCCTGCGTGCCCTGCAACATACCCGAACCAATGCCAGCCAAATTGTTCATGGGCTGAGTCAAACTGGAGGCTTGTGCAGAAGCAGGAGACACCTGCATCATGCCAGGTCGTCCCATTGCGGCAGATGCGGCCGCGGCACCCTGAAGTTGGGAGACACCACGTTGGTCTTGCTGGTGGGCCATTGCTGCGGCACCTGCGGCAGCTTGCTGCTCTTGTTGGGTCGGGTAGTCAAAGTGATGATCCTGGGGTTGACCTTGTGCGCCTTGCCCGAACATGCCAGGGCCCATCATGCGAGACCCGGGGGAGTACGAGCCTGGAAGATTTCCTTGCTGTTGACCCTGGGGCTGCTGTTGCCAACCAGGTCGCGCTTGATCGTAGTAGTCAGTACGTCCATGTGGGCCCATCCCACCAGCGGGTCCCAGGTCTCCCGCAGGGTCCATTGAGGGACGAGGTCGGGGCATATTCAAAGTATTCGTGCCTGAGGGGGTAGTCACCCGGATCGCATCTGGATTGTCCTCTGTTCCACACTCAATGCGGTAACCTGGCGGCAGGAACGTGTTGAATCCCTGGATCAAAGCGGGATGCCCGTTGAAAAGGGTGGAGACGCGCTGAATGACTCCCGGCGTGTCGATACTGGCTTGGGTCAGCGAAGAATATTCGAATGGAACAATACCCTTACGCTTGGCTCTTGAAATCTTTCATTATGTCGAGGAAGCGATTGTAGACGTCAGGCTGGTCCACGAAACGAACCTTGACCTGGTCCAAATAGCTAAGCGCATCCTGATGACTTGTCAGTATGAAGAGCCTCCGAACGAGACGCAAATTAATAAAAGCAAAGAAAAAAGTGTACTAACATTTAGAATGGGTTGCTGTCCCTGCGCGAGAGCTGCAACATTTCCAGGAATTGGGCCACCCGAGCCGTTGAACATCATGGGTTGTCCAGGTGGGCCGGCCGGGTGCTGCATATACGTCCTTGGAGCGCCCTCTCCATGCTGCATCTGAGAGCCGTAGAGACCACCAGGGGCCCCAGATGGTTGCATACCGCCCTGAGGGCCGTTGGGCGGATTCGATCCCAGGTTAGACAAGAGCCCATTGGGCCCGTGAATGGAATTTGGCACTTTCGACGCTACTGGTTGATGCAGGGGAATCGACCCAGTATGACTCTGCACAGGGTGATGCTGCTGCTCACGTTGACGCTCGAGTTGCTGGCGTTCCAGCTGCTCGCGTTCGCGCTCACGCTGTTCACGTTCTCTATGGACCATTTCCTCCTGTTGTCGCTGTCTTTCGATCAACTCACGTTCTCTCGAATCTCGCTCGCGCTCTCGGTTGAGGGACTGTGGAGAAGGGTGTTGCATTGTCTGACCGATACCCGGTAACGAGTGGCCCGTAGCATGTGATGGAGCTCCTGGGTGCTGGCCATACGCGGGTTGATGAGGGCCACCGTGACCCTGACTCAACTCCGCTAGTCCGGGGAGGGAATGACCGGGGTTCTGGTTCGCGGGATGATAAGGACCTGGAGCAGGAAACGGTCAGCTAACGATCCAAACTCTTAATCCAAGCACAAGACAGCATGTGAAGGTGTATTCTCACCAGCGGGAGGCGGAAGGACTGGTCCGGGTTGTGAAGATGGGCCTTGCTGAGGCGGGGGGTTCTGGCTGTACATTCAAAAGAAGGGTCAGCGACAAGGTCTCTGCGTGTGTCTGAAGAACATAAATGCTCGCTAGAGTAAAATACCTGAAAGAACCCAAGGGACGAGGTTGTTGGCTCATCTGGTCCATCCCAGGGTGCGAAGGAGGGCCACCGGCAGGGTGCCAGTTATCACTGCCAGAAGAATTCATGATCTCTGCATGAATAAGATGCAAACAACAGAGTCCTGCTCCGAACTACAGGACGAGTATGAGATTTGAATCGGGTAGTGGACAAGAGAATGGCAGAGAGACTTTAGCCAAAGCTCTAGATCGGTTCTTCTTTTTTGCACTGTCGAGTGTTCTTGCTCCTGGTCATTTCACAAAGCCATCACTGTCCTGCAGATCTTAAATTACCACAGACAAGAGTAGCACGGAGGGAAAAAGACCCAGATTACAGGAGAACCAGAGTATGAGCTAAGCAGCAAAGGCAAAGGATTAGAAGACCAAAAGACTGCCTCAGCCAGCACAAGTAGTAGATCAGTTGGGGATGATGGTTTGCGCGCGACGGAGCACGGCTGGTCTCCAAGAGACAAGGCGGAGGCTTTCAGGACGCTAACCACTTTCGTCCATAGTGCGATGTCCCGGGACGAAGCTTTTCCGAGCTTTGCGATCACAGTTTGATTGGCTGATTGGTGGGATTATTCTGCCCTCTGCTGACTGTACTCATTTTCGCTCTTCTATGTTTGACTGTTTGTCAAACTTCTGGCTTTTCTGCCCCCTTTGGCGCTAAAAGTGTCAGTCAGGACTTTCGACGTCATTGACAGCAAGGGTTCGGTGAGCACTCTAAAGAGGCAATTCCATGGATCACACTCTACAAACTAAACATACTAGAGTTCTGCAGTCCGTGGAATGGATCTTGTCTTGTTGACTCTACCATCATTGCTTTTCGAACTTGGGATGGCTATGCTTGACATGTACCTTCGCTACAACAGAAACGGACGGTTACCGATATATATGGACAAAGTGTGATTGCAATCTCTGAAGACCAACCGACAAAGTATTACAAAACGAAGTGCTTGTAGAAACCAAAATATCTTCCAAGATTCATCTATTACACTAGACAGAAGTGTGTACTCACATTCCAACTGAGTGGTGATTTCTCACGCTTGACGCAGCCAGCATATTTGAGCTGCGGATCACCAATACATCAAGTGCAAGGCATATATGCCTCCTCGCCCAGGAAGACACACAAAGGGCGGAAACGACGCAATGAGCAGAGGTTGTAGGGAAACGGGTCACCACCGACAGCTTCGCATCTTCTTTCTCTATTAAACCTCGCACCAAAACGCCCGCAAGCATCAATTATCCAAAGAAAAAGGCCACACACCGCTCCACCCGAAAGCTAGGAGAAAGATTCTGAATTTGGAACTGGCAACTTGGATTTGGAACTGCGGATGCTGCTAGTAACCTCTTTTCTTCTGCACTATATTTTGTTCAAAAGGTTTGCCTCAATGTCTCATTCTCTGACACGACCATCCAATCGTGATGTAAACCTATACGGTCAACAGTCTTACAAGGCGGAGAAGACAAACAGCTGTTCCGATGGCATTAGCTCCTCTGCCAATTTCACCAGGACGATAACAGGAGGGGAAAGTAGGCCAAGGATACTCACGTTATTTGTAGCAGCAATGGCAATGCTATCCTCATAAGGATGCCAGCTCATGTGAAGAATCTTCTTGTTGAAATCGATCTGATCCGCATCGGTCTCCTTCTTCATCCGACTGCCCGGACCAGCAGGACTACCCGCCCTGGAACCATTCTTCTTGCCGTTCTTATTCATAGGTGTCGGTACACCAACCTTCTTGGCCTTGAAGGCGGACTTGTCTGCTTGGAGTACGATCTCCGTTTCCTTGCTAGGGTCCGTGGGGTAGATCATAAAGTTGTTGTTGTAACTTCCAGTCATAACGTTCTCCGCATCACCCGAGAACACCACCTCAAACTTATCAAAGATGCTGTCGTTCTCGTATGTGTCACACAACCGTGGCCGTAGATGCTCGTGGATCGGAATGGTCTTCACCGGTTGCCGCTCCATGTTCACATCCCAGATCTTGACTGTGAGGTAATCTCTTGACACAATGTATCGACCGTCGTGCGAGAAACGGACGTCGGAGATAGATGAGATGATTTCAGAGAAAAAGGAGCGAGACGAGGCATCTTCCTCTTGTTCGAATACTGTCACGGAAAAGTAGGGTCAGTCAAGGGTTTCATGGATTTGATAGATAGCGTGGACAACATACGCTTCGAATGCTCATCGCACAACGCTCGCTGCCGCATGTCGGCAAGCTTGATTGTGCCTTTCGAGCTGGCGTACATGAACCAATTGCAGCTAGTGGGATGGAACTCAGCAGCCGTGATGACCTCTGTCAACTCTTCCATGTTTGCAGGCTTGATATCGACAATGTTGAAGCTCTGGTCCTGAATGTTAAGGTTCCACAGGTTGATCCGAAGATCGTCACTGCTGATGAAAGTCTCCCCGTCACTGTTCACAGAGATGCTGTTGATGTGATATGCGTGTGCGTTTGCATATGTCCTCCGAGGGACCGCCGCAACGACCGTATCATGATGTGTCATCCGTGGGAGCTTCAGAGCTGATGCATCCTTGAAGGATACACGGGGCGCGCGCGGCGCCCCTCCACCACCAACAGCACCCGCGGGTGTAAGCTCGTTCGATAAGTTGTTCTCCGCTACCACCTTCAGCGACTTGTCAAACACCTTCCACAGCTTTATCGTTTTGTCATTCGTCGAAAGGAGGAAATGGGATGCGTTCTGTCGTCTACACCACTTTATCTTGTTGATCTTCTCTTCGATCTCTAGGGATTTTAGGTAATCGAATTCCGGCTCGTGCGACTGAAATTCGGTGTGAAACTTATACTCGCAGGTTTTTTTCTGGTTGACTCATTAGAACCTTGTGCATCGCTGAGGTGATAAGAAGGGGTCGTCGCTACCGTCTCGTTCCGCTCAAACAGCACTACTCTACCGCCCTTATCTCCCGTGGCCAGATAGTTACCGGTGTGGTCGAACTCGACAGTGGAGATGATATCCGCTGTGACATTGTTAGGGTTCGGTTGTTCATTTCATTGCGATTCAAACCGTCGTCGTGTTCCAGTACCTGTGGTACCCGAGTGCACAACATGAGATGCTCATCATACCTTCTGTGATATCTTCCACATCGCCTTTGTCACCAAAGCATCTAATTCAAAATAGTCAGTGGCTTGCACTGGGAAACGACTGCATGAGCCTAAGTGGGACGCGAGAACATCGCCAGAATCCATCCTTCCCGTCCAGGTACCGATTTTTGAGCACCATTGGACATAAAGCAATCATTGATTGACGCAGCTCAGACCGTGGAATCACTGTGACAAAAGACCTATGCGCTGGGGACTCACTGTGTGAACTTCCAGGTAGGTGTACCTGGCTCCCGGTCTACCATTTTCCTTCAGATACCACCCTTGACTAGGGTAGTTGAGCGGATCGGAGATGGAAGAGATCTATAATCCTGGGCTGAGGATTCTGATAACGATTGTTGACGGAACGGGACAGATGGGATCCGACGTTGTGGTCGAGGGAAAGAGATTGATATTTCCGTTTCTATTTTGCTCTTGTTGTTTCGGCGAGGAATGATAGCGGCTATGACGACCAGTTCCGATGGAGAAGCGAGTCTCGAGTGGGGAAGTCAATGAGGAGCGAGCAGGGTTTAGACTGGTCCTATCAGTAGATATAGAAGGGCGAGGGGGAGGAAGTGCGGAAGGATTCGCGACGTCAGACAGGATTTAGTAAGGTAGAGAGACCCTGGTCCGTAAGTAGGCGACTTTTTGCAGGCTGAAGACGACAAATGATTGACAGCCTGGGCTGATTGAGGTCAAGAAGAGGGGTGGGTGGAGTAAAAAATTCGGTGTATTAGATGCGTCCAGCCCTTTTCCGTCTGTTTTAATTGATTTTCTGATGAAGAGTTGAAGAGGACAGGATATCAAAAATAGCAAGCAACAACAGACGAGAGAGTCTGTTGGAGAAGCTTGAGAAGCAAGAGAGCCGGTGAGTGGGAGGGGAAGAGTTAGTTAGGTTAGGTTAGGTTAGGTTAGGTAGAACGATTATTAGGTCAGAGAGAGGAGAGAGCAGTCTAGTCAAGGTGTTGAGGTGAGGCGGCGGTGGAGACGCAGGCAAACTGCCCTTAGACCACAGCAACGCAGAAACGCCCAACTACGCTGACATCAACCACTTGGTCGTTGTAACTCTGCCATCTTTCTTTGTCTTTGTCCGGGCCATTATTGTTGGATTGGATGCTCGAGGTCGCAGTCTTCAACCTGGCGTCATTTCTATTCTATTTTCAGGAACAGCTTTCATTCCTGAAGCTCTTAAAGAGCTTATCTGTTTCTTTCTAGTACCATAAACCCTGTCGTCCGGCGCACATGGCGATGCGATGATCCCATATGGCTATTTCCCCCTCAGCCTATTTAGACCATTTAGTGATGACAGTCATTGATGAAAGTCATACTGTCACAACTGCATCTTTACAAATGTCATTGTCGTATGCTCACCTCGAGACTGCTAACCTTCCAGTCTTGATGAAATGATGGCCTGAGGCTCGTCACATGCCTTCCTGCACATTCCGACCCCATTAAGCCGAACAATGACACATCGCGTGCCGAAGCATGGGCGATCGATCGTCGTCACTATTGCTCCTCTACTTGACAGTCAACTGCTAATAACCTTTTCTCAACTGATTTCACTTTAACTAGGATTTAATTTCCGTCGTGCGTCCGCCAGCAACCCCTTGAATGTGCACGGATTGTCGCACAGATAATCCCCGCCATTGACCATGTCCGACAACAACACGAAGCGGGGCACTGACGAAAAAGCCCCCAACGACCCCAGAAAACAGGCCGACTCGCGCAAGAATGACCCAGAAAGTCAAACCACTCCGTCTCTCGCCAGTCGCATCCAGAATTCCGCTGCGGGACTGGCAAGGAGCGCTTTTAGCGCAACCGGCTCATCCGCAGACGCAGCGCATGTCTTGGCCAGCGGCAGCAAAGCCGGACCATCGTCCTCGGCATCGACCTCTGCCCTAGCAGCAGCAGAACAGTACAGAGAGACTGCGACCCCTACTTCGTCGACTCAAGCTCACTCAGCCAATCACCCTGCGGCGTCATTCCGGTCATCATCGACAGGTCAACAGGGTGCATTCGAGCTCCCACCCCTCACCGAGGAGGAATTTCAGCGCGCATACGACGAGAGCCAAGTACACAGCAACATCGACTTCTCCCCTTCAACAGAATCCGATACAGGAAAAGGCAAAGGCAAAGCCAAGACACCATCTCCCTTCTCAAATATCGAGCCCTCATTGTCCTCGGGCCTGAACACCACCGCCTGGCAAAACGCCCTCCCCACAACCGCTACCACTCTCCCCTCCGACGGCGAAGCCGTCGTCTCACTCCTCTCAGATGCATCCTTCAATCCTGAGTTCCCTCCCTCCGCCGAAGAGCCCTTCGAACCCATCGAGACGGAGCTCCTCCCCCCACAACTGACACCATCAGAGATCGAAATGATCGAGTCCTTCCGCCGCCACGCCGCGCTCGAGCCCTCGACGCCGACGCCGGCCGCAGAGCCGCTCTCGCAGACACACAGACTCACTTCCTTCAGTCTCGTCCCGGACATCGAGTCAGTCCTCGATAGTGTCCCAGCTGCGCAGGGTACGGACGCCACGGCGCTGCGGGATGCCGTTCTGATGGGTCTACCGGGTGCGGCGGAGTGGATTGCTGTCGAGGAGCGATACCATGATGAAGTCTGGGGATACCTGCGGCCGACGCTGGAGGCGGCTGCGAAGGAAATGGAGGCGAATAAGGAGCAGGGCGCTCCCGTGGAGGACGGGCCTGCTGTCAGACGATTGAAGATGATTTTGAGGCATATGCAGGCCTGATATGTAGGTCATACTGAGTATTATCACTTCAGTGGGGACGCTTGCCCTGATATTAGGCTTGGATCTTCATTGTACAATATTTAACGACGCTGATGTATCAATATTCTCGCTGTGGCATTGGCAAATAATGCCCACAAAGCGTAAAGAAAGGCCTTGGAGATGTACGACTGGAAATGAATCTTGAAGATATATTCGAATTGTATCTTACAGACCAGTAAGCTAATCATATAAGCATCAGGTGACATCATCCCTGCATCTCATCACAAAAACATAGTACCAAGTAACAGGACGTTAAACAAAATCAAAAGGGGTATGTATCAGAAGTTCAGAACGGTCGCGGCATGGGGTTTTTGTTTTTCCCTGTACTAAAATATATGTCTCATGTCCAGCTCTATATCGCACGCACTTAGAACTCCAGGCTGGGGGTCTGGCCCTTGACGCGACCGATGACAACCTGCGCAGCGTACTTGGGGATGACTTCGTCGTCATGAAGCATAGCAAATTCTGAGAGAGTTGTCAGCTGGGGTGCTGGTGGTTAAAGGATGGAGATGACATACCTTCCGTAGCATCACGGCCCATGAAGTTATACAGGGCGTTGGCACCACCGGGGTGCTCGTCGACCCAGTTGGTCACGTCCAGGACAACGCCCTTAACAACGATCCAGAGGTCGTCCTTCTTGTTGTGCTTTGCAACCTCCTCCATGGTATACTCCTTCTCGGGAACCTTGAAGTTGGAGATATCGTTAGGCTTCGAGGCCTCGGCAGCGGGGGCGGGGGCACCCTGACCGCCAGTCTGGACAGCCTCAGGGGCAGCAGCACCGCCAGCGCCAGCACCGTTCCACTCGACGGAAATCTTGCCGGGGGTGGAAGGATCGATGTGCAAAGAGATTTGGCCCAGACGCTGTTGGGCAGTGGAGGAGCCGGAAGTCAGCTTCTTGAACAGGTACTGGCTGGCACTATCACCAGCAACACGACCGTAGACAACGCAGCCCAGCAGAGAAGAACCACCAAGACGGTTGGCACCGTGGACACCACCCGCGAGCTCACCGCAAGCGTACAGACCATCGAAGGGCTTCTTCTCGGAGTTGAGGACCTGAGCGTGCTCGTTGATCTCGATACCACCCATGGTGAAGTGCAACACAGGCTCCATGAGGGCAACATGGAAGTCATCGTTGATGTCAAATGGCAGGTTGTGGAAGAAGCGCTTGCCCCAGGGGTCCTTCTTCTTGCCCTCGGCGATTTGGTTGTACTCATCGAAAGTCTTCTTGAGAGCAGCCTCGCCACAGCCAATTTCCTTGGCCAACTCCTTGCCGGTCATCTTCTTCATCAGACCACGGCCGGAGTAGTGACGGGTGTGGAAGTCCAGAACGTTAGAGGCCTTGCTGTTGAGGACCAGGCGGATGGGCCACTTGCCCTTCTCCTTCTCCTTCCACATCTGGCCCGAGACGTAGTCACGGTGGCCCAGCTCGTCAGAGAAGCGCTGTCCGTCCGAGTTGAGCAGGAGACCACCCTCACCACGGAGGGCCTCGGCAGCAAGGAACTTGAACTTGGCGGTGGGGTCCTTAGGGTCAACCAGACCGGTAGGGTGCACCTGAACCTTGTCCATGTCAATACCGTTGGCGCCGATAGCCATCAGCATCTTCTGACCATCACCGGTGGCATGAGTGCCGTTGGTGCTGGAGAGGCCGAAGGTGTCGGGCCGGTGTTGTTTCAGGAGAGAGCCGTCGCCAAAGTCGGCAGCGTAACCACCAGTAGCCAAGATGACGACTCCGTCTGCGGTCTTGGTCTGGCCGTTCAGCTCGTAGGTGACACCGGTGACTGTGTCTCCAGTCTTGTTGACCTGGGTGACACGAGCCTTCTTGACGATTTGTACTCGCTCAGGCTCCTTCTCGCTGAGCTCTTCCAACCGCTGCATGAGCGCGTACGTGATGGCCATACCGGGGAATTTGGCATCGTGACCACGGTGTGTGCGGGGCTGGGAGTGACCGCTTCACGGAATCAGCAATTGAACAAATAAAGAATTGCGAAGACGGCGAACGCAAGGCGATTATTTCACTCACCCAAGACGAGAAACAAGAGTGAGGTCGAGGTTGAAGACATCCTGCAGCCACTCGACCGCAGCAGCGGACTTGTATGTAAGGACCTTGATCAGCTCTGGGCGAGCCTTGTCTCTGGCGGATTTAAGGGTATCTTCGTAGAAAGTCCTGACGCTGTCCTGGATCCCCAGGTCGACCTGCGTACGGGTGAGGGCACCGTTGATACCGGAAGTAGCTTTGGTGGAGTTGCCACCGAAGAAAGCTGATCAAATTAGTCTCCTGTAATGAATTTGCGCTGTTGAACATGAATTCAAAGGAACACTCACCCTGCTTGTCAAGAACGAGGACATTGCCTCCATTCAGGTAGACGGTGTGGGCGGCACTCAGACCGGACACTGAGGGACGAGACAATGGTCAGCAAGAAAGCCCGGGCCAAATCCAATAATGCGGGGAAAACTATCACTCACATCCGCCACCAACAACGATGACTCTGGGAGGGGTGGCCATCTTTGTGTATACAAGAAAATTGCACGGAATAAAACAATGAGGAGAAGGTTATGGATGGGGGAAGGGGAATCAGAAGAAGATGGGGAAAGAGAACTTAAAGTATGAAGGGGAGAAAAGGCTTTGGGGGAGGAGGACAAGCAGGATCCGGGGGAGAGACGATTCAGAAGCCGACAGCACATTGGCTGTTATTCGGCCGAGGCACAGACTGTATGGTAACTGCGGATACAGTGGGCCAGCACTTTTGGACTCCGACCGAGAACGCTTAGTAGTTCGGTCGTGAAACTTGTGATAGATTTGAGAATGGGTCTCTTGGAGAGAAGGGTTCAATTACAATGATTCTGGTTTGTCCATTATTTGTATTGGTAGTAGTGGATATCTATGGAGTTGGCATCTCCGTCATGAACTGCCATGATGTACACAGCTGAGTGTACGGAGTAGATACAACAGGAAACATACCGAGTACAGCAGAAGTTGATACTCAAATAGATAGTCCTCCTAATTTCTGTCAATGTCCATCACATGCGAGAGAAAACCCAGGTAGTCAAAGTCTATGCCTCCTTATTATTGATACTGATCAGGAAAAATGTCATGTAATCATCACCCACAGTCACCAGGTGCTGTCTCTCTCCGCATGATCTTACCCCAGGGGATTTTCACATGCTCTTCAAGGACCCAAGTCATCTTTCGTCATGTCTCCGGTCTTTTCATTCATTAGACGGAGAAGACACGTTTAGAGTAACTGCTAAGAGTTTTAGCCTGATAGAGCGCTTGATAATTAGAGCTATGTAAATGGTCAGGTGCAACAAATGCACTTCTCCCTACCAACAGATACATTATAGATGACCAGCTGAGGAACAATATCTGAGCCGAGGAGATCCAGGACAAAGGATATTACTACCTTGCTTTCCACCAGTATCATTATACTACGGCTAGGCTCATTTAAATATCCTTGGAGTCTGTCAGACCCTTTTGCCTGCTACTTAAACTGTGCAAGATGCAACATCGGCCAAGTGACGGCAGAGCAAAGCTCACATTGTACCTCGGACCGAGAAAGCACCTCTCCAATATGATATGATCTCTGCTCTTAACCCAGCTTTGGCCCAGTAAGGTACGTTCATATCCATCTATCTACCATTCCGTCGAGGCCTTATCTTGCGAAGTACACCCAAATTATCATTCCCCCACGCTATTTAGCTTAACGCTTCCTCGCTCATCACAGATTCCCATCCGCGTACTGACAGCACGCATCGGCAATTGATCACGTGCATCAAATCGGCAACCTAATATCCCTTGCGGCAAGCAATGACCTCATACTGTCGGCCATCAATAGCCGGCCAGAGTTCCTGACATAATCATGCCGCCTATTGAAGTTGCTGTTTTGGGTATCCAACAACCGAGCTACTTCTGACGAGACATGCAACTGGGTGCTTGGATGCATTAGCAGCTTGTCACCCTATATATCGTCTATCTATGTCGATGAGCATCATGAGCATCAGTATTGACGCGGTTTCGTGATATCATACGACTATCTGTCCAAGATAGTGCTTGTCGATCTGCTCTCGGTGTAACTTCTCCCGAGCCACGCGCGTTGGGTTGGAATTGTGAGCGGAAAGGACAGTCTCGGGAAACTTAAGCCGATTGTCAGTCTTGCGACAGCTTGCTCGGATATTGCAATGTGGTCTGCAAGATGTGATTATCATCATGTGAAGCTCGATTCGGCTGATAATCTAGAATGGGTATGCAGGCAGGACTCTAATTTGGGATCTGGGTTGCTGTTCGGTGATATAAGATTAAGCGGTTAGGCCGCTAGATTACCAAAAAGCACATTATTGATGAAGTTGAAATGCAGACTAGATTCCAGACCTAGATGGTATCCTCATACAAAGGGCGCGCACATCATATCTCGTCAATCCATCCATGTCACGCTCTTGGTGACAAGGAACTCTTCCAGCCCCTGAGCAGCGTTGAATCGGCCCCATCCACTGTTTTTCACACCACCGTGTGGTAGGACAGGTTCATCATGAATGGTCATACTGTTAATGTGTACGGCACTGCAATCTATCAGTATTGTAGAGGGACTGTTGTGGTACCAAAGATACTAACCCTGATTGTATCTTCTTGGCAATCGCCAACCCCTTCCTCAGATCTTCGGTGAAAACGGCCGCGGACAACCCATAGCCACTGCTGTTGGCGATGCGAATCGCTTCCTCGTCGCTGTTGACCACCATGCATGCTGCCAGCGAGGCAAAGGCTTCTTCCTGCCATACCTCCATGTCTTCTCTCACATCTCCAAGAAGTACTGGTGCCATGCGCACACCCGATTCTCCCAATGTCTTGTCAACTGACCCGTGGATGATGTGAGCTCCTGATTCGAGAGCCTTGTCAATCATGCCCTCCACACGCGTTTTGGAGGCAACATTGACCAGTGTCGGAGGTGGGGCAGAAGGGTCGAGATTCGATCCAAGGGCCTTCTTCAACGCATCCATGAACGCCGGCGCAATGGACGAGTGAATGAGGATTCTGTCGGTAGACATGCAAATTTGACCAGACTAAACCACAAGAGTTAGCTTATGAGTGCAAAGCGTGCGTGTGAGGTAGTCATGAGGGTCTATACGTTCAAGAACGCGCCCGCCAGAACCGCCTTGACAGCGGTCTCAATGTTCGCATCCTCGCAGACAATAGCGCTATTCTTTCCTCCCAGTTCCATCAAGCAGGGCTTCAGGTTCTGGCCACATGCGCGAGCAATCTTACGCCCCACTGCCGTGCTACCGGTGAAATTGACCTTTCGCACGGCCGGGTGCTCGATCATAGCATTGACAACGTCTGGGGCGTCTTGGGGACGGCATGATATGAGGTTGAAGCAGCCCGCCGGGAGGCCGGCATCTGCAAACGCACGTGCGATTGCCCAGTATGAACATGGCGAGAGTTCTGAGGATTTCAGAACGGTGGTATTACCGGCCGCCAGTGCGCAAGCCGCAGACCGAATGCCGAATACATACGGCGCGTTCCTTTATCACCAAGGACTGTTAGCACGGGCTTGTCATATAGCCATCACAAAGCTCAGGGCGCCAACCTACCATGGAACAATTCCCAGAATCACACCCATAGGCTCTTTATAAATGATTGCACTCTGGCCCTCCTCTTCTACAACCGGCACACTCCCGCAAATCGAAGTGATGCGCCCAGCAATGTCCCTCAGCATGCGAATACCCAGCGGGACGATGAAGAACTGCGATGCGCCGACATCAGCACCCATCTCGGTGCGCATATACTCGGCATTCTGGACCAGGCGACTCTCCAGTATATCCGCTGCCTTGAGCAGGATGTCTCTGCGAACAGTTGGTTTGGTCTGCGACCATGCTGGGAAAGCGGCCTCGGCGGCCTCAACCGCGCGTAGGGCATCTTGGGGAGTGGCACTGGCTGTAGCCCAGCAGGCTTTGTTGGTGTAGGGACTGATCACGTCGAATGTTGTCTGGGTGACTTCCTCCTTGCCATTGATAATCAATGGAATCACGGAGGGAGGGGCAGGTGTGCTGCTCGCACCGTTCGAGGCCATTTTATAGAATAGTGAGATCCTCAGATCTTAGTGGAGAGAACTGTTTCTGGGTCTATAGAGCGATTGATGACGATGAACATAACTTGCTCGACTTGCGATACAATTGAATGAGTATCTACAAGACAGACCGATTGAGGGGAAGGGAACTGAATATCGAAGAGAGTAGCACAGAACTAAACCAATAATATTATGAGAGCTTACATTACGCTAAAGCTACTCCAAATCGGCTACTCAAGGCTCTTGAATCAAACAGCTCTCGTAATAATGTCGAATAAAAGCAACATAGAGAGGTAAACCCCTGTAGATCTCAAACTCTCAATACTCCACTCTAGCAACTCGATTCGACGATGGCCTAAGACAGTGGAATTTCCTGGTGCTGTGCGATGTCATCATTATTAATTGAAAGTGAAGCCATAGATAAATGGGAATAATCAATAAATTCAATAATCATATCTGTGTCTGCATATCGTTCCAAGGAAAAATCAACTCCCTAAGGGAATGTGGAAACCCCGTGCTGGACCCTGACCACGATGCAAATTGCATGTCAACTCATGTTGCCTTTTCCTCTGTCTCCCACATGAATCAGCTGCATTCGAGCCCCGCGCTGATCAGGAACCATCTTGGTAAGTTGAATAGTTGATATCTCACAGACCGCAAGACATTCTTTTAGTGGCCGATAGATCTTCCAGACTATTGAATCTTGAGGGAAATGCCATTGTCTTGGAGACTTGGAAGTCCATCAACCAAGCATCAAGCCATCATCACTCAATCCGGCGCTTATTTTTCGCTTGCTCCTTCGACTCGGTTAACTCACAATTAACCTTCTAGAGTATTGTGGGCGTCGATCTTGCCGGACAATCCATCGTTGTGAGCAAATGACGGACTGCCAAACTTGGTAGTGTACCCCGTACCCACTTCGAATGGGCGGATGGCGTACGTCGTTTGCTGGAGGGAGTGACCCGCTATCCATCTTTCCTGTTCACTAACTTCGCTCAAGCATGAGCTGCGTGACTCGAAGCGAATGAGAACCCTGAAGGGCGCCAAGGTTCAATAGATAATCTCGCTTAGTGGAGCCGACGCACTTGAGATTTCAGAAAAGAGTAGAAGCCACTCCGTGACTCCACCCTCATGGATCGTGATGAGAGCCGAGAATGGAAACAACATGAGAGTATCAACCAGTGATGAATACCACATGATTCGTGATGGTGGGACAGAGAGGCCACAGCAATTGATGCCGCTGATTCGCAAGGCTGAAGTCCAAGCGCTTTCTCCAGATGAAGAGATGATTGTCTTGTCGACACGCCTGGTGGGATCAGATGGACCTGACTACGAGTCTACGACCTCGGCATTGCTAAGTTCCTGAACGGATCAGTGGGAACATCATAAGAGACTATTGATTCTCTTCCCCGGTTCAGCCCCCAAGGTGATCTGGGTCTTTATCTGCCAAGTGCCAACAGGAGCAAATGATACTGTTTTAGGATGGACGAAGGCCTTCCTCCCAAAGCAGCAGGCTAGCAGCATCGCCGCATTGGTATCATCCCGTCTGGAAAAACACAAATTGTGGTATGAGTATGATCTTCGAGGTCGGAATCAATGATCACCCCGACCCAGCCAGAAGAATCCCCGGGATAGCTGTGCAATCCCCAGTATCACTTGATGTCGACCAATGGCAATTCTTCCGAAGAGGCCGAGTCTGACATGGATGCCAATTTTATAGATCCCGGTGCAACTTGGCTCTTTCGGCATTTCATTTGCTCAGGTCAACAACAGCGACCGTCATTTCCCATAAGGATCGCGTTGTTCGAAAATAAGAAGCATATCAATATAGTAGAGTTACATCCAGACTGTCGAATGGGTGTTCCGACTTCTGAATCCTGGATGGATTTTCTGCTCGCTTGTTGATCTTTCTTCCAGCAGTGGAGCCAATGATTTCCACTGCCACGAGGATGCCTGTTTCCTACTTCTTAGTCTCGATAAGAGGGGCGGTTCTAATGCCCGATTCTCGAGGAATGTACCCTGCTCATCCCCACCGCTGAGTTTCTGTCGGCCCAGTCACAACCATGCATGCACCATGGATGTTCGAATTTGCTCTGGCCTAGTGATCCCGTTGCCTTTAGACGGGTGCATTTACTGGAGTCTGCTACAGGATATTAGAGTTGGTCCACATTTGTTGTATGTGCTCGTCCATGGATCGTCCTTGCAAGTCACTAATAGTCACACAGATCACGAAAGAGATGTGCTGCACTATCTTGTCGATCCCCGAGAATTCATCCTGCACCCCTCTGCCCCATCTACTCATTCAGTGATACTGAGGAAGACTATATAAAACACGACGCATTGTCTTCTCCCTGCTTACCTTTGTTCCTTTCCTTCCCAAGATTGCCATCTTCCTCCAGCCTGCAAGTGACGTACGACTGCTGACTGTCCTGGAGTCATATCTCGTGTCATTGAACTGCATCTTCTTCGTCATTCCTTTTGAAGAAACGCTGTCGGCTTGTCTCCCGAAGCAATTGTGCCTTGCTCGATAAGCTTACATGTTCATATAAAGCGGACTTCAATATCCGTCCCGACTACGGTCGTCCATTCCTTGAAATCACAGACATAGATCGACCCTATAGAAATTAACATTCCTTATCAGTTACATACTCAACTCAAAATGGCGATCACTTCTAGAGGGAAGAGTATGATTGCCATTGTGTCGGTGCTAGTCGGCCTTTCGGTACTCGCGGTCATCCTCCGCGTCTTTGCGAGGATCAAACGAAGAGTCAAACTTGGAGTAGATGATTACTTATGCTTCTTGTCTATCGTTATGTTAATTTCCATGGAGATTGAATTGATTCTCTGTAAGTCTCATCTTGGCAACGCTTCAAACTAGTGCTGATCGCATGTGGCAGGGGTTGCCATTGGAGGCAATGGACAACATCAAGCAGATTTGGACATGGAAACGATGATGAACTTTGGCAAGGTTTGTAACACAATCTATCTTGTCACCTCCTTCCAGCTGTCTTGCTAAGTCTTGCCGTTCAGATCTTTTTGTCGAATCAGTTCTCCTACTTCATACTATGTCCTGCTCTCAAGATCTCCATCATCTGCTTCTATCGTCGGCTATTCAGCACAAAAAGTTTCCAACTAGTGACATTCGGTCTCAATATCCTCATCGCCACCTGGGGAGCAGGTATTTTCCTTGCTTGTGCCCTACAGTGCCGTCCTCTCAGAGCGTACTGGGACAAAAGCATCGACGGTCACTGTTTTGACGGGACCAAGTTCTTCATCGTCAACCAGGCCTTCAACGTCGTCATGGATTTCGTCATATTGGCCTTGCCCATTCCCATGATTTGGGGCCTACAAAGAGCATGGCAGGACAAGCTCGCCTTGAATGGCGTATTCGCCCTAGGTGCCTTTGTCTGCTTCGCCAGTATCTTCCGGATCGTCGTGCTCTTCTATATCAAAGCGTCTGATACGACCTTTACCGTCTACCAGGCAACGCTTTGGACGCATGTCGAGCCGTCCATCGGGCTTATCTGCTCTTGTCTCCCCATCATCCGCGGGCTCTTTCCAAAACTTAAGCTCTCCGGTAGCCGCAAGACTACGGCTCCTTACTACGTCAAGACCGACATCACTGGCTCTCATCTCGCCACTCTGTCCAGTCCGAAGTCTCCTGCGTCCGCCTACTTTAAGATGGAGGAGGGTCTCATTTCCCGAGCCACCAGCGATACCGAGGTTCCGCCGGATGACTACCTCAGCCCTAAGGACATTGCAGTTCGAACCGACATCAAGATCAGCCAGGACGCTGCGTCTCTCAGATCGCAAACTTGATAACTCATGATTTTTACGCCGACACATACGCAGCAAAGAAGGGCAACTAGCTCCTTCCCAAACGCGGACCAAGTTCTCCCGCCCTGTCCAGCGTGGACAAACTAGGAGAGTCCTCTCCAGTGTTTCGCCGGACTATGACGCCCAGAACTATGAAGACCACTTCATCCAGATGGCGAGCAATCAAAGCCCATCGCCCCTACGCACACAGCTCCCGGTCCGGGCCCCGGTTCGTGAAGTCTTGTTGGTCTGACTCAACCGGAGCGAAATGGAATATTGCCCGTCGCTGATGGTTCACCTCCAGCCAATATGATCCTAAATTATACCCAAGTGGCAACACTTCGGTTGACGGTAATCTGAAGTAACATATACACATCCGTCTGTCAATCATTATTTTATCAAGATCCATTATTGTCCACTTCTTCTCACTGTCCTTCATTATCATGTATCTTGATTACCCGCTATCTGCTCGATTTGAGCGGACCGACCACCTTCATTTACCAGATTCTGATGCATAGCAAGCCGATAAGGGGCTAATGTATAATTTAGCAACCTAATGATTAGATTCACTGAATATCTTTCATCAGAAGCGTAAATAATATTGCTCTGGTTCATTGTTCGTCAAGTTGCTCCCAGTTCCCACGCTTTATCGCACCATCTGTCCCACAGCAAGCTCCTAAAAAACGTTAGCCACCAGTAGTTTACCAGACGAAATGAGCACATACCGGAAATGCATCTGAAATACTAGCTGCAACCCGTTCCACATCCTCCGCGAGGCCCTGCACCCCCGCATCCCACTGCCGGATATGTCGTCCCGTTGAAGTTGCCGACCCGCCCTCGCTCGAGTCAAAGTAGATCACACCGGCGATTTGGTCGATGCTACCGTTCAGTCGACCCTGCTCAACCATTCGTGCCGCGTAGGCCTCCGCCTTTTCGCCCGCTGTCATGTCTCCGCTCTCCTTGAGACCCAGGATCGCACCCAGTGCGTCCGTTGTGATGTTCTCGTAAAGTTTACTGGCGGCGACGAGATTATGTTCGACAACGGCCTTGTCAAGCACTGTGGTGCCGTCTGCCGTCCGAGCCAGTTGGTGTGGAGCTAGTCGTTCAGAGAAGGCAGCAATCTCAGCTGGATCCAGCAGCCTATCCAGGAACATCTTTTCAAGAATCCCAAACTCCTCGACGGAAGTCGCACGGTCGTCCTTGTACAGCGTAGCGAGGATGCGAGAGCGCTGCGGTCCCGCCGGGGCAAGCACCGCACACCGAATCGCAGCAGCAAGCGCCTGTAGCCGATCGCTCTCGTCCACCCCACCAGCCAAACTAACGTTGAAATATTCCTGGCTCGCATCCAGGAACCGGCGTCGCGCATCGAGGATCCGGGCCTGAGACAGCTTGAAGTGGAGCTTCAGCTCGTGGTCCTCGATCTTGCTAGGCAGGTTCTTGATCCTGTTCAGGAACGCCTCTGCGCTGGTCGTATCGTCCTCCTCCAGGTATAGTCGTACAATCCGGATCCATAAGCGCACCTTGGCAGCGTCCGAGACGAGCCTCTGCGAGCTGTCGATATGGATACCCTGTAGTGCCCGTGCGGCTGCCGCGTAATCCTCCTGGGACTCGTATGCGTCTGCGAGAATCTCACGGATCTGGGAGTCTTGCTCCTCGACGGACGAAGAGCGAGATTGGAGCAGTGTTACGGCATGCTGGCCGACTTTGATCTGCGTTTCTGGTGTGAGTTTCTGAAGGACGGCGATGAAGGAATCGAGGAGCGGTCGGGCCGCTACGATGCTGATCTCTTCACTGAGTACTGAGTCAAGATAGTAGATCAGGTCGTGGCCAAGCTCATGCTCGGACGATGTGGATGTGATCTCGGAGAGAAGGTTGTTGTACTGCTGGAGCTTGGTCTGTGGGTTGGTGGACGACTCAATCTCCGCGAGTGCGGAGGCGATTCTCTGAGATGCCATAAAGGAGTGTGTTTGCTGATGGAAAGAAGTGCAAGCCTAATACAGTCAATGAGCTGATCAATAGCAACACAATTAGTGAAGCAGATGCGAGAACAAGAGCGCCTGATGGGTTGAAATGACGCTTGGCAAAGAGTCAACTCCGGAGTACCTAGTAAATGGAGCTCCGCTTATCGATAAGGCTGGTTGGAAGCCTAGGACAAGGGAACTGGAACCTTGGATAGATGAACAAATCGATAAACATACTATGACTTTATCTGAGGCAATTGTTCAGACCAAGTTCTACCTTGCAATTTCACGTCCTATGTCCCATAAAGGCAAGCCTTTTCAGTATCTATCTCAGCTTTAACTTTGTCAAAGCCCGTGTCTGTATCCATATCCCTCTTCCAGCTTCCTACAGCATACGGTTAAGGATGCTCTCTCTAATGAGTCGCCAGACTCAAGTCAGACTCAACCGTTCAGCTGGGCTGAAAACAGGCCCTGGCACACGTATCCCCTAAGCTGGTGTCTCCCCGCTGTGACTTGCTGCGTAGATGAAGTTTTTCTTTGACACAATCATCAGCGAGATGGCAGCAGAGCCGCTCAGAGCTAAAGCAATCGCCGTCCACTGTAAATACCAGAAGAACACACAAGCAAGAAAGTCCCGGAGATCCTTTGGAATCAACTTGTGTTTCATATAGCGAAAGCGTTCTCCTAACTGGAATATCGCGTTGTTACGGGGTAGCAACTAGTTCTTTGAAGCTGAAATGATAGATCACGGGGGCCCCAAATTCCATTCGAGATCATTCTTTCATCAAGAGTCGCAGAGGCGAATTGGGAAAAGACTGCGCCTGAGTGTATGTATCAGAGGTAGTAGACAGGCGCAATTCAGTGCTGCTATTATGGCCTTGAGCCCTTTGATGAACGATAACACTGCTCAATCCTTGGCCAGTTTATCCATTGCGCTGAGAGGTCTTGCATCAGCTAGCCATGATCAGATGTAACCATGTTACTGCAAAGGGCCTCAGATGAAGCTGGATAATGGGTGGTCGTTATTGATTGTCATCGAGGGGCCTTGTCAACCAGGAATAAGCCTATCATTTCTACTATGCTAGAAATGGTCGTCTAGACACCTTTTTGGTGTAGTGGTTTGATGGCTGACAGTTATGAGCCTGGGATACTTGTTTGCTATTAGATTCTTATGAGAAATGAAGCTTTTTAAAGCCCTATATTAAAGTAATATCACTATAAGGCTACAGCAGTGATTAGTAAGCTATAGACCTCTAGATTAACCTTCTAGAATGGGTAATTAGTAAAGCTATTTATAAAGGGAATCTCTAGCACCTCATAACATTATATTAGAATATTAAGTGGTTATAGTACCCACAGCTGTCATGGGCTAGAAGCCTTGAAATCTATAACCTAGATTTGGATGGTAAGAAATTACTAAGGAATCTAACTAGATTGCAGCAGTTAAATATAATAAGGAGTATATAAATAATAACTAAGATTATATAATTACTACTACCCTAGCTAGGGCTTTATAATTTCAGCTAGGGCTAAAGGAAGATTATAAGTGCTTAGTAAGCTTAAGTACTTAATAGGCCTTATCTACTATACTATTCCTTCTCTTTTCTAAATTAGGTATCTCTGGCCAGTACTAAAATTATTACTCTTTAATAAACTTAGCTAGAGCTGAAATTACTACCCCCTAGCTAGTCTAGCTAAGGCTAAAAATAATAAGTTTATTCTTCTATATCTTTAATACTATTATATTAGTAAGATTAGTAGCTAGCTTCTATATAAGATATTTATAGCTTATTTATTTAATTAAGTACTCTATATAGTGGCCTTATCTAATATATTTCTTATACTTATCTATAATTTTTTTAATAATATACTTAGCTTTATTATTAACTAATACTAATAGCAGCTAATAATTATTATTTATCTAGCTTAGGAATAGATTATTAGAGATAGGGTAAAGTAAGCTAATATAGAATATATTATATATACTTAGTAGTATATCTAACTAGTAGATATATAATCTAATAGCTTTAAGTACTATAAACTTTATATACTATATATTAAGCT